>WKFP01014997.1:97892-151684 GCA_011057875.1 Pterocles orientalis | reverse complement strand
AAAGATGTTAAACAACACTGGTCCCAGTACTAACCCCTGTGGAACACCACTTGTCACTGGTCTCCACTTGGACACTGAGCCATTGACCACCACTCTTTGAGTGCGGCCATCTAGCCAGTTCCTTATCCAGCGGGTGGTCCTTCCGTCAAATCCATGTCCCTCCAACTCAGAGACAAGGATGTCATGTGGGACTGTGTCAAAAGCTTTGCACAAGTCCAGGTAGATAATGTCTGTTGCCCTTCCTCTATCCACCAGCGCCGCGGCTCTGTCGTAGAAGGCCACCAAATTCGTCAGGCACGATTTTCCTTTGGTAAAGCCATGTTGGTTGTCGTCAATAACTTGCTTGTTTTCCATGTGCCCTAGCATAGATTCTAGGAGGATTTGCTCCATGATCTTGACAGGCACAGAGGTGAGACTGACCGGCCTGTAGTTTCCCGGGTCTTCTTTATTTCCTTTTTTAAAAATGGGGCTTATGTTTCCCCTTTTCCAGTCTGCGGGAACTTCACCAGAGTGCCACGACTTCTCGAATATGATGGATAGTGGTTTTGCAACCTCATCTGCCAGTTCCTTCAGGACCCGCGGAAGGACCTGTACACCTTCAGGTTCTTTAAATGGTCTCAAACCTGATCTTCTCCTACAACTGGCGGTTCATCCTTCTCCCAGTCACTGACTTTGCCTTCTGCAACTTGGGCAGTGTGGCTCGAGCTCTTGCCAGTGAAGACTCAGGTAAAGAACTGGTTAAGTACCTCAGCCTTCTCTACATCCTGGGTCACTAGGTCTCCTGCTTTCTTCCGGAGGGGGCCCACAGTTTCCCTAGTCCTCATTTTATCACTGACATACTTATAGAACTTCTTCCTGTTACCCTTAATGTCCTTCACCATATTTAATTCTGTTAGGGCTTTAGCTTTCCTAACCTGATCTCTCGCTTCGCGGACAGTGTCTCTGTACTGTCCCCAGGCTACCTGTCCTTGCTTCCACCCTCTGTAGGCTTCCTTTTTTTGTTTGAGTTTGCCCAGGACTTCCTTGTTCATCTATGCAGGCCTCCTGGCATTTTTGCCTGCCTTCCTCTTTGTTGGGATGCATCGCCCCTGAGCCTGAAGGAAGTGATCCTTGAATATTAGCCAGCTTTCTCGGGCCCCTCTTCCCTCCAGGGCTTTATCCCATGGGACTCTTCCAAGCAGGTCCCTGAAGAGGCCTAAGTCCACTCTCCCAAAGTCCAGGGTAGTGAGGTTGCTGTGCACCCTCCTCACTCCCCTGAGGATCTTGAACTCCACCATCTCATGCTCGCTGCATCCCAGGCTGCCCTTGAGTTCCACATTCCCCACCAGCCCTTCCTTATTGGTGAGAACAAGGTCCAGCATAGCCCCTCTCCTGGTTGGCTCCTCTATCACTTGGAGAAGGAAGCTGTCATCAACACATTCCAGGAACTTCCTGGCCTGCCTATGCTGTGCTGTGTTGTTCTTCCAACAGATATCAGGATGGTTGAAATCCCCCATGAGGACCAGGGCTTGTGAGTATGAGGCTGCTCCTATCTGTCTGAAGAGGGCCTCATCCACTTGCTCTCCCTGGTCAGGTGCCTGTAGCAGACCGTCACTGCAATGTCCCCTGTCCCAGCCCTCCCTTTGATCCTGACCCACAGGCTCTCTGTTGGCTCTTCATCTGACCCCAGGTGGAGCTCCATGCACTCCAGCTGGTCTTTGACATAGAGGGCAACACCCTCTCCTCGTCTCTCCTGCCTGTCCTTCCTAAAGAGGCTGTATCCCTGCATTCCAACACTCCAGTCGTACGATCCATCCCACCACGTCTCTGTAATGCCAGTAAGATCATAACACCGCAGGCATGCACGCATCTCCAGCTCCTCTTGTTTGTTCCCCATACTACGTGCATTCGTACAGAAGCACTTAGGTTGGGCTCCCAGGGAGGCTGGACCTCCTGTGTGCTGCCCACCAGCCACCCTCAGGCCAGCCTGTGAACCTTTTCCAGGCTCTGGGCATTTGTTGCTGGCTTTTCTATGGTGAGTTTACAAGGTCTAGGGTCTTATTTTATATACGTCCATGTTCCCAAGAAAGATGTCTGACTACATCTTTTGGATCCACTTTCTTACCTATGTTCAGATAAAAAGCCATAATGACCGAAAACCCAAAGATTAGGAAAAGTATATAAATTGTGAGGTTTTACACTGAAACTCTAACACTATTCTCATATTTTTTCTTTCCTCAACTTTTTTCCAGTTTGAGTCTCGCCCTCCCCATTTCAAATGTCTTCAAAGATCTATGCCAGTTATCTATAGGCCTTGACTTTACAGCACTCAGAGGGAAGATTGAGAGAATCACCACTACATTTGTCTAAATCAAAGGCCTAAAGAATTAGGTGAAAAAAGAAAAACAAAAGTAGGAGTATTCCAGGTAACTGCACAGTTCCCTGCAATGTCTTTTTGCATAACTGAACTTGGTTTACAGGCTCCGGAGGCTTGTAAATGGTTACAAGCAGAATGTTCAAGTCTGACATTCCAGTCAGTGTATTTTCCATATCTGGTTTGTGACATAGGAAAACACTAATTCTACATTAATACTTAAAGCAGCCTTTACCTTCAAGAACTGAGTGAGTGCTTTTCCTTTGTCTTTTTTTGTCTCATCACTCATGAACCAGTATGTGAGCCCCAGGTACTGATGATACTCTGCAGTTTCGGCCTTTCTTTCAATAGCATTTAGAAAACTAAATAAAAGGAACAAAGGTCAGATCAGACAAATTCTCAAAAGCTGCAAAATACTGTATTCTATTCTCCCCCCACATTTCCCTGTTAGAGGAAATAAAACAATAAATCTACCTCCTTTCCGCATGTTCGTAGTTCTTTTGGGAATAATGGATAAAACCCTCTAGAGCATGGGACTCAGCCAGATCAGGGTGGGACAACAGAAGCTCCTGTGAAATCTGAAAAAGGATTACATTCTTCCCTTGTTACATCCTCTACGAAACCAAGAACTCTACATAGCTTACCGGAATGACCATACAGCACTAACCTTTGAAGCTTCATCCATTAAATCTCTGTTTAGATAAGCCTGACCTCTGATAGCTAAAACTACTGGATCACTGCTTGCATCCACAATCTAGAAAACCAAGTAACAGACATGAGCAAGTTATTCTCTCCCGAGATTAAGAAATCAAAGGTTTCAAAGGCAGACAGAATGCATGAAGAAAAAGGCATGAAAACAATTAGACAGAATATCCTTTAGAAGCCTTAGACAGAATAATTTTGAAGCAGAACAGGTAGAAGACTGTACAAAGCAAAGACAAAGGCATGGAAATCTAAACAGCGAAGAAGCAGTGTAAATGAAACTGTGAGACAAAAAAGAGAGGAAGCAACTCCTTAAAGCTTAACTATTCCACATTAAAGTCATATGCTTTTCTTCTCGACTAATGACAAGTGAATGAAGGACATGGGGAGCAGGATTATAACGATAATTCAAATTAAGATGAACAATAGCCATAGAACTAAAAAGAATCCAGCAGCACTGAGCAAGAACAGACAAGGTCAAAAGTGACAGCTTCTAAAATTAGAACTGTGAATGAAAAAGAGTTGCAGCGAAGCCTAAAAAAACAGAGAAGGAAGGAGTGTTTGGATCACACCATCGCTGGTAAGAGTTGTTTAAACCACGCAGAATATAAAAAGGAGGAAAGGGGAGAAATACAGAACTTGAGTTTTTAGTACATAAATGAGAGCACTGTTGAAAACAGAAAAAAATACACATTTTAGTCAATGAAAATACCTGCTCAAGTGCTTTAATGGCTTCTTCTGCAGCATCAGCATCAGCTATTTTAATCAAAGCCTCTGCTTTCAATTGAAGGACAAGGTTCTTCCACTGAAGACTCGGACCCTCAGGGGTTCCAAGAGTCTCAAGAGCTGTTGGCAACAGAAAAGTTCCAAGTAAAAATAGAAAAAGGAACTACAAAGATCACCACTGTTGCCAATATTTTAAAAAAATTTGTTCATTACAATTTTTTCAGTCTCATAGAGCACGACTTAGTAGAAAAGATTTTTGACTGCTCTCCCCCATGTTGAAGAAATTTTCTGTAAAACTTCTACCCATTCAAGTTTAAAAGTTAAATTGATTTAAGAAAGGTCCTCTCAGACATGTGGAGAGACTGATTGTCTTCCAGCTGCTGGCCTTATAATTGAATGCTACATTTTCGTGATCTATGTTCTGAAGAAACAACGACCTTTCAATAAACCAGTTGTTTTACACTTCAGCATTTAAAGAAAAAAATATTACTGAAACCAGTGATTTAATCTGTGCCTGTGCAAAGGTAACTTCATACTGTTTGATTACTGCTCCAATACACCATATAATCTCACCTCAGAGAATGAGGGCATCTCTTAAACTTCAGCCTTCTCCAAAGCCAAGTACTTTCTGAATAACTCACATCTGTTTTCACACATGGTGAACTTTTGTCTCACTTGATACAGCTTACTTGAAGACAGGCTAAGCAAAAAGCAATGCTTCCCCAGAGTTTTCTCTCACTTTCCACACATTCTTTGGATTCAAGGAAACTTTCTGCATCAATAGCATCTTTTAGCAAGGCACAATAACTTACACCTTGCACTGAGAAACAGAACTTATTTTGTTTGTTCCAAGACTGTCGCTTTTAGTTTCATTTGGTACTAAATAAACCTTGCACAGGAAAACAAAACACTTGATCTCTATTTATCTTTCATACCACTTGGATCTTAAAATCTGTGAAATCGCACCTCTTCTGGAAAAGGACTTCACAGCCTATTTACTCATTCTCATGTGTTACATTTTCCATATCATCCTTATTATTAGGTTAATAACTTGTACTATTATTTTCTTTTTGAAAGGAGGTGGGTGGGTACTAGAACTGCACACAGATCTCACCATCCTGCTAAAGTTCTTAAAGCAACTGCATGTTGGTGGTTTGTTTCACTAATCACACCCTTCCCAGTAATTCTTAATATTTCACCTTCCTGTAAAGCATAGAAGGGGAAAGAAACAGCCCTATTTTTATACACAATATTAGGATCTTTCTGTTGTCTACTTCAACAAGACTGTAGGATAGCTTTCTAAGAACACTTCTTCCTACAACTGCATGATTTTGCACTTGAGTCTATGGAATTATATTCTTTATTTTAATACCTGGTTACCCACGCTGATAATCTTAGTTTTTCAGTCTGCCTTGAAAAACAGCAAACTTAAAACCTTATGACGCAACGTTCACAAAGGACTAGAAAAGCGGATGAATGACACAGGTACTGGTGAACATGTCAGGGACACCTCCTTCTAGCCTGAAAACGGACGTTATTATTATACTGTGCTCTAGATTTTTACTTATTTAAAACTGACAAAAATCACTCAATGCTACAACTCTACTTCTTAACCCAAGGCTGCTTAGTTTCCTTCACAGTGTTGTAAGAGATCCTATCAATTACCACCTGGAAATCAGAGTAGACTGTATCACATCTCACTTATCCATGTGCTTGTAAACTCCTTCAAGGAGTTCTAAAAAAACTTTACTAGACAAAAAACATGCTGCCTATACCCCGGAATAATTTTTCTACATAAACTCCCTACTGTGTTCTTTTAGTTTTGAATAATTTAACCAGGAAAAACACCAGACTTGGTGGTGGTTCCTCTGATCTTTCATGGAACCCTTTTAAAAAGTTAGGGTCACAGTACCTACCTTCAAGCATTTTGGCGCTGAGACAGTTTAAGCAAGCACTTACATAAAACACTTAGTACTTTAGCAGTTGCACCTTTATGTTCTCAGTCAATTCCTAGGTTGATATCTCATAGTTCCTTAATACTATTTTTTCCTTGTCTTGTTTTATAGCAACTTCTATTAATGTTATAATCACAGACCAGTTTGATTAATCCCATGAAAAGAAGGGTCATGGTGCAGAAGTCACCCTGAGTTCTTCCACACTGAGCACAGATGGGAAAAGAATGGCTTCATTTTCACTCTTTCTGCAGTAAATTAATTTTTACCCGATTTGTTCAGTTTTCACATTTCCTCTGCTCAAATTTATAGGCTTTTTGAATGTCCATCAGTGGCAAGTACTTCCCCTTACTTTTAACAAAATTTCCCATTACTTTAGCCAGGTCTGTATATTTTTACCTCTTCAAGTATTTCTTAACAAGTTTTTCATTGCATTTGTCCCTGTCATAAAAAGTTCACTTTGGCTGCCCCTTCCTTTATAACCACCAGATAATAGCTCTATTCAGATTAGACACACATAACTAGATCATAAAAACTGTCCCCAGTCCCAGCTAGCACAGAGGAAGATTTACACTCAGTGAGGTTTCTTAAGATGCAGTTGAACTACAGAACATTTCTGCATTTTACATTAACTTGATTAAAATCTTATATTTTAAGTCTAAATATGGAGTCTACTAGATTAAAAATTTGTGACACATACCCTTGTGGCTTCAGGCATATCTGCTGTTCGGCAAAGTTGGTCAAGCACCAACTAAGGAAGCACATCATAACATGCAAACCTTCTAAACATTAACAATCAGACAGCTTTCTGATTAGCAAAGTATCTTCTCTCTTCCTGAGACTAAGCAGCACAAGGTGTTTCAGCTGCCATAAACCAAGGGAGGCAGGGGACACTGGCCCCAGCTGCGAGACTGCAAAAAGCGAATTACTATGACTGCAGCTAACTCAGACCTACCATGAAAATGTCACATTGGCTGGACTACACGAAGTGACACACCCTTGCAGTTGCTTTTTCAATTAGCAGGTAGTTAGTTACCTTGATTGCAGGACACGACAGCATCCCTGTGTTTGTGAATTTTCATCTGTGCCTCTGCCAAATAACGCCATGCTGCTGGACACTGGCTAGTCTTTTGCAAACCTAATAAAAGAGGTGTTTAAAAAAGGCTCTAACAAAAGTTGCTTAGGGCTGCAAAGACACTGTAGCTGGCAGATTCTGTATTGCCATATAACGCCCTCAAAAACATCTTATCAACCAGATAATAAGACTTACAATTGATTTTTTTCTGTAAGTCTTATTTTGAACTGTTTCAGATATTACAGGCCTCCATGCAGTAAGCTAAAGACTAAGAAGCACCTAAGCTTCTGTTAGGCTTAATTTTACATAAGATTACAGATACAGAAAAGAAAAAGGGGAAGAAGTGTGGAAATGTACAACAGTGGCTTAAGGTGCACTTTTGTTTTAAAAAGAAAAAAGTCCTTCACTTTGATCAGACATTAACATCAGCAGCCTGTAAACTGCATTATAAAGCTTTCTTAGAAACTAGAAAAGGCCTATAGAATTTCAAGACAGCAAAAAAAATTACCGCAAAAAGCAAGAGCTGCATTATATTTTACTTCATAAATTCCACATGCCTTCACTAATTGCTACTGCTGTATTTCCGGCTTCATCTAGGTATGCTACTGCTGTATTTCCAGCTTCATCTAGGTACCTCCCCAACAAAAATTGTCAGATAAAAAAAAGTTTAAAGTTGATCTCACTAAGATACCACAGAGCTGACAACAACAGCAATGGCAGACTTCAGGTTCATTATACTTCAAGCTATATTTAAAAAAAATCAATGCCCAATCAGAGCAAGTGTTGAGTATTCTTTTTAAATCTACCTGGTCTTAGAACTGGCAAAGTACTATGCAAGTATAAGACTTCCAAAACATCCAGTACAAACTAGCTGGTGTTTTAAGTTACAGAGTACTCATACCTCACATTACACATTTACCTTCAGTAAGACTCTTCACAGCCTCCCTGTATTTCTTCTCTTGGAGACTTTTTATACCAAAACCAATGATGGCTGGACCACTACTTGCATCCATCTCCAAAAGCCTAGAAAAACAGTGAAGGACCTCTTCTGACAAAGTACCTAGTTTCAGAAAAAAAAAATATTTAATAGAGTTTAAATTAAAAAAAAAAAAATCAATAGCATACCTTGTCTACATAAATATGACCCTTACCCTTTGAGTTCAAAGTAATTAATTTATTAACTAAACTTTTTTTCAAAAGTACTACATACTTATCACCCTCCACTCCCAAAAACAAACCCAAAAAACCCCCATTAATCTAAAAAAACAGTACCACCAAACAAAATAAGTTGTCAGTCTAAAACGAGAATTTTTAACCACTCGCGTTAACTACTACAGGTATACTTCCTTTATTAATAATAATAAATTTCTCTGTATGCCTTTCACATAAGCCCAGCTGAATGCCCATGTCAAAATCTACCTCCAATAAGTGAAAATAATTCCTTCCAGAGTAGGCCTTTTGGACCTCCAAATTTGCTGTGATGAGCTTGCTGAAACAGTCTTGCTGTGAAACCACATAATGTAATGTCTTGGCTTAATTTTAACTGATATCACTAAATTGTCACACTTGTGTTTAGCTGTGATTGTAGACTTTGCAGTCCTCGCTTAAAGCAGCTGCTGTGACTTACACCAACAATCTTTGAACAACTATTTTATTTAAAAAAAATTTGGACTCATTTGACATAAAGGTTGTGTTTGATTTGCCTTTGGCAAACGTGACTAATAATGCATCTGAGTTACAAGCCCACAAGACTGGGGCATGAAAAACTATGACATGGTTGGAATGACTCAGATAAAAACAAACAGCCTTACTGGAAACTAAGCATCATCTTCCCCACCCCAAGATGGCTGTGGGATGGTGAGATGTTGGCAGAGTATTAGTATATAAGAACTGTGCCAACCAAATGCTCCTTTTCCTTTGGAAATTATTTTCTGCACGTTTCTCTGAACCGTAAAGCGTTCTCATGTGGAAATGAGAGTACGGTCTTCATCCTTTCAAAACAAAGTGAAAAATTTTCTTTTGTTCATGTTGCTACATTATTCCACGAAGCCTACCTTCAAAACTGAAAAAGGCATTCTTCTGCCTAAGCTGAAAGTTATTTCTCTTTATATAAACCAGAGTTTTTTCCCCGATTTTCCTTCCTTGTTTTAAAAATAAAAACAACTGCTGATGCCTCAAACAATAAAATGAAAGACCAAAATTTAGTAGTTATCTTTGAAAATACTAAGAAAGTGCCCAACATCAGTGCAATGTTGTTTAGTGAACTACTGAAAATAGCAATTCTATACTTTCAGATCCCTGTATTACTGAACATACTGAACATGGTATTTTTTTTCCTTGGAGATTCTCCCTTTCTACTAAGAACAAATATCGAAACAGATCTGCTTATTCCCTTTTCACCCAGCATTCTTTTGAAGAAAGTTTCACAAATGTTCGTTTGGGGTTTTTTTGCCAAGAGAGATCTTCTGTGTCAAGAATAACATAAGTGCAGCCTGCGAGCAGTGGTTAACATTCTCCATTCCCTCTTCTAAGCTTAAAAAGCTAATCTTCATTTACCTGGAGAGGCTGCTTTTCAGTTCTGTAAAGTATTCTTTATTTGCAACTTCGTACACTACCAGATTTGTAGGTATTTTGCCAATTTACAGTCACCACTCAATTACCGAGCTAGGAAACAGCAAATCACAGGACCTTTCACTTCCAGACAGGCAGAAATAGAACATAAAAGTAAATTGTGCATTTGTATTGGGATGTAGGGTAAAACTTGTAAAAAGACTGTCACAAAACTAATTATAAAAGCAATAATTTAAGCCCTCAAAACATCTAAATCCATCCTACTCACCTGACTGAACAAAGTGCAAGCAAAGTACTTCTAAAGGATAACTCACAGTAGGATACAAAGCCATCATATCATTACAGGCCTTTTCCAACCTAGCCGTTTTATGAGGAAACTTGAAAGGAAAAAAAAAGTTATTTGTATTATAAGATGTGGAATATTGCATCTATTCACTGATGAAGACAGATTAACATCACCTTACTTTTGACAAGCACTGAATAAAGTCCTTGTAAAGATTTTGGTGGTCATCACCAGGAACAGGGTCAGCAGAATTCACCGCATGTTCAAATGCAGACAGAAGCTGAAATAAGAAATAATTAGGAGTGCAACAATGACACTAGGAAAATGTTATCTTCATAGAATAGACTATTTTAGTTGGAATGGACCTACAGCAATCATCTAGTCCACCTGCCCTAGCACTTCAGGGCTGACCAAAAGTTAAAGCACATTATTAAGGGCATTGTCCAAAAGCCTCTTAAACAGTGACAGGCTTGGGACATCGACCACCTCTCCAGGAAGCCTGTTCCAGTGTTTGACCACCCTCTCGGTAAAGAAATGCTTTCTAACCCCCAGTCTGAACCTCCCCAACACAGCTTTGAACCACTCCCACACATCCTATTGCTGCATCCCAGCTCTGATCTATAAGTCTAGTCTTTCATTTCTTGACTCCTTATACACGGGAAAACACAGGCACCACAGAGCACAGGCTACCAAACAAACATGCTAAACAAAAAGTTGCCCACAGCTTGTCACAAGTGAAATGCTGAACAGGAGGTTGCCTTCAATCCCACACCCTTCCAGCTTCAGGTGCTTTACTGAGAAATGCAGTAAACTGCAGATTTGCATGTGAAACCCATTCCTGATATTTACTCAACTTTCTTTTTTTTCAACTCCTTGTCCCCAAAAAGAAAGTAATGCTGTCTGCAGCACCTCTTTTCTATAATAGCTCATAAGTTAGAGCATTTGCCTTCTCAAAAAATAGAGCTAGAGATTAAATTTTCTTCTGTCTCAAATAATTTTCAATTTGTATTTTCCACCTTTCCAGAGCACTTCTATCAGCCAGATTGATGATGAGAAATTTCCACCCTTCCTGTTGAATGAGGTTCATCTTGCAAGACAGATAGATAAAACAAAATTAACTTTGGCCATAGAGAACACAGCATCAGTACAACTCATGATCATTCTGTTTGATCCAATTAGCTTTGACATTTTCTTAAGAAGTGAGAGCTTAAAATTTGCAGGAGAAAAGAAAATTTGAAGCAAAACATTGCTATCTAAGATAAGCACTAGGTACAAAGAAATGGAAAAACAGTGCAAAGCTACTTCCACCCTGGAGGAAAGCAGGGGGGAGTTTCTTGTTTTGAAGAACGCCTACATTCTAGATTCTGTCAAAGCTTATCAGTGATGCTTCTCGTAACACGCAGAACAATGCATCACTACGCTATAGGGCAAACTTGGACTCCTGCAGAACTTAGGAGGTAGTTAATGAAGGAGTTCCAAGATGACTGCTTGGATTTAAGTGACTTATTCCACCTACCGCCCACCTCAGGCTGCTGCACCCTCTCTGTTTGAGTCAGAAGGTGAAATCACAGACCTCTTCCTGAGAAGTTCAGTACCACTGAACATTAATGAGACAACTAGTCACAAGATCTGCATGGCTTTTAAGGCTTCATTTGAAGTTTAGCTGCACTACGGATATGTACGTATCTAGACAAGCAGGAGTGAGAAACCTTACCAACTGCACAGTCTTATTATCCTGGTTCTGTGTGCTGTCTTTCAGTAACTGGATCATCTTCTTCCAAAGCTGGTGAAGCTCTGCCTTTTCCGCACCATCCTCCTGTTTCATTTGTATTAGTCTCTGCCATGTTTCAGCCACCTGTCAAGAGGAAACAAATGAATCACGCTGTCACTTTTTAGCCAGATTTACCTGTTTTCTGATTAAAGCAGTAACACACCCAGAGGATTGTGTGGGACCTGTCCACCTTCCAAGGTACAGTAAATAAGGGAGGCAACACCAAGAGTATGAACTCTGACTCTGGTTCCTGGAAGAAAACAACAGTAAAAATAGACCTGAAGAGTTCTCCAATAAACTCTCAAGAAAAAATGGAAGCCTTGTTGGATCTACAGCACTAGGAACAGAAAGAGAAGCACAGCACTAGTCCATGTTGAAATTCCAGTGTGGAAAAATCAACACAACTGAAAAAGAGAAAATAGGACCCTGAAGCCTAGCTTGCAGCTTCCTATTGCATACAGAGCAAGTTTGCCTTCATATACTAAACTATCAGCATTGAATTTAGTTTCAGAAACTTGTACTGAAAGAGGCTTTGGAGCAAATTAATAGTCTTGAGCCTGATGCTAAGTGATTTGTAAAATTTTTCATTTTCTGTTTTTAGAGGAAAGGGGAGAAGATGACATGGAGTAAGACCTTGTAAGAAAGCAACCTTTTTTAAAGAGCAAAGGAAGAGTAAACAGCATAATGGCAAACATATGTATCCTACAAACAGAGACTATAGGTAAGATGACTGCTGAACCATCCAGGCTTTTAACAGCTCCACCTTGTGGTACGAGCCACGACTATTTTAAAATAATCATGCTGACCCACATTTGGTAGTGTTAGATGGGCTGAAGCTTGGGTTACCCTGGAGCAGCTTTGCAGGTCCTTATCACTGTGCATGGAACACAGTACATAAGACACAGGCAATCAAGTTCAGGTTTGTACAAATTCCACCCTACTACTCCACCTTAGGCTGGTCGGAGAATGGATCGAGAGCAGACCCGAAGAGAAGGATTTAGGGGTGTTGGGTGATGAGAAGCTGAACATGACCCAGTACTGTGTGCTTGCAGCCCCGAAAACCAGTGTATCCTGGGCTGCATCACCAGCAGCATGACCAGCAGGTCGAGGGAGGGGATTCTCCCTCTTTGCTCCGCAATGCAGTGCCGCATCCAACTCCGGGGCGCCCAACATAAGAAACACATGGACCTGTTGGAGTGAGTCGAGGGAGGGTCACAGGGCTGGAGCACCTCCCATATGAGGACAGGGTGACAGACATAGGGTTGTTCATCCTGGAGACCTTCTAGAAGCTTTCCAGTACTTAAAGAGGGCTACAGGAGAGATGGGGAAGCACTCTTGATCAGGAAGGGTAGTGACAGGATGACAGGTAACAGTTTTAAGCTGATTTAGATTAGATCTGAGGAAGAAATGCTATCCTGTGAGGGTGGTGAGGCACTGGCCCAGGTTGCCCAGAGAGGCTGTGGATGCCCCATCCCTGGAGGGGTTCAAGGCCAGGCTGGATTAGGCTTTGAGCAACCTGGGCTAGTAGGAGGTGTCCCTGCCCATGGCATGGGGTTAGAACTCGATGACCTTTAAGGTCCCTTCCAACGCAAATCATTTGATGATTCTACACCCTCTCGCACGAAGTATCAGGGGCAGTCTAGGAAGGGATCACTATATCAGAGAAGGGCTAATCAGATGCCTTGAACTGGCCAAGCTAGGCAAAGGACACCTGACTCACACATCCCGCATGTAAATGTGCACTTGGGATCTTGTTTCACCTCTAGAAATAAAACAGAAAAGTGTTCCACCCTTTTAGCCTGTCTACTAAAGTCTTCTACCAAGTTTTGTCAAGTTAATGGATTGCATCCAAGTCTGTCACACAGTGGAAAAGAAAGGAACACAGCTAAAATCAGTTCCTCCTGGCAGTGGTCCACAAGGGAACCTTAAGTGCTTTGTGGCCCAAAAAATTGGGGAGTCCTTGGTGAAAAGTAGGTAGTTCAGATCAAACGGAAATTTCTCAGAAGAGAGAAAGTAAAGTACTCAACCTACCTCTAAATATTTATTTTCTTGATGATATAATTCCACGAGCTTGTTACACACATCACACCATTTCTGCTTGTCACCACTAGAGAGGAGGAAGAAAACCCCACACAGACAAGATAAGTTTTCCATAAAATAGCATAATGTTTTTTCAAATTCTGACAAATAATTTTAGTAGGTTCAGTTGCCAAACAAATATTTAGAATAAATATTACAGATTGCCCTAAAAAGTTCTACTCATAGATGTTAACTGAGTAAAAAAACATGAAAATACTTTAAGCGATTGTACTTTTTTTTTTGAACAATCCTCAAATTAAGGAAATAAATCAAACACTCCAGTCAGCTACAGTGACAGTTGAGAGTTAGACTGGTTTAGAACTGCACCTATGTGAAGAATTGGATTACATATATTTTGTGATCTTAAGGTAGAGAAACACAAGCATATTTATTAATGCAGACAAAGAACTATGTTCATACTAAATACTTCAGTGCAGCGAGTTTAGACAGAGAACACAGGATAACATTAGAATTCTCTAAACTATTAACCTTAAGCACAACCATTCCAAGAACTCTTGCCCTATCAAAAGACAGGGTACAGAAAAACCTTAGTAACTTAAGAGACAGGTACAGAAAACCTTGGTAACAAGTGCTTACCTACTGATGTGACAACGCTTAAAAAAAACAAACTTACTATTTAATATATCAGCAATGGCACTCACTGAATTAGAAATCTTAGACTGGATTATGGTATTCTATATTCTTTACCTTTTATAGAGTCCCAAGAGCTTTTGGTAAACATCTGCTAAGTCTCCTTTGACATCTGTTTGATTGGATTTCTCATACAAATTTGCTAATCCCTTAAAAAAAAAAAGACAAAACTAAGTAAGAAGAAAGATAAAAAGTAAGTAAGATTTGATGTCAACACTTACATGTTAAGAGAACACTGCCGATGTTCTAGAGTTCTCCCTATGAAAATTATTCCATTGCCTTCAACAGGGTCAAGTGTTAATGTACTAATCTCTGAGCAGAATCTATGCTAATACTTCCATACAGCCTTCTGAATCTACTAATTTTAAATTAAAAGCTTTCCTCACTTTCTTAACTAATACCAACAAATATTTGAAACCTACACATATTACATAATCTTCTATGCATAACAGACAACATACAAAGCAGAATGTCATATCATAAAAGATCTACATTCAAGTATCATACCATCTTGAATAGCAACAGAAAGCCAGAATCTGACTGCAAAACAACTGAGGAAATTTCAATATGCCTTGAAATTAGTCACCAAGTTACCTTTAAAAAAGCTATTTATATTGAAAATACTTAGAACCTTATCACCTCAAAAAAATAACAATTGTTGGTATCTGAGACAGACCTAATACACAACCTTATGCTTCACAGGTCTCCAAATAACACAACTCCATGTTGAAACTATATACTGCTATAAGCACACACCATCCAGCACACAGATACTTTAAATGTATATTATTGTTTTTAAGTGACAACAACAAAATTCAGTAACAATATACTTGGATGCTAGAAGCTGGAAAAATACCTTCAGAGAAACCAATTTCTTCCCTATGAGAAAAACACTGTCAAATGTTTCTTGAACTACAAGCATAGAAATTCCTAAGCATGAACGCATTTAGCGTATTTGTTTCAGCTCAGGTTCTCCCTTGCACATTTCACTGCTAACTAGTCTACATAAGAAATGCAAACTTAAATACACTGAAATTAAGTTCATCCTGCTACACATTTGCAGCCATTTGGACACACAAATAACACAAACTTCAGCTTTTGCAACGCTTCAGTAGAACTAAGGGTCTCAAGAAAACAAGAGGCAAGCCTCAACTCTGCTTTGTTTCCATCTGTAACTCCAGAGTGACACTTTCCAGGGAAAGAAAAAGTGAATCCGGACATTTACTTACCTGCCATGCCAGTAACTGGTTTGGTTCAAGTTCAATAGCCTTCTTATATGCTCCTTTGGCCTGATCAGGCTGCTCTAACTCAGCAGCTGCCAGGCCAATAAATACCCAAGCATTGTAGTTATTTTTTTCTTGCTTCAAAACTGCCTAGAAATACACAATTTTAAGTGAAACTGATGAATGAAATGCATCTTATAGATCTACGTATTGAGCTTAATCATTACAGCCTGCTAAATTACTCTGTATGGTAGTATTAGAAGTTAATTTATTTTTAGGAAAAGGCTAAGATTAATAACTTCAGCTTTTTATGTCAGGGAATGTTTCATATCTGAACTGTCCTGCCACTAACCATATCTGTAGCTCAGCAATTAAAGCACTCCTGTCGCTGCCTGGATTAGAAACGGACTATATCACTATCATTCTACACTTAATATTCTTATCTCCACACATAAGCAAATGCAAAAGGGAGGGGGAATAAAGGTTTACCTGTAGGGAACTAACATGAATGATCAATGAAATTAAATCTGAAAATCAATCTCAGCTACTATGTCAATAAGATGCACCACATTCTGCATTACTGTACAGCTGCAGGGGTATGGGAACAGCAAACAAAATGCGCAAAAAATATTACCTTCCTAGTAAAAAATTAATTACCTTGCAATGTTTTAAGGCTTCCTTATATTCCTTATTTCGTATTGCCTCTCTAGCACTCTTCAATGCTGCCTTCACCTCCTTATTTGACATTGTGGCGACTAAGTAAAAAAGACATAGAATCAGTTCTTATAAAAAGATACACTGAACTCAAAGCACTGTTTATATCGTACTGTAATTGCACAAAGAGTACTTTAAACAAAGAAATATAGCACACTATGCCAAGATGCATACACCACTAAAAATTTCTGAAACAAATAAGATGTTTAAAATTAGTTAGTTAAGCTCAGCTCCAGCACAGGACTAAACCAATACTCCAAACAGCTAAATGATACAAAGTAGCTATCCCAGAACAAAATTTTGGTTAAAGCTTAAGATAAATTTAAATGGAAGGAAAGGTGTTACATGACAGTCACCATAGTTAGACATCTGGAAAGATACCCTCCATATAGTCTCTTTTAAAGGAGAAATTACTAAACAGTGAATGTGCTTAAGAGGCATACTGCACTGGGCATGAGCTCAAGGGGTTCCTAAGGATCAGAGCTTTTCTTGTGTGCTGTCTGCAGCAACGCCATGGCCAGCCTGTCACTTATGTCCATGTGTGGTCCTCATTGTTCCTCTCCCTTCACACATCCTTACTACAGACCCTGCTTCCAAGGACAGCTATATGGCAAAAAAGAATAAGCACTTAAGGACACATGAAAAAGGCATTCACACCTTTTACCTCTGACATAATCATGCATACTTTGATGTATACGGTAAATATTTTGCCTCAAATTTTAGAAACACTGTGGTCAAAATACCTAAATGGGATGAGATCGAGAAACAACACTGCTGGTGCAGGCAGTGAAAGAGACTGAAAAAGTGACAAGTTGCAGACAAAAAAGCCTTCCAGCAGCTGAAGAGCAAAACACGAAGAGCGGACGAAGGCCCTAGAGAGAAATTAGTAATGGAAGGACAAAGGAAGAGGGTGGATTTGAAAGATTCTCTCAGAACCTAAAAGAAAAAAAAAAAAATCTGGCAAACTTACATCACTCAACAGCTCCTGAAGATAAATTTCCTTCCTAAGAGGGCACAGCCTCCTCGACCATCACACACACCCCCTCTCGTTGACGTTTCCAAGCCTGAGCTCCATTTTCACCTACAGAGAAAAGAGACACCACCTCAGAGGAGGCTCCTCGGAGGAGGTCGCGGCTCCTCAGCCCCGCTCTTCAGCCTGGCCCCGCAACGAGCGGCGCCCAGGCTGGGCCGCAGTGCCCGCGGGCCGCGTGGGTAACCGGCTCCGCGCCACCAACCCCTCCGAGCGCGGCCCCTCGTCCCACCCCACGGAAGCACACAACGGGGGAAGGCAGGATAGGATGGACCGGAACGGACCAAACCCGACCTGGCCGCCAGCACCCTTGATCGCCACCCCTGCCGCTTCACCGGCCACTGCCGCCGCCGGCCGCCATTTTGCGCATGCACAACACACCAGCGTAGAGGTGCTTCGCGGTCAGCCACCATTTTCCTTCGGGCACTGTGGGAGATGTAGTTCCCGCCTCACACTGCCGCGGGGCACGCTGGGAGTTGTAGTCCGCGGTGCAGAGGGGAGCGTGGGGCGGCTCCACAGCGGCTGCTGTTGCGAGGCCTCTCTGGCGGCCAGCGCCAAGACTGGCCTTCGGGGCAGCCGCTTCTCACTCGGCGCCGGGGCGATGTGGGGCGAGGGGCCGCTGGGGCGGGCCGGGTTGGTGCTGGTCCTCATGGCAGCCGCGCCCTGGGCGGTGGCGAGGCCGCGGCCAGTGCTCCCCGCTGGCCAGCCCCGGCCCAGTGTGGTGCTGGTGACCTGCGACTCCTTGGTGAGTGTCAGCGGCGGGGTGGCAGCCTGGGGGCTGGTGAGGGAAGGCCGGCAAACAGTGGGGGTTGCATTTCACCGGTCCTGGCCTGACTGGGGCCTCCAAGGATGTGGCAGTGAGGGCTTTTCGTGGCATTGCCCTGGCTGCAACCGCAGGCCTTCCAAAATAGGGCTGATTTTTATTCTACATCATCTCCACGGGATGGAGGGCTTGCTTGGGACGATGAGGGCAGCCTCCTGTGTGGAAGAGTCACGAGGTACCTCTGCTACCTAAGCCAAACTCCTTATTCTTCAAAGGAGCGTGCTACATATTTTTGTCAGGTGCATTATAGTAGTTAGAAACCTATGCATAGGTTGTTCCCATGGTCAGCAGTGACACAGCTTGTCACACTGCAAGTTGCGACAGGTGGGTGCATATCAGCAGGACTGTGGGGCATGGCAGCAATTAACAGAACAGACCTGGTGTGTAAAATGAATGCTTTCCTGTTGTCTTGAAAAGCAAAGAGGAAAGGAAGGTCATAAAACCCTGCTATTCTTGCTTTTGTAAATCCAAAAAACGTTAGGTCTCCGTACCACAGGAAAGGGAGAATTTCTGTAGTCACATGTGAAATTAATGAGTTAAGCTGTTTACATCATATATATCATATATCTTTATCAGCTCTCTGGCAAGGGGATCAAATGCACCCTCAGTAAGTTTGCAGATGACACCAAGGTGGGCGGGAGCGTTGATCTGTTTGAGAGCAGGAAGGCTCTGCAGAGGGATCTGGACAGGCTGATCCATGGGCCAAGGCCAGCCGCATGAGTGAGGTTCAGCAAAGCTCAGGGCTGAGTCCTGCACCTGGGTCACAACAACCCCATGCAGCACTGCAGGCTTGGGGAAGAGTGGCTGGAAGGCTGACAGGCGCAAAAGGACCTGGGGGGTGTTGGTCGACAGTTGGCTACATATGAGCTGGCAGTGTGCCCAGGTGGCCAAGAAGGCCAGTGACATCCTGGCTTGTATCAGAATTCGTGTGGCCAGCAGGACCAGGGCAGTGATTGTCCTACTGCTCTCAGCACTGGTGAGGCTGCACCTTGAATCCTGCGTTTGGTTTTGGGCCCCTCACTACAAGAAAGACATTCAAGTCCTAGAGAGTGTCCAAAGAAGGACAACAAAGCTGGTGAAGGGTCTGGAGCACTAGTCTTATGAGGGGAAGCAAAGGGAACTGGGAGTGTTCAACCTGGAGATAAAGAATGCTGAGGGGAGACCTTATCACGCTCTACAACTACCTGGAAGGAGGTTGTAGCAATGTGGGGGTTGGTCTCTTCTCCCAAGCAACAAGCAATAGGACAAGAGGAAACATCCGCCAGTTGTATCAGGGGAGATTTAGATTGGATGTTAGAAAACTTTCTTAATCAAAAGGGTTGTCAGACGTTGGAACTGGCTGATCAGAAAGTCTGAGAATCAGCTACTCAGGGATCTGGCTGCTCAGGAGGTCACCATTCCTGGGAGTATTTAAAAGATGTGTAGATGTGGCACTAAGGGACATGGCTTAGTGGTGGACTTGGCAGTGCTAGGTTGACAGTTGGACTTGGTGATCTTAAAGATCTTTTCTAACCTAAGCAATTCTATGATTCTCTTAACATTCCAAAGTAGTGTGTGGTTGTGTAGATCAGAATTTTTCTCCAAATTTTCAGCTTCTACTAAAACTATGATTTACCTTTAAAATGCCAAATTTATAATAGCTTAGGTTCCAGGAGTTCGTCAATGGCCAGTTTGTCTCCAGGTACTAGTGGAAGCTGCTGGCAAATCTTGGTAAAGTTTCTGTACATTGTCCTGTGAATAGAAGATTCTCATTACTATCTTACGGGGATTAGTGAGGTGACCCCTACAAAAATGAAAGACAAAACCACATATGTTTGTGGTGTTATTTTCAAAAACAACTAAGAACAAGGTGCTGTTTATGAAAAGCGTGGTAATTGCATAGCACATATCACAGAATCACAGAATGTTAGGGATTGGAAGGGACCTCGAAAGATCATCTAGTCCAATCCCCCTGCTGGAGCAGGAACACCTAGATCAGATCACACAGGAACACATCCAGGCGGGCTTTGAATGTCTCCAGAGAAGGAGACTCCACAACCTCTCTGGGCAGCCTGTTCCAGTGCTCTGTCACCCTCACTGTAAAGAAGTTTTTTCTCATATTCAAATGGAACCTTCTATGTTCCAGCTTGAACCCATTGCCCCTTGTCCTATCACTGGTTGTCACAGAGAAGGGCCTGGCTCCATCCTCCTGACACTCACCCTTCACATATTTATAAACATTGATTAGGTCACCCCTCAGTCTCTTCTTTTCCAAGCTAAAGAGACCCAGCTCCCTCAGCCTTTCCTCATAAGGGAGATGCTCCGTTCCCTTCATCATCTTCGTGGCTCTGCACTGGACTCTTTCCAGCAGTTCCCTGTCTCTCTTGAAGTGAGGGGCCCAGAACTGGACACAATATTCCAGATGCGGTCTCACCAGGGCCGAGTAGAGGGGGAGGGGAACCTCTCTTGACCTACTGACCACCCCCCTTCTGATACACCCCAGGATGCCATTGGCCTTCTTGGCCATGAGGGCACAGTGCTGGCTCATGGTCATCCTGCTGTCCACCAGGACCCCCAGGTCTCTCTCCCCTACACTACTCTCCAACGGGTCAGTACCCAACTTATACTGGAACCTGGTGTTGTTCTTGCCCAGATGCAAGACTCTACACTGGCTCTTGTTAAACTGCATTAAATTTTTCCCCGCCCAAATCTCCAGCCTGTCTAGGTCTCGCTGGATGGAAGCACAGCCTTCTGGCTGTCAGCCACTCCTCCCAGTTTCGTATCATCAGCAAACTTGCTGAGGGTGCACTCTATTCCCTCATCCAAGTCGTTGATGAATATATTGAACAGCACAGGTCCCAATACCAAACCCTGGTGGACTCCACTAGATACAGGCCTCCAACTAGACTCCATCCCATTCACCACAACTCTCTGGCTTCTTTTCTCCAGCCAGTTCACAATCCATCTCACTACCCGATCATCCAGATCACACTTCCTCAGTTTAGCCGCAAGGATACTGTGGGAGATGGTGTCAAATGCTTTTCTGAAATAGAGATAGACCACATCTACTGCTTTGCCATCATCTATCCACCTGGTAATATCCTCATAAAAGGCTATCAGGTTGGTCAAGCATGACTTCCCCTTGGTGAAGCCATGTTGACTGCCTCTAATGACCTTCTTATCCCTGATATGCTTAGAAAGAGCATTGAGAATAAGTTGTTCCATCACCTTTCCAGGGATGGAGGTGAGGCTGACCGGTCTATAGTTACTTGGGTCCTCCTTCTTGCCCTTTTTGAAGACTAGTGTGACATTCACTTTTCTCCAGTCCTCAGGCACCTCCCCCGTTTCCCACGACTTGCCAAAGTTCATGGAGAGTGGTCTAGCAATGACTTCTGCCATCCCCTCAGCACCCGCGGGTGCATCCCATCAGGACCCATGGATTTATGGGTGTCCAGATTACTTAACCGCTCCTTAACCCAGTCTTGATCTACCAGAGCAAACTCCTCCTTTGTCCTGACTTCCTCTGGGGCTTCAGGGGTACGGGACTCTTCAGGAAAGCCTCCGGCAGTATAGACAGAGACAAAGAAGGCATTCAGTAACTCTGCCTTTTCTGTTTCTTCTGTCACCAGAGCACCCACCTCATTGATCAGTGGGCCTACATTGCCTCTGGTGTTAGCCTTGTCTGCAATGTATTTGAAGAAGCCCTTTCAATTATCCTTGACCCCTCTGGCAAGGTTTAATTCTAAGGAGGCCTTAGCTTTCCTAGTTGCCTCCCTACACTCTCTGACAACATTCTTATATTCCTCCCAAGTGGCCAGCCCCTCCTTCCATGATCTATAGACCCTCCTTTTACACTTGAGTTTGCCCAGCAGATCCTTGTTTAACCATGCAGGCCTCCTGGCACCCTTCCTTGACTTCC
Source organism: Pterocles orientalis (assembly GCA_011057875.1). Lineage (NCBI taxonomy): Eukaryota > Metazoa > Chordata > Aves > Pterocliformes > Pteroclidae > Pterocles > Pterocles orientalis. Next base: position 129,833 of record WKFP01014997.1, on the reverse strand, counting down.
TACCCGTTGGGATGCACCGATCTTGAGCTTGGAGAAGGTTAAAAGAATCATGTTGAATAAGTTTTTTTATGAGGTGGATTTGAAGGCAGAAATAGATCAACTGTTTTGATTACTTCACTAGTAGAGAACTGGAAGAGTTGGATACTGTTGAAACATTTTTTTGGGAAGAAAAAGGCTAAGTCCTGCAGGCTGTGAAAAGGTCTGGGTTTTCATTTGAAAGTGTGCCTGCCTTTGTTGTGCTGTCTACGGAAGACTTGCAACTGTTCTGTCAAGTGTAACAATGATTTTCTTCTCAGGGATGCTGGACCATGTTTGTCCTCCAGAGCAGTGACCTCTTGCTTGAAGAGGCAGCTTTCTGCTGTTGTGTCACATCAAGTGCTGTGCTTCTCACAGGGCTTGCTAATGGAATGTACTCGTGGGCAATTCAGCTCCTAAATTGCTACTTGAGGTTAACTGAGTGATGGCAGGCTTTGATTGCAATGCAGCTCAAGTTCCTGGATGAAATGTGCTTGCTTGTGTTGCTCAGAATAATTGTATTGCTTCAGGTACTTCAAAACCTGCAAGTCCTACACAGTTCTTGGAGAGCAGAATTCCAGAAGCAGCTGTAGAGCTTTCACCTTCTCAGCGTGTTAAAGAACCTTACTTCTTTCACTGAATAGACATTGCCTGTCTGTCCAGACAGAATGAACTCATCTCTAGCTGTTTAAAGGAACAAAATCTTTGTGGGAGAAACTCGTGAATATGTTGTGGACAGGATGACAAATCAGTCGTGTACTTTCTAAAGAACACTTTCAGCCTGAAGTTTCTTTCAAGTTTGTACTGCAGATTACAGCTTTATTTCCTGTTCATCTACAGAAAGCTTGTTCTAGTTGCCATTTGTAGTACTGCACAAAATTAGGTGATCAGTCTTTTATCATATTCTGATCTCTAGAAGCCCAATTTACTGTGTAGTTGTCCACTGCAGTGTGGTGCTGGGATGCCGCAGTTCATTCTCCTGGTGCCAAATTAAATGATTCTCTCTACAGCACCATGTTATCCAGTAACATTTTGTGACACAAAACAAATGGAGGGAATTGTTTTCTTCTGCATGCACAGAACTCTGCGTTGAACTCTAAAGAACTCACAGAACAACTGTGTTGAACTCTAAAGAGCAAAGAAAATTACTGTGGACTTAGTATATGAGCAAGGGTCACTAGTGAGGGAATGAAGTGCTCATGCTGTTAGGTTAAAATATTTTTTAACATGACAGAATAATTTTAATCTTAACATATTTCAGTAATTTATAAGAATTATTTCATACCATGGAGCACAATTATGCTGTACTTAACTCTGTTTTCTACGGTATTTCTGAAATGTTGTGGGCTCTGATTATACGCAATACTCTTTGTAAATTTTCACTTGGACAATTAGAGCCTACAACTGGAGAGTCGGGGTAGTGGAAGCAGAAGTAACACAGACTGTAAATTCTTCAGGTTTGCTCTCACTTATCTTTGGTGTTGGCTTTTTTTTTTGTCCTCTCACAAATTATTCCAGGAAATTAAACTAGTGAAATTGAAGTGAAAATTCAGAAACACATGTACAAAATGTACAGAAACAGCATAGTATGAAATTGATAGGAAGTCTTACATTGTTGTTCAATTGAATATTTTCTGTTGAAGAGGTAATATCTCACTAAATAATTGTTTTCAGGATTTCTCACCTAATTAAAAAAAAACACAGTAAAAAACACCGTGCAATTTTGTTCTTAATGTCATGTAATGATGACTTAGCTTCAGCAGACACCAAGAACCCATTGCACCAAATGAGGCTTGCTGAGTGTATGGTGTGGAAAGCATTTTCCGTAGGCTGCTGATGCTGGTGGGCTGTTGTAAACAAGCAATTACATACCGGCTGTTTTGCTGTAGTTTCTCATGTAGGAATCATGAAAATCTAATAAAAATAATTTTAAGTAACTTGTTAGGATGGTCCATTGCCTATGTATAGATTAGACATAAGAATTTGCGTGTTTACATTTATTATGCAGAGGATGATGTGATAATTTGTACATTATCTTTGAAACAAATGAGTTTGTAACTGGAGTTTGATGCACTCTCCTGGCCTTCCCGTCTGCCTGCTTACATGACCTTGCAAACTAAATGCTGTGCAAAACACCACTTCTAAGCTCCCCATGCTTTAAGGTATTTGTGCTTCTGTCACAAATACAGAGGAGGGTTACTCATATGACTACATCTGAGTAATGTCTCTGATTGGGAGATCTATTAAAACTGTGCAGATTCACTGTCAACAGTCTCTTCAACATAGAGCAAATCAGTAAGGCTGGGGCTGAGTTGAGACATCGTACTGAACCAAGGAAAGACATACAAATGACTGGAGAAGACAGTGGCCTGAAACAGGGCAGTGTACATAAAACCTGGTTTCATGTCATCTTAATTTTGTACAGTAAAAGTACCAATTCAAAACTTAGGGTTTTTAAAATATTTCTTTAAAATTTCAGCTAAAGAAATTGGTAAAATTAAGGATCAATAAAGTATCAAAAGGGAAGCTTTGCAGGTGGCATTTCAGTGGGAGAATAGCCTTCCTTCAGCTTGCTGATGACTCTTCCAGTCCATAGTTTAGAGTAAGTTCACAGAGATGTGTTGTGGATACTCTCAAAAAGAGGAAAAGGATGAGTTCTGGTTTCACAGAAATATGTACCAGTGCACACCATTCAGCCTGACTCCTTTTCATCTTTCACCATACCTATCCCAGTTGAATGTGTCATGGTAGGACCCTCCTCCTGCAAGAATTGGAAGTTATAATATGTGCAGCGTTACAGAGGAAATAATTTTACTATGAAGAAGTCCAGTTATCTTTTACATTACACTTTTTCGTAAGTAATACATTTTGTATTGATCTAATTAAAGCTTCTTACCACTTTATTTTCCATACCTGAGTAGAACTGGCAACACTTGAGTAAAAGTTCAAGGTAACAAATCTATGAATTAATACAGACAGTAGTTTGGGATAATGCTGTTTACATAATTTTTCTCTGTTTGATTGCAGGATGGACGCTTGACATTTTATCCAGGAAATCAAACTGTGGATTTGCCTTTTATAAATTTTATTAAAAGATATGGTACTGTCTTTCTCAATGCCTATACCAATTCTCCAATTTGTTGTCCTTCCCGTGCAGGTAGGACCAAGCAAAATATCAGATAAATACTTGCACATGTCAATTTAAATGTGTGGTAATGATGGGAAACTTCAAAGGACTGAATTTTGGGGGGATTTGTTTTGTTTTTCACAAAGTCCCATTTTTTTTTTTAGTTTGTGTCAGAACTTGTTCGACACTCTGTTGCATACATAATGTAGCCTTCAGTAGCTTTAATTGGATACTTCAGTATTTCTCTTTACTTGCTGCAGTCATTGTCCTGTGTGCAATTTCACACTTGCAGAATTTACTGGGAAGTTAGGAGGAAGCTATTCTTGAATGGAAAGTTACATCTTAAAACATTTCTAGCCCATTCAATTTTGAAGAGACCCTCCAGAGGTAATGTAAATGAAACTTATTCTATGACTGAAAGGGAGATCCCCTTTTCTCTCAAGCACACATTGGAAGAAACAATCTGTCCTGATTGCAGCAGGCACAAGGCTGTTAAGTTTAGTGTTAGTGTTTAGTATTCTGTTTATTGATAACCTAGTCTCCTTTTCTTTTTTTCAAAGTCACATTTTCAGTGAGTGAAATTACATGAACATGCAGTAACTCTTGTTTTCTTTTTCTTGATTTTTGAGTCTTTCAGACAGTCTTGGTTGCTGCGAACAATAACCTTGTATTATGTTATTTAATTTTAAGAAATTTTGTGAAAATAGCAGCTAGTGCTCCAAGTGAGGAAGAGACTGCATGATGAATTCAGCAATTCATCACTTCTGTTTAGCATTTCAGGAGGTCCATCACCATCATCATGACCACTGGCTGGTCATCACAAGTGTAGCTCTGAACTAGTGGGACATCTTTTGGTACCTCAGAGACCTGCAAGGAACTGGGGGTACATCTATTGTGGAGGTGTCAGGGAGGATAATAGAACGGATGGCAGGAAGGAGGACTTTGGGCTGGGGAAAGTAGGAATAGTGCCATGGTGTGGCGTTGGGGTTAACACACTGGGCTTATGGGATGTTTCCATTGCTTACAGAAGAGCTTAGTTTGATTTTAGGTCTCCCTTTGAACTCTAAATTAGCCTTGAGAAGAGTGGATGATTCTCGACAAGTTGCAAAGAAGCACAGGAATTCGCTAATGAAAACTTTTGTTATAGTTCCTTTGCAGCTCTTTCCTTGGTTTCATTTCCTCTTGGTCTCTTCATTAATAATCTTGCTTTGTTTCTACAGCTGGTAGTGAAGTGGATCAACAAAAAGGATAAAACTGAGGGCATACAGTATATATAAAAATAATACACTTTTTTAATTCCCTCCACAAACATACTTTAAATTCACATTAAAATCTAACTGAAGTAAGGGGAGGTAATACTCTGAGACATGTAACATACTCTGACACTGTTTCATCAAGATCTGTACTACCATGGCATTTTCTTTCTGTAATCAATAAGGGTATTTCCTGATCAACATAAAAGTTTGATTTAATGATTCCATAATGCCTGGAAAGATAGGACCTTTTTCTGCAATTCTGGGGATTATTATAGTACATGTTGTTATTCATATTGATTATGAAAATAAGATTTGGTAGAGTAATACCTTGTATTTCCTGCTCTATTGGTTTATAGTGTGGACTTTTAACCTCTAAAATAATGAGAAGATTGATCCATTCTCAAGTATATTCAGCTTGTATTTAGATAGGAAGTACCACTTACTTATCAAAAATAGTATCTCTTTTTTTTTTTTTTTTTTTTCCCCAGCTATGTGGAGTGGTCTTTTCCCTCATCTAACAGAATCTTGGAATAACTTCAAAGGTCTAGATCCAGATTATGTAACGTGGATGGATCTCATGGAGAAGCACGGCTACCGCACACAAAAGTATGGGAAATTGGACTATACTTCTGGACATCATTCGGTAAGGTGAGCGGACAGATTCTCCTGCTATGAAATTCAGTGGTCTGGCAAGTGGTTTCTGTCTCTGATTGAAACTGTAGTAGCTTCAATTTAAAATAAATTGCATTAGGAACCTAGCAGCAATCTGTCCTGCAACTTTATACAGACGCAAGCATATCCCATGCAGATGCATTTTGGCTTTTAGCTGTAGGTGGAAGGTGGGTAACAAGACACCAGTTTTGCCCAATGAATACAGGTTATTTTTGATCATTGGTATTGTTCCCGAAGTGAAATTCATAAACCATTTTTGCCTTACCTTGCAGCTTCCTGACTTAATTATACTAGCAGAGTAGGAAAAGCAGGAACATATTTGGTAATACTTGAATATTAAATCTACCATCAAAAATGTTAGGTGGTTTGGGTTTTGTTCTGAAAACCATATGTTTTTACAGGCCTGTGCTGTACTTCCTGTGCTGTAAAGCTTTCTTTTAGAAAAAAACAGTGACAAGAATTACAGCAGTTTTTGAAAAATACCTAAATGTTTAGAGACTAACTGCATTATGTTCAAAAAATAATAAGCAGAGTGTGTCTGGACAGTTGAGACAAAATGTGGTATCTTCCTTCTTTGTAGTTTTTATGAAGATCCACTGTCTCCCTGATTAGTAATGATGTCCATTGTTGAAATAATAATCAAGAGTACCTTTTTCTTTGATATTAAACAGATTAGAGTTACTTAACATTTCCTCGCTTCCCTCACTAACATGAGCAATCAGAAGTTGAAAGGTCACATTAGTAGTTAATTGAATGTTGCACATACTTTTTATCTACAAAATACTTTGTAAATAGTATCCACTTCAATATCTGGCTGAAGTAATAATGTCTTCTACAGTTTAAAACAGTCAAAAAGGAAAAGAAAGCTTTTTCCCTTTTCTGTATTCCAGTTTTACACTGGAAGTAGAAGATTATTCAAATACAAACTTACAGCACAAACTTCGTGTTTACTTACTTTACCGCTGATGCTTCTCTCTTGTCTGTCTGCAGCTCTTCATAGTAACATAGCGTCTAAGTACGAACAGATGGGTGTTCAAACTCTGGCCTTTTGCTTTGAATTGTTTTTTTTCTGAAGACAGCATTATTCTGCATTATTCTTTGTCCTTTTTTTTTTCCCCCCTAGTAAAAACCAGTTACTTACACAAAGTACAAAAAAGTAATCTGCTATAGTATTATTATGATTCTTTGTGCTTGCTTATATGAATGTTGGGAAAACTTCCTCTCTGACAAGAAATAACTGAACATTAAGATGAATGCTTACAAGTGTTTGTATTGTTGGAGTGTAAGGATGGTTAGTTGTGACTGCCTCAGGCATTCACACTTTTCAGAAGAGTGCAGTATTAACAGCATGCTCTAAAGTGCTTGTAACAGACCATTCTTTGAGAAAGCAAAGAGTCAGATTTTGGTTTTGTATTTTTATGTACATTTTATATGTAATGAAGCAAGACAGAATTTATTCTCTGGGTGCATCACTCTTGAATACTTCTAGAAGAGATTTTCAGTAAATTAAAATTACTCTGAAAAATGAAAGTTATCTGCAACATTATACAGACACTTCTTCTGAATCACTTTTGTGCAGAGAAAATTGTGTGTTGTCTAAATAGTATATAGTATGCACTCACCCTGCCCTTCACTGAGACAGAAGAAATGTTTTATAACTTTAAAATCTGTTTATCTCTGATCTAAAGTCACTTCAGGTTTAAAAAAGAGCAGCTCTAAGTAATTCCAGAAGTCCTGGCTGTTCATATGCTAACTGGAACGCAAAGGTGGCACTGAAAAAAGGTTGGTTGATTATAAATGTTTGAATTCCAGAGGTCTTGCTTGCATTTGCCTGAGCTGAAGACCATAGGTGAATTCTGGCTTCAGGACAAAGGCTGTCACATGGGGAGTGCCAAGCTGAACAAACTGATAGTCCTTCGTTCTCAAATAAATTTTATTGTGTAGGAATTAAGGCAAAGAAAACCTTAACGTGAGACCATATAGAAGAGGAATATAATTTTTATGTTGCTTACATTTCTAAGTTTGTAAACTCTGCCAACTCACAATCTCATACCTACAACATACTCACAAATACTGAGATTGGTGTTCAAGTAGTCTGAACAGGATTTTTGGCATGTGATAGCACAAGGGGTGTCATCTGATGAGGTCTTTCCTGTTTTCCTGTTGATTCACAATGATGAAATGGCATTTTGCATAGGTATTTTACACTCTTCAGGAGTGAAAAGTTGCTACGGTGTGACATTTTGTCTTGAAATCTTGCTTACTCAGTCTTCAGAAACATTAAGCAATTAGCCTTTTTGTTTCCTTATTGTGGCTGTTTTATTGTATTCTGGTTTTCTGTTGGAATAACAGGAAAATGAATGGCACAGAGAGTGCACAATGACCTCTCTTTTCATCCTGTTATCAAGATATTGCTGGCAAGTCATCTGTACGATGATCTTAGCACTGACAGCCCCTTCTTCAGCAGAGATCTGTTTTGCTGATATCATATGTTCTTGGCTGTTGATGCATGCCATTGCTTTAACCTTGCTCTCATTTTGCCTGATATTCTCAGATTTGAATGGTTCAGTTGATACCGTTCTAAATATTTTTGTTACAAGTCTCCATGGATGAGAAATAAATTAAAATAATTCATGGTTTTGGAAAACTGTAGCAGCGCCAGTATCAGTGGAGTTACAGTCATGTACTCTGATTTTTCTCATTCTGCCATGTATAGATTCATCAACTGTAGTGATAGAGTCCAAGCCTTACAAACAGAAATTACAATGTAACCATGTAATCACATCATGTTTGCATAGCTCTTGGTCTCCTGAGGCTGAATTCTTAGGCACTTAAAAGATAACAGAAAAATACTATGAGGTCTATGGTGTGGTGGTTTTTAATTGTCTTTTGTCCTTGTCTTTTATCCTGCGTTTTCACCTGGTGCAAATTTTTGATAGGTTTTTTCTAACTGTCTCTACAGTGAGAGTTTGAGATCGGTACTTAACAGGATCAAGCCCTTACTGCTATTTGAATAAGTGTGGGTAGGGGTTGTGAATAAATGAGAATAAACACATGGTTAGCCAGCCTTTCTATGCTTACACAAGAGGAATTTGACAGTTTATTCAGTTTTTAATGTAAAAAAAGAAAACTGCAAATACAATTTCCCAGTCGTAGAAAAATGTACAACTCATTCCTAGCATAGCATCTGTGTAGATATTTAAAAACCCTAAGTAGCCAATTAAGTAATCTATGAAGTAGCATAGAAGAGTTATAACAAAGGTTCCGGTTCATTGTGGAGATAATTTAAAAGTCCTGCTTTTTAAATTTCTTGTTAGGAGTCTAGCGAAAGGATATAGAACAATTCAGCTAGCACAAGATGTGTATTCAGTGGAGATCATCTTGTTCTGAAGAAACTGATTTGACAGGACACAGCGGGCAGTATTCCCTTTTTAAAAACTTTTCTTAAGCATATATGTTGTTTCTTTAAACAACAAAACCACTACTGCTCCCTGATGTCATGTTTACCTAATAAAAAAAGAATTGTTAACTTCCCTGCTGTAACATTTCAGTTGTGTGACATAAATTGATTTTGCTTTTCCTAACCTATTGCAAATAGTGCATTGCTAACACACATCCTCTCTGTAAATACAGGAGTTTATGTATCTTAAAAATACAAATACATAGTGAAATATGCTAAGTATCCATTTGAATGTGACTTAGTCATAAGATAATTATTTCTAGCTGTGGGTTAATGATATTTGAGTAAAATGGCATCTAGCAAGTGCGTACAAAGAAATATATACTAACAGAGGGATATTCAGCCTCCGGACTATAGAATAACTGGAGCCTCTGCTTCCTGTCAAAAAGACTCCATGGGTCCTTTTGAATGTTGGTGGCCATCTTCACCTATAATTTAAAGCAGATGTACTTACTGACTGTTACGTAATTACTTTCACTTAGATTAATAATAATGATAGTTCATTAAGCTTTATTTTCAGTGTTACATTGTTGTATTCCTGTCCTATATTTATTGGCTCTTTTTCCATTGTGTGTTTGTTACAATCTCTGGGAGTACTGTTTCCTATCAGAAGAGGTATGATGCCCCTTCATTCCCATTGAAAGTGTTGAAAATCTGAATTAATTTCTGAAGTTTTTGCATAATTATCTGTCAAGTACTCGCTCTTTCCTTTTAAATACAAGGATTGAATTTAGTGTGGCCCCCTTCTTTATCTCTTCACTTGGCCTTTTGAAGGTTCTTATTTTGGCATATCTTTTTTTCCTCTTCTGCCTGAGGATTAGTTTTCCACTTGGATGTGTCAGAACATCTCCTGTGTTGCTCTAGAATGTGGAAAGGGTCTGAAGTGGGGTTTTGGGGTTTGGGGTTTTTTTGAGTTTTGGGTGTTTGGGTTTTTGGTTTGTTTTTTTTCACTTGATACTAACCTCGATCTGATTCGATAATCAGACTGGCCTATGGCTTACATAATAATTTTTTCGGCATAAGTCAGCATTATGACATTAGATCCAATTTGACACACCCACCACACACCCATGCACTCCATTACCATCATTTCATTTTAATGTTTGTGAAATGTGATTTCTCTATAGGCCATCTAGCTACCTTAGTTTGTTCTACGTAGTCTGTTTAATCCTGTTTACCTTGAAAGTATGAGCCTAGACAAGGAGCTGAAGCAATAAAAAAATTTGTTACAGACAATTCTGAATAGTTTTTCTGTAAGTTAAAAGTCCACTGGTAAAATTCCTGTGGGGACAAAACTGGTTAAATATTCTTTAAACATTAATAATGTCATGTTTTGATGCAAGTTCGGAATCAAATCTTGAGCAGTTTCATGTTTTCTTTTACCATTTGTTTGGTGATAATGAAATTACCATGAACAAAATGAAGATGGCCAAGGTCTTAAATCGCCTTTTTCCTCCCAACCTTTGTTTATGGCAGTTCTGGTGTCATTCACTCTGACAAAGAAACAAGGACATCTGCAGCTCAGATTTCTCAGTGTTTTAGAGAGGCAACAATTGTAATGATATTAGAAAATCTGTTCCAAAAATATTTTATAATTAAAGTGTTGTCTTTTTTTTCCCCTTTTTGCTTTCTCCCTCAACCATTCTCCTCAGTTTTTCTCTTTTCTTGATAGGATTTATCAACTACTTCAAAAGCAATTGTACAAGATAAATCACTCTTACAGATTTTTGTTGTGATAGTGTTTAAAAATGTTGTAAGAGTGCACTCCAAAACCAGAACTTTGGTTCTAAAGGCAGCCTCTCCAGGCAAGTTATTTCCTACAGGACTTTTTCAAATAACAAAAATCCAAATCCCTCTTTACATGATAAATAGCATATGAATCTGTGCCAGAATGGAGAGAAGGGTCAACAAGATAGAGATGCTATTTCCAAATGTCAGTTTGGAGATATGAGAAGAACCATAACCATAAAGTTATAAAAAATAAGAAAGAAGATTCAGAAGCAGAAAACAATGACTAAAGCTTTGAGTATAAAATAGATGCACAATAGCTATTGAACAGTTGAATAACAATTCTCCTTTTTATGTAGAAGTTACAGATCAATTGCAGCTGCAAATATAGAGTAAGTTCTTCTGGGATTCTTAACTCTTTTTACTTGGAAGAAAACATTTTCCACTGAGTATGTATCTTGTGTATGTATTTTCAGTAACCGTGTGGAAGCCTGGACTAGGGATGTTGACTTTCTCCTCCGGCAAGAAGGGAGACCCATGGTAAATCTGACTGGTGATAGGAAGCATGTGAGAGTGATGGAAGCAGATTGGCGGAATACTGATAAAGCAGTAAATTGGATAAAGGAAGAAGCCATTAACCTTACTCAACCATTTGTTCTTTACTTGGGACTAAATTTACCACACCCTTATCCATCACCCTATGCAGGAGAAAATTTTGGCTCCTCTACATTTTTAACATCTCCCTATTGGCTGGAAAAGGTACGTGGAGACAAAATGTAAATATAAATATAAATTTATTTTAACAACAGTATTTTATTCATCATGTGATTTTTCAAGTCAGACCCAGTTTTGATATTTTTTTGATATCTTTTTGATATTTTTCTTTGATAGTAAGAAAGTACTTGGATGAGATATTAGATTTCTGATTTAAGGCTATAAAAACTGAAGTGAAGAATTTCTCCCTGTTGTAGGAGTTCGTTAGCAGTAGTCACTGAATCCATGAAGAAATCTGGAGTTCTATGGCTAGAAACATATTATATGGAGAACAAAATCGTATACTTAGCTATCATTTTTTTCAGTAATGGTCTGAAGTTCACTGTTTATAAAATTCTATATTGTGCTTGTTATAGATTATGTTATATGGTGAGTTTTATAGTGAGAGATTGACTTCTATAATATGAACCTAGAATGTGAAGTAGTAAAACAGAGCAGAAGTCTCTCTTTTCTGTTAACATCTTTATGCTACTGTAGCTTTTAAATTTTGTTAAAGTACAGAAAAGTCCCGTTATCTCCAAATGTAGAAAGCTAACAGCACTCCATCCCGAAGAAGAAGTAAATATTTTTTCTCTCTCTTGTGTGGTCTCTGGGTGTCATTATCTGCATAAAAATATGAATGTATTAACCACAGTTTTCACTGCATAAAGGCATTAAGATTCTCTGCAGCTGAAGAACCGGGAATTAAGTTTGAATGGAATGTATCTGTGTTTTGGCCATGGAAGAAGAAGTCGTCAAAAATCACAGAGATCAATCTCATGAAGAAGTTTGAATGCATAATGAATAACTTGAATTAAATTATGTATTTACTGGGGAGCTAATACAGAATGGAATATCAGCACATTATGCTTATGAAATCCTGTGTTGATAAGCAGATGGTCCTCTGTATTTTGCACAAGCTGGTACTTTTTCAGGGCATGTGGCTTCTTTCCTAGCTGTGAATTACAACAGACAGACAAAGGGATTATGACTCTGTGAATCCTTAAAGCTGGGTTGTAGTCCTGTAGAAGAGGGTTCAGACTTCTGACAAATCGTGGAAGGAGAGGGAAAGTTTTTGCTCCCATTATATCTTAAGCAACTAATAAATACCATTTGAGGAGTCTAAAATGTGACTTCGTGTAGCCAAGGACCTTCCATGTTAGGAAGATGACTGAAGCAGTTGTCTGCCATTATTTTATCTTCCAGAATTTCTTCTCACAGCTTTGGTATGTTTGTTTGACTACTACAAAGCTGGATTTTATCCCTGTAGGCACTCTAACTCTTGCTGTCTTACCAGCTTTTTAGATGATGTACTACATCTGCTAGATAAGAGAGAATACTGACTGCTGAGGAGCGTGGAACTCTGTGGGTATTGGAACATAGGGCCTTAACAGCACTGGTGGTCAAAGATACCGTGTGCTGAAGAGAGACACTGTACTAGTGGCTTCCCAGACAGCTCTTAGTTATCCATTGCACGCGTTGGGGCAAAATCAAATTGGGTTCAGTAGGGGTTGATACTTACATCGCTACACCAATAAACAAGGATGTAATGCTTCTAGGGACAACTGTGGTCTGATTGCTTTTGTGCTGCATGGAGCCCCTTGGACAGTAATTGTCTTGGTTATTTTGTCAGGAACCAGTGCAGCCCATGTCTGGGGCCAGCCCAGGAGTAGAGCTGTGGCTGCAGCTCTGGGAATGTGCTGCACAGTTACTGGGGTTTCTGTACCACAGTCTAAGCCTCAGCTCTGTTTGTTGGAAAAGATTTCCAGAGGTAAATGAGAGCAGCAGATGTGGCTTTATTTAATAAACTTAAGTTTTCCATAAAGAGGTTAAATCTTCTCTGCTTTGCGGTAATTTGTACTTTGTCTACAATACAGAAGCAGTTAACTCTGTTAAATGCAGCATTTATTTAAGGGGCTGCTTACAGGTATGACTGCCTAGACTAAATGTGTGTGTGAAACTTTGAGGCTCTAAAGCTGGTACTGCAGCATACAGTGTCTGTGAGCATGCCAGTTTGCAAATACAAAGTCAGCATTATTTGTAATTGGCTCCTACTTTTTAGTTTCAAACTGATCTTACACTTTTTTATAACTAAATGGATGGACATCTGGGGAAAAAAAAACAGAAAAGTATGATAAAATTGGACTAATGTAGTTAATATCAAGATGTCGGGATTTGTCATCCACTGTCCTGGAGACCTTCCCAGACTAAGTGAATTTCCATGTTGTTCTGTAGGCTCAAATAACACCCAATCTTTTTGATACATACGGTTTATATTTATCCTATAGTTAATGAGACACTGTGCCAATACTTCTGTACTTACTATAGACTACAGTTCTAGAAGATTGTTCCGTGGTATCTCTCTTAAAAAAGTTATAAGCTGGTAAATCACACATTTCTGGCTCCTAGCTTGAGTTTCTAGCTGAATTTTATAGCTCCCTTTCAAAATTACTTGATACCTATGGAAGCAGAGGGGAAGTATAGACGAGGTAGCAGCGCCACGTAACAGATAAGCAGCTGGTATTTCCTGGACCACAAATTAAGAACTGTGAATTTATGCTAAAAAGATTTAAATTAAATTCATTGTTTTAAAAAGTTGTTTAATTCAGTTGCTAAAGTAATGCTAATTTCCTCTTATTTTTAGGTAAATTATGAAGCTATTAAAATTCCCAAGTGGTCTTCTCTTTCAAAGATGCATCCAGTAGACTATTACTCATCTTACACCAAGAATTGCACAGAAGAGTTTACAAAGCAAGAAGTGAGAAATATTAGAGCATTTTATTATGCTATGTGTGCAGAAACAGATGCCATGCTAGGTAGGTAATGTTTCATTATACGGTGGGTTTTCTTCTTTTTGTTTTTTTTTAAGAAAATACTGGTAGGGCTGGTCTTCTGGAAGAAAAACTCCACAATTCAGATCTGGAAGTAAGTCACATGGATGTTGCTTAATCAGTCTCTTATAACTGGATAGCTTTTAAGGCTATTGCAAGGTGAATTCAGAGTACTCTGAAAAGTAATCACAACCACCAATCAGAGATGCTGTAAAAGCCCAATATCTGCAGAAAAACCTTGCTTGACCCATGTACAAGAGGAACTACATACTCTTTGGTTAAGAGCTAACTGAAATAATGGAAATAATTGTGAAGGGGACAGACCGGCAAAGCAAAGCTGTAAGGAAAGGTAAATTTTTACGCATAGACTAATCAAAAAGGTTGCCTTTGAAGTCTCCCTTTGGAGCATATTACTGAAAACTAAGAAGAAAAAAAATTAATTAGACATTCAGAACTCTTCCTAGTTTGCATTAAGGTCTACATACATAAAAATTATAATACAAATTGGTCTTCATTTACAGTATTTTATTTCTTAATTTGAAAATTGACCATGAAGGAACAAGAATGTCCTTCCATTCTAATATGAACTTCATTAATAAAAATGCTAATGTTTTTTAGCAATAGAATGCTGAAGTAATTTAAAAGGCACAGTATTACTCTTCTACATTTTATTAAAGAAGGATCAACGAGAACCTGACAGCTTTAGCCAGTGAAGGTATTGCAAAGTAACTACACTGGGGTTTAATTTGGTAACATATGTTAAGTTTTTAACTAGTCTGTTTAAGCAAGAATCATCTTAGTGTTTTAACACTAAAGATGTGTAAGTGCCTTGCTTAATTACTTGGCCCTGTCTTGGTTGCACAAATGTGTATGTGAGGGTCTCCTGGGGGTTATAGGCACAGGAATGAGAGACTTCCTCTGATGATGTGTAAGATGGATACTGTCAAGAGTAGTATCGGAGCTTCTGCTGACCTATTTTACTCCTGTTGAAATAACTATTATTAGTTATGCTAGAAATTAAACAAAAGGTGATGATAGCAAAAATGCAGCTTGTGGTGTGGTGCATCCTTGCCTTTTGAAATTTTTATGGTTGCTGTTCAGTGCCATCCGCACTTCATTGAGAGCCAGACCCCTCATTGATGACTGTATATTATTCTGGGCTGAATGCTTTGGGTTCTGCCTTCTGTGGCAGAGAGAAGAGTTTCCAGCCCTCCATGTAGGATTCATTGGGGTTTGCATGGTGTTTTGCAGGTACAGATTTGGAAGGAGTATTTTGAAGGTATTCTTTTCACTATCTTTTTCTTGTTGCAGGTGAGATTATTTCAGCTCTGAGAGATACTGGGCTTCTTAAAGAAACAATCGTTATATTCACTGCAGATCATGGAGAACTTGCTATGGAACACCGACAATTCTACAAAATGAGCATGTATGAAGGAAGTTCCCATGTTCCTCTTCTAGTTATGGGGCCAGGTGTGAAAAAACAGCAGCAAGTACCAAATGTGGTATCTCTCGTGGATATATATCCTACTATGCTTGGTGAGTTAGGTCATTCCAAATGCAAATTTTTTCTCAGTTACTGTTATTGTTATGTATTTGTATTATAGTCAGAATTATGTCTCTACTTTGTGAGGCAATGTAGTAACACAACAGGAGATAACCGTTTAACTGTGGATCTTACATATGGACTTAATACAAAATGCAAAAAATGGATGTAAAAATTAAGTGAAGGAGCTGATGATGTTCCTTATTGTTACCATCGTCAACGCAATTAGAGTGAGTGATTTGTTATTTATTATTAAAAAAGGGTGACGGAAAACAATCAGCTGCATTTTAGGTATGAATAATCCTTGCCAGCCTTCATATTTAACAGCTTACTGTAGAAATCCCAGTGTAAATGCATACAGAGGTGAGATTAAACCTGAAAGGATGTCAGCTTCATTAGCTTATCAAAGGAATGTTATTTATGAAGGGTCACATGGAAGAAACATAATAAGGGCTTTGTATAGGAAATGTACAATTGATCTGGCCAATCATGAGAAGGTATGATTGTGGATATCTTGGATATGGAAATATTCATTATGGGGCAGAGAAACAAATAAAAAGGACTGACATCAAATTACTTACAGATGGAAATAATTGAGTGAATGGAAATTAGAGTGAATTTTTGGACAGTTGCCTGCGATAAATCATGCAAGAGACTGATCTCATTGCAACATAATACTAGGTGAAGTTGCCATTTGAGGCTTTATTTGGGATCTTTTAGCCTACCAGTCAGAAGAGTGTTCTTTTCAAGGCAGTTTACAAAGCTCGCTCTTTAAGAAGTGTTACGTGTACACTGTAATTGCCTGAGAGAACATGGGGTAGTAGATGAAACTGTACTTCTAGCAGTAAAAACCAGTGAAAAATTATTTTCTATATTGTTTTAAGTCGATTTTCTAAAAGCAAAACAAAAGATCTACCTGTCTCTTCTCAAAACGTGAAACAGTTATCCAGATGAAAAATAGGATATAATCAGTGGCTTTCCCTTCCAACTTCTGATATAAAATCTTATATATAAAAAGTAATCTGTATCAGATATGGTCCTTATATAAGTTGTAGTATCATATGTAAAGAGGTAAAAATATTTTTTCTTCTTCGTGCCTTTTCCCTAAATAAAATAGTTGGTCAGGTGGTTTAACATCCTTCTTTCTTGTTCTCTTGATCCTTTTTGTTTTTTCTTCCCAGAACTTTGTGTCTATAAATAATTTCCCTCTGTTCTGGCAGTTCCGTGGTCCATCTAGTAGGCTATAGAGTTATACAGTGTTTTCTGTGTGTGCACTGTCTTGATATCACCTCATACCATCTTTATTTCCAGCCCTACCAGAGAAGCAAATGGCCCTGATTCTCAGTTTCCCCAGCAGTTATAGGTGATAACCATAATGACGACCTTTTGAAAAGTGTTTTGTTGTTCGCTGATAAAGAATGCTAGATAGGAGCTTAGACTGTTACTAGCAAAGGCCATGTTGGATATGGAGCTTTTAGAGTCCTTTCATGCTATGACAATCTCTTTATTCTGCCTGACGTGGTCCAAGCAGAAGGGAACGGTATAAAACAATGGTTAAAAAAAATAAAAAATCACCACCCATCACTGATGGTATTGTGATTGGTTTTAACAAACATCTGTTAAAGATTGACTTAGACACAGCTTTTATTGCTTCTGATCAAGATGATGGGCAGCTGACCTTGGGAAGTTCTGTAAGGTTTTTTTTTTATTATTTGTGTATTTTTGGAGTCCCTGTGTTCTCTGAGGAGAGTAATTAGGAATGCATGTTTTATTACTGAAATAGAATTTATGTTCAGACACCTGTAGTATTACGTTAGGCCTTTTTAATCACGGTAACTGCAGTAGCATTTTGACTTTGTGTATCTTTGCTTAGATATAGCATGGATTACTGTCCCGTGGAACCTCAGTGGATATTCTCTTATCCCGCTGCTACATGGAAAGTCTGAAGATGAAGCATCACCCAGAGGCCCTCGGCCCTCGTGGGTGTTGAGTGAGTTCCATGGATGCAATGTGAATGCTTCCACGTACTTGCTTCGAAGTGGCAAATGGAAGTATATCGCATACTCAGATGGCCATTCAGTACTTCCACAACTGTTTGGTACATTACGACTTTTATGGCCTGATTAATTTACTTAAATGTAAATTGGCTATTAACTGACTTTTTGTTTGTTCCAGACCTTTCTGACGATCCAGATGAGCTAACGAATGTTGCTGTAAAATTCCCCGTGATTGTACATTCCCTGGACAAATTACTCCGCTCCATAGTAAACTATCCAAAGGTTTCTTCTTCTGTTCATGAGTATAACAAAAGACAGTTTATCAGTTGGAAACAAAGTTTGGGTCAGAATTACTCAAATGTTATTGCCAACCTTAGGTGGCATCAAGACTGGTTAAAGGAACAAAAAAAATACGAGAATGCAATTGACAAGTGGCTTAGTCAAAGTAAGTATGTAAAAACAACCTAGACTGAATATGACCAAGGATATGAAAACATTCCGCGTTTGTAATATTATGCTGTATTTTGAGTGTTCGAATTATTGCCTAATATAAGCTATTGACAACAAAGATGCCCAAATAATTACTGCTTTGTGTTAGAAACCCAAAAGCATTTTATATGACTAGCTAGCACAACAAATCTGGATTTTTGCATGCTATAATTCTGTAACACTTGGGTATACATAGGAAAGATAGTACATAAGTACTAATTGTGTGTATGGAATATTTAGCCGGTTGCAAAAAATGCAGAATATTAGGCATTAGAACTCAACAGGAATTTCCATTTCTAAGGACAGACTAAAGCAAGTATTCTAAAATTTAGTGTACTGGGATACCAGTTACAATGGAATGTGCTGGAGCCCGCTTTCCATCAAGCTGGATTTTAAGTCCACAATGAATACACATTCATCCCCCTTAGAGAAGCTGTAGAGGTTAAAATATAATCAAAATGTTAACAACTGGCATTGAGCTGAAGGTGGATGCAGTTTATTCAAATACTTACTATGTCAGTGTTCCAGTTTATACATGATTGACTCTCCCATCTTGTCAAGATTTGTCTTCTAATCTCCTGCTTTTGGATCTGGGCATAATATGCCTAGGCCACTAATTAAACATGTGTAAGTGAAGAGGAATCTGTCCTTGGTCACTGTTGGAAATTAAAACAAAACAAAAAACCCAGCAACAACAACAACGAAAACCCAAAACAACAACAAAAATCCTCTGACCAAAGCTGTGAGTAGAGCTGTTCTCTGAAAACTGATACTGTGATTTGCACGGCGTAAGATGAAAACTGGTTGAGTAGATCTCCGTTATGCAGTTAGATTCTGAGGTAAGTGTTTTGATGTGCATCAGTGAGTGGAGAACTGGAACCTGAAGTGTACACAGAGGACATGCAATTGAAGCTTGTGGAGAAGTTAACATAAAAATACAGTTTCATATTTTTCCAGGGATGTGACAAAAAAACAAAGCAGTTTTGGAAGAAGGTAGGATTTATCTAGTAGCTCTTAACTTCTGCTTAAGGAAAAACATAATTGCAGCAGCACTTACATTTGCTAATTCTTGATCACAATTATTGCTGCGATAGTAACAATTCAGGGTGACATTATACTTCATACCTAAGTGCTTTCTGGAATGATATTTCATTGGTAGCAATAAGCTAATGAAAATAAACATGAAAAATACATGTCTTTTCTGATGGCTAAGCGCTCTTCATGCAATTTGTAAACTGCTTACCGCACTAGAATTAGGTACGTATTTATGAATATTTTAGCTGGTTTATATTTTTGTGTTTGTAGAACATGAAGGCTAACCTTATACTACTTACTGCTATGGTAGCATTTTTTCTTTTTGTTTGTTTGTTTTATACACAAGGAGCAGATTAATTAAAATAAACTTTCCAGTGCTGTAGCACATCTTATTATAATTCTTGCTCAAATCAGTTCAGATAGTGATGAAATTTATGTAAACAAAAAACACGTCTGAGCAGTGCAGTGTACACAGGCTGCGTAAGTAGAGAAAATAAATATATCTGTATGAAAGCTCATTCACTAGGGAAAAGAATAAATGAATTGATCACTTTCCAGAGGTTTGGACAAAACGCAGTACATTGTGCAGAATATAGTAAAATGAAATTATGGTGAACTGGATGTGTTTTGTGTGTGTGCTTTTTTTTAATGACTGAATGTTTAAAGAGATCACTAGAAAATGTTTAAAGAAGTTACTAGCGTATATATTAGATGCAGTCAGGTCAACGCAGCCTCATGAGATTTATCTGAGACTACTGAGGGCATTGGCCTTATCAACTTATGAACCTTTCTTAAGGCAGTAGAGGTATCACTGTCCTGAAGAACAAAAACGGGGATTATTTTTGTCAACACAAGGTCCTAGTGGTCACTGGAGAGGTAAGAAGCTGCCAATGTCCGTTTGCCAACAGATCACCTGAAAATAATCGTCTGCTACGTCTGTCAGGATAAAGGCTAAAATCAAACTCAGCAGTAGATAACAAAAATCAGGAAGTGAGAAGGCTGATCAGATAAGGTTTACAGGAATTTGATGTAGTACTGTTTGGTATAAGTAATTTGAATGCGGGAGCAGGGATGTTTTCCTTACTAAACATAGGAAAATGCACCCTGGGAGACCTATAAGCACTTTTAAGGATAGGCTAAAATTCAAAATAGTCTTGATTATCTGGAAAAAATTATCTGAAATCAATCAGATAAAATTCATCATGGATTAGTTAAAGGTCAAAATAAAAAGTAAGAGGAAAAATGTTAAGATGGTGAACAACAAGCTCTCTAGGCTGCAGTTTTGCAGAAAAAAAATTAAAAGACCCACACACCTGCAGATTTTAGAAAAACAGAAGTAGAGTGTGAATCAACAGCAGGACATGGTGACAAAGGAAACAAGTGATGTTCTAGGGTAATTTAAAGGAGTGTTGTATATAAAACACAAGAGGGAGTTATTTTTACTACTCTTAACACTAGTGAAGCCACAAGGTATTGTCTCTGCTTCAAGGCTTTGCTTTTTAAAAAGGATGTAAACAGACAGAGGATTTGGAGGAAAATAAGGGGCTTGTAAATCATATCAGGTTTGTTTCAGCCATCAGATACCTTGGTAAGTCCACAACTGTGAATAAGGCTCATGTAAGAGCTCTGTAAATGCTCCTTCTGCACAGAGAGCAGAAAAAGAAATGTCTTTGTTTTCCAGTCAGGGCTGTTTGGATGAGCTGTTTGGAGAAAAAAACAAAGAACTGTAAGTGGTTAAACATGAAAACAGCCTGTCAAGCTGTCTAAACACTGTAACTGAAATGTATTTTAAAAACAAGTTGAAAATATTTGTCAAGAATGGCCAAGGTACGTGTGATTCTGCAGTAGATCAGAAAGCCAGATCAAATGTCCCCAGGATGCTGTTTACAGCCCCTTTCTGCATGCTGGGGTGGGGGGGATTTCAGCTTCACCACTATTTATTTCTTACTAAACAAAGTTATAAACAGCTATAAACATAGCCATAAAGCTATAAACATTGCACATCATTTGTGCCTAGTCTTACAGAAGTAGAGCTCTCGTATCTCAGAAAAAAATGTAGGTTTGGCTTAATTTCTAGTGCCAGCATGATAAAAAGTATTCAGCTGGTGAAGTGGGTGTAATGCAAGTCTTATGAATAGAACTGGAGACAAACAAGAAGGATACGGTCTCAGTGCAGTATTCCTTAATTGCTCTGCCTTAGAACATGCTGGGCCAGAATAAATATATAATAAATAAATATAAATAAATAAATATATCAGTTTTAGAAGACTTTTGCCACATTTTACAAATGTTCATGCCATTCCAGTGTGCCTGCAGCCCCCTGCTCAGTCTGTACAGCTAATGCAAGAATTACACCAGCCTGCCTGAAATGACATGGTCACATCCATATGATTCTAGCAGATTTAAATGACAGCAGCAGCAACAACAACAAAAAAAGGCAGTTTCTTGGACTGACCGATTTTATTTCTGAACAAGGTATCACAAAATCCACAAAATATGCCCAAAATACTCATAAGGCTTTGTAAGGATGGCAAGTCAGCTGGGCTTAGAATGGGAACAACATCTGGGTAGACGGCATAGCAACAACCATAGTGCTGATTTTGCCCTCCTCCATGAGCATGTTTGACAAAGTAAAAAAAACCAAACAAACAACAAAAAACCAAAAAAAAAACCACAACAAAAAAAAAAAAACCTGTACCTGCCCAGCACTGGTGGGCATCCCCCTCCTGACAGCTTAGTACCTGTTCCCACTCAATCCCAGCAGTGTGGCAGTGATATTTTTCACTTTCCCCAAATGGGGAAAAGGACTTGGATCAGGGTACAGCAATGGATTACTGCAACTCATAAATGCAGCTGTATTTCTAGACGGAAAATGAATCCTGCTGCTGCTCCCAAACCCACCAGATGGCATCTGGCTGCAGGGACGCCTCCATCCAGTGTGATGTGCAGTGACTCAGAAAATGTCAAAGCAGCCAACCCCTTGAGAAAACATCAGGAAAAATCTACTAGAAGATCAACTTAAAATGTGTGGTGGGAAATAACCTTTTCTCGTTTTGATTGAAATGTTTTTACTTACGTGCTGCTCTGGCAGCTGGTTGGTAGCTCAGGATTCTGTTGCAGGACTCGAGGTTATGTGGATGGTTTTGCTCCATGTCTTGTTTGAATGGGTTGTTCTAACATGGTCATCAGCCTGGAAAAAACAGGAGTGTGCAAAACTGCTTATTATTTCATCTTAGAGTATGATGGAGAGTGTGCTTCCCAAGGGGCTGTGAGAGGGCAGGCAGACAAATTGCCATTTTAATCCTTTTTCGATAGGCAGGTGAGGCTCACCAGCTCAGCTATCCTCTGATCTCAGCTTAAGGCCCGTGACTGTGCTGTTTAAAGAGAGGAAGGAGAAAGCAGGTCTTTGTTCATCTGGTTCCAGCTGTGGCGCCAAGCTGGGGGCTAAAACAGAGCAGGAGATGCTCATATTGGGTGAAGACCATCTTGGATGTCTGTTGCCCTTCTCTTAGGCTGGGTCCTGTTTCAAATTCAGTGAACTCGTCTAGGCAAGAAACTGCTGCCTCGTTCGGGGCTTTCAGTGACTCCTGCACTGCTCTAGGTTAAAATCTCTCATTTTCTGTTCATATTTTGCAGGTACGTGTCTCCTTCATGGATGAGAACATGACCAACAGTAGGACAGCAGTAGGAGGGTCTAGTCACAGCCCTGACAGTCTGAGCCAGGTTCCAGGCTGGGGTGCCTGGACAATTTATGTGTGCAAAATCCAGGCTGACTGTAGAAATAAGGTCATTAAATTAACTGGAGGTTTGGTGCCAAGTGTTATTTTAATACTGGTCTGGACACATATATATACATTTGTATGTGTGTGTGTGTTGATGTGTGTAGATGTATGTGTGTGCCTGTATCTCTATACATGTCTCTTTAGACACAGACATTTTTAGAGGTGTCTTTATAAGAGTGTTTCTAGCTAGAGGCTTCTGTGTTTTAAAGTTTTTGGACAATTTGGGAAGTTAATATGCTAGTAAAAAACTGGGGATTTCCTCTTCCAGCTCTTGTGGCTATTTGCTAGAAGCTGTGAGTGCCTTATTCAATGATCCTGTGAGCCTGGCAGTGATGATTCACTTTCTGGGTAAGACTTGAGTAGAAAATCCTGTAAAGTGGAACGCCGGGAGTCAGTCCTTATGGTTGATGCTTGCAAATCAGATAACAACTTGCCTTGAAAACTCCACACTTATTTACACCAGTCTTCCCAGTGGAACAATTTGTTGGGAGACGTGCAAGTGCTGATCCTGAATAAACATGTAATGTACAACACGACTCCGAGCAGGGTTTCATTTTGGCTTATCCCACTTGGAGGAGGCAGCGGTGGTGGTGACAACCATGGGGAGCAAAGCGACAGGAAGAACCCAGAGATCTCTTTTTCTGTTATCAGCCCAAACCCAGCACATCCCCACTGCTTATCATCCCCAGCAGAGCTCCTGTCACGCTCAGCCTACGTACATCCTGCCCCTGAAGCTATAGGAGCCCCGCTGCTCACTGTCTGCATTTAATGCATGCCACTACGTGACCCAGGCAGGACGCGTGGTGAGAGGCACAGCGAGGAACGACGATGCTGGACCTTATTATTCTGAGCCTCCACTTCTTCCTTTGCTTCCTCATCTCCCTCGTGATCTGGCGTGGATCAAAGGTACGGAACAGCTCTTTGGGGCTTGGTACCCCCCTGCAGCAGGGTACCCCCCCACCCGCGGTTCCCCTTCAGTCTTGGTGTGTGCAAAGAGCATTTTTCAGAGGAAGCGAGGATGGCGTGGTTGGACTGGGAATTCAGAGAGAACTAAACGCAGAAACTAATTGTAAGCTAATTTAATAGGAAGGTAGGATTTGTGATAAAACTATTTATGTCCTCTGATGAGAGAGGGAGAAGCGGCGAGACATGTGAAATATGTAAGAGGAGGAAGGGAAAGGCAGATAAATTTACTAAAAAGCCCAGGTTGAACACAGCTTCTCAATAAACCATTTTTTTCCCTTTTGCAGGGATATTTTCAGGTTTTCATCAACTTACATCAGTTTGTATTTGTAGCCATAATTAATATAATAATAACAATAATAATAATAATTTAAAGAGTATTGAATTTACATGTAAATCCTACTGTTTACCCATTGCATAGCTACATAGCACAGTATTTTGCACATAGCATTCTTGATTTTTTTTTTTTCCATGTAGCTTTCCTGGGGCAGTGGCGATTAAAGTACAGAGTTAATGAATAGTGATTGAGAATGTGTCCTGCCTCAGCTGTCAGGTTTGCAACAGCTGGTTTTCCTAGTCCCAGTTCTGTTGGCGAACATGTGGGACAAACATTATCACCAGACTACTATGCTTTGCTCTGTGTGCATGCTGATGGTCTTTTACTGAAACCGCTGCTCCTTCCACTTCATGTGTTCAGTGGGTCAGGACCGAGACATCCATTATGCATGTGGAAATTCAAAGAAAAACTGTTTCATAAGGTGGCTTTTTGATTTTTTTTTGTGTGTGTTGTAAGGATGTGGGTTTGCACAGGTCAAGCACAGAAACAGCTGAAACGGGGCCAGATGGTCTTATATTAATTGGCAAAGAAAATGACATCAAGAGGTCTGGAAGAGCAACAACCAAAATTGATGGCAGAGAACTCGTTATTTTCTACCATGAAGGGAAATTTTATGCTATGGACTCTCGCTGCTACCGTAAGATGTTTGCATGTATTATTTCCATCTTGCAACAGTTAATCATGAAATCTGTCTGGTGCATAAATTAATTCTGTGTTCTGCCATATTTCAGATGAAGGAGGCCCTTTACGTCTTGGACAAATAGAGGTATGGAAGCAAAAGAAAAATAATGTAAGGGCATAGAGTCATATGAAATCTCTAATGCATTTTTGAATACTTTTATCTAAACAAACATCAGAATAAATCAATATGTATGTAAAATAGCAGACAGCCATACAGTCAGATCACCAGACGTGTCTTTTGTCCTAGAGAGTCTTCCAGGAGAAGAATCAGAGGCTGATGACTTTATTTTTATTTTTATTTTTATTTTTATTTTTATTTTTATTTGCAGAATATCGATGGTCAAGCATGTATTGTTTGTCCTTGGCATAAGTTTAAAATTACTTTGGAAACTGGAGAAGGATTATATGAAGGAATAAACCCTTTGGAGCCATCACCAAAACCAAAGTGGCAATCAAAAGGAGTCAAACAAAGGATTCACAAAGTCACAATAGTCAATGGGAATGTTTATGTGAGTCCTCCAGATTTCTCTTTAAGCTTCGACTCCGATTATTTTGCTGAGAAGTACAAAAATCATGGTGAGTTAGGAATGGGAAAACCCAGCAACTTGGAAGCAGCAGAGTGAGTTGTGGTCAA
This sequence comes from Pterocles orientalis, assembly GCA_011057875.1. Lineage (NCBI taxonomy): Eukaryota > Metazoa > Chordata > Aves > Pterocliformes > Pteroclidae > Pterocles > Pterocles orientalis. The sequence continues at coordinate 104,530 of WKFP01014997.1, read as the reverse complement.
AAAGCAGAATCCTGGTGAATGCCTCAACAAAGAACCCTTGACATGAAATAAAAATGTAAAATATTCTCTGTAGATTAAATTCTGGTGTTAATGTTATGTTAAAGCATTGAAACACATAGAACTCTGTGTTGTCAGAAATATGACTGATCCTTGTACCAATGATTTTTTTTTTTGCATGTGCATTTCAAAAAGGGGTATTTACTGCAGAGTGTGTCATAATACTTGATGTTGTAGAAATCCTGTTTTGCTAGAATTGTTTAAATTTTTAGAAGGGGATATAGCATATTACTGCTTATAAAACACATTACATAGTTTAAGGTAAATGATCAGGTGTAAAGGTTATGTTTATATACTTGACAGTTTATACTTATAATGCCTTTGGTATAAATGACATGGAAATTTTAACTTTTTAGATGTGAGACCCATCTCTGGATGTTTGTTAAGTGCCACAAAGAGAAGTACAAAACTTAAGCATATTTTAGTGAGCTTTTATATGCCTATTTGTGTATTACTGCTGTGATTCCATACAAGTATTTATTTTCCTTCTCCTCATTGAACTCCTTTTGATGGTTCATCAGATAACGTGACAAGCATTTGTCACGTATCACTTGTTCATCCTGATTCTGTTGGATAAGAGAAAAGCAGTTGGGGATAAAAACCTGCTACATAATGTAGTGGCTCTTGTTTGGTTGGTTTTTTTATTTATTGTAAATATATTTTTATATATTCCTTTGGAAAAGTATACTTTCAGTTTAGGTTTTTAGATGTGCATTCACTTTGTAACATTAGATTGCCCCGATAACTTCCAGGATGTGCTGGGCTGTGGGACACGATGGGTTCTCCTGCCCAGCCCACGGGGTCCAGAGTGCAGAGATACTGTGCAAATGCTTAGCATCCTCTTGCATGGCTGCTGTTCGTTGGGGTGCATTTTTAGGTGATTCGTTCGCAGTTTGCAAAGTTGGTTCATAATCAGGTTTACTTTGAAGATCTGCAAGTTTTTCTCGTGCATGCAGTGGGTTGTCTTGCTTTTAATGCATGTGGAGGATAAGGAGGTCTGTGTCAACACAGTTGTTCACATAAATGTATTTGAAAGTAGTGAGGCCCAGGGAAATATTGGAAGAAAACATCGGTGCCTGACTGATCCCTTTGGGTGATGCAGAGGGGTATGAAGAATTCCTTCCCTCCCTCTTCACCCAACTACCTGCACCTGCAATGCAACTTAAACATGGATGTGTTGTCCTATTGAAAGACATGGATCATATAAAAGAAAAGCATTGTAAGGTCTTCAGATATACCTGCATGGACTCACATGGTATTTTTATTCCTTTTTTTTTTTTTTTTAATGCACAAAGTAGTGCATTAATAGAAGTTTGCTGTTTAAATTAACAAAGATGCAGTTCAGGTTGAGAAAGTACCAATCATGAGTAATGTGCTATTGCCTGTATGACGTTTGGTAGAATGTTAGTAACAGGAAGGTTTACTTGAAAGTTTCATGAACATGTTCATATTGGTGGAAGAGTGCTCAGGCTTTTGCAGAGTTGAATTTTCTGGCTAAAATTCAGCAACCTGTTTAATCATATGCTTACTGTTAATCATACGAAATCGGTGGAACTGCATGTCCAGGCTTAGGTAAGTCCCTTTTCCTCAGTACTTCTCAAGCATAATAACTATTTGCAAGCTTTTAAGGTGTTTCTGCTTTTACTTTAAACATGTTCTTATTCTCAGGGAGAATGCATTAGTATCTAAAGTTTGTCAGTTAGTTTGCTTTCCCCTCAATTTTCTTGTTGATGAGCACAGAAGGAACAGAGAATAATTAACTCAGGTGGCTGTGAACAAATAAGGGAGAGTTGTCTGTCTGTTAGGTTTTCTTTTTTTTTTTTTTTGCAATTAGAGACTAATAGCGGGATAAGGAAGGAGAGGAGGAGTGGTGAAGTTAAGGCAGTGACACTGAGGTGGCATTTAAGGGACAGACAGTGAAGAGATGGAAGGAATGAGTAGTTGTGGGCAAGAGACCAAAAAGTCACTGTCTGGATAATTAGAGCTTCCTGGAGAGATGTGTTAATGAGAGTGATGTGAAGATCAACCCTGTGAATCACTCAGGAGGAGTGTTTTCTTGGTGATGGTTTGGGGAGTTCTGTTTAATTTGACAAATGAGCAAACACCATCTGTTTTCCCATCGTTAATCGGCCAGGCAAAGAACAGAGAAATACGTATTTTGTGGTTTGGTGTGAGGATTTTCATGAGGACTCTGCAAGACGCTCAGGCTCTGTAAGCTGCTTTGACAAGCAGCTTGTGCAGAATAAACAAGTTATATTTATCCTATCATGGGGCCATCTATTCAGGAAAGACAGGTGAAAATGATGACTCTGGTAGTTCGGACTGCAGCTTGAGCCTTGACCTGCTGTAGCTGCACCATAAACCTTAATTAGACAATATCAACTGTAAGGATGGATGCTCTGTGTGTAATACCTTCTGCAATGTCCCCTCAACTTCATTTGGTGCTGCACATGAAATGAAGGATAGCTCCAATGTAAGAAGTGTTATTAAGTTGGGATTGAGAAGCTTATGAATGTGCCCCATATGGAGCACGTGCAGCGGTGGGAGCAGTCTTTGCAGGACAGGACATCACACCAGGCAGGGAAAATGTCTGGTCTGTAGGAAAACAATTTTAAAACCAACTTTTCACTGTAAAGCCCTTTTCAGTAGCTTTGTACAGTTCCTACTGTCATGCTTACTTTTTGGAATGAAACCAGGTCTGAAGTTCACGCCTGCTCCTTCCAATAGGATTAGGAAAAGTAATTCACGTTGTTCCCATGCTGATCCAGCAAACATGGGCTGCTAGAGTCAGCGCTCCCTGATTCCTGCATGTCCCATTGCTCTGACACTTTGCAGCTGCTTTTGAAGGCAACTGCAGAAAGCTGGGGATGGATACGTGGGGATGCAGGAGGAGTAGGTGTGGCTTCAGGAGGTATGATGGGTTGGGTTAGTTCTTTGAACTCCATCCAGAAAATGTTTTTTATGTGACCCTTATTCATGCAAACCTACTGATTTCGCTAAGTGGATTTTTTTTTCTTGAATAAAGAGTTTTCATCATCTGAGGTCTATAAATGACTGAACTAGGCTAAAAGTGAAAGTTCCGGTTTTGCTTGTAGTTATACAAACTGGGAAATCAATGCAGATATCCTAATTAGTCCATTAATAACTCTTATTCCATGAGATGAAGAGAGTTCCCTGGCAAGCCCTGGCTCTGATGCTTGAACAGTGGGCTTGTTGTGGCAAAAGAGATGTTTGAGAAGTACGGTTTGTTGTTGCAAACCATAGCAGTGAGAAATCCAAGGCTTATGAAGGAAAGACTACTCCAGAAATAATTACCCTAATTGAAAGGAATCGTAAAATGTGTGTTAATTAAAAAAAATTAATTATTTAACTCTTCAGATTACAGTGAACTTTTGCTGAGGCTGTAGTTGACTAAGGACCCCAACAACACACCACACGTGTTATTAAGCCAGCCACTGTAGCTGAAAAAACTGCTAAAGCTTTTAGTCACACTGAAGTAGGGCCATAGCATCTGAAGGCTTTTTTGATTTTTTAATGTATATATGTGAGTTGTTTAACAGTAGATATTACCTCTGCTCAGAAATGCCCTGCCCTGATTTCAGTTAATATCCCAGACACATAGATAAAAAGCATCATCTTTTTTATTATACTGCATCCCAGACATCCTGATAAACTTGCATGCTTATTTGGCACAGGTAGCTCCAAGAAAAATTGCATAATTCTGTAGCTGCTTTTTGACCCAGGAAACCCCATAAGAGCAATGCCATGCACCCAAGAAACCAGCACCGTCATCTGAATGTTAAAGGCAATGCATGTTTGGGATGAGCAGCACCTCCCAGGAGGCTGTGTCACCTTGAAGTGCTCACAGTATTTTTCATGAGACTCAGCACTGAAGGAAAACCTGAAGCTCACCATCCATTTGGAGATGCAGGTGTTCACACAAATTTTCATTATCAGTTTGTACGTGCTAAGCAGAAAGCTTCAAGAGGGGGGAAGAGGGGAGATTTAGATTAGGTATTAGGAAGAAATTTTTTATGATGAGGATGGTGAAACACTGCAACAGGTTGCCCAAAGAGATGGTAGATGCCCCATCCCTGGAAACATTGAAGGCCAGGCTGGATGGGGCTCTGAGCAACCTGATGTAGTTGAGGGTGTCCCTGCCCATGGCAGGGCGGTTGGACTAAATGGTGATTAAAGGCCCTTTCCAACCCAAACCATTCAGTGATTCTATGATTTTATGTAATGTTGTGCTCCTGGTTGTTTTTTCCATTGCTTTTTAAATACCTGATAACTGATTACCTTCAACTATAGAGACAAAACATACTAGCATTCAAAAATGTGTGCTGCTTCTATGTTGATTTCTTATCCCAATGGGCTTTGCTTCTGTAATTTGGACAATGCAAGTTGTAACAGTAATTATCCATTCATTTCTTTGGACATCTTTTACAAAATTTTTCTTTGCTGAGCAGAATAGAAGAATCCTTTCCAAGAACATTCATAGCAGTAAAATTCAGTAAGTCAATAATATTGCCTCCTGTAGCCCACTTTTTCAAATTTTATTAGTCAGTTCCTTGGTGAATAATATTATCTGTACTTCATAGCTGTGTTTTCATGTGTTCATGCAATGGATAGGAAACAAGAGGTAAGTCCAGACATTAAGCAACTCCACTACTGGACTTAAAGGATGAGTTATTTTTGTTCTAGTCATGAGAGATGTTGTTGAATAAACTACTCTTTGTAAAATCCATGCAAAAGTCCATAAACCTAGAAGCTTATAGAAAACCCCTATTGCTATAAACGAGAAAACACAACTGATTTTGTTCTTTTTAACCTGTTTTATACTTTGTTTAACCTTGCTCCCAAATGTTTTGCCCACTTGGTGTTTTCTGAATATCATGTCCATACTTTCCTACTTTGTTAGATGAAAAAGTGTCAGACAACACCGGCAAGATTTCTGGAGATACTAATCTACATTCAGGACTATAGCTTAAGTTGCTGCGAAATACATAACTGAAAATCACAATGTAATTTAAGACTCTTCAGTGCGGAACACTGAGTGAAGATTAATTCAAATATAAGAAAAAAAAAAAGCTAAAAAACCCCAAAACAAAACAAGAACTGCCAAATCTTTTCTTGCAGAAAAAGCCTGAATTTTTTTTCAGAGAAGAAAAAAACCTTGTCAAATGTGTGTCTGAAATACTCCCTTTTAGTTTGCATTATTTTATATTAGCAAAGCATGATGTTTTACTCTGATGTTAATAGAAGAGAAGCAGATGGAAATTTTAAATGCATATACTACCATCAGAAAAGTAACACACCTGCCATGAAAAAGAAAATAAAAGAAGTAAAAAAGGAGGTTTAGACAACCTACTGATGGCAATGTTTGCTAGACCTTTGTAGACACTAAGTATAAAACAAACCTGATATGTAACTTGTATGAGTTTTATTTTTGTCCAGCTCAACCAACTCTCTTTGCAATTGTTTGCCAGCTCCTTTTTCAAACTGTTTGGCAGATCTTTTCATTTTTCTGCAGGATCCAGAATAGCATATTGTTATAGGAAAATTCCTCTTCTTGCTCTTTTCTGTAAGTTATCTTTTTCTGCAATATGACAAATTTAGGCCCTTAATGCTAATCTTTTTTATTGTTTTTGAGACAACCATCTTTCATGCTCCTTTTCGCCTCATTTTTCTTGCAACTACAATACTACTAAACAAGCAATAAGCACTAAAGCTAGTTACCAGAAAGTATCTAATGCTAATCAGTGTGTTTGTATCTGTTCAACAACAAATGCAAACTATTTTTTTTACTTTTATTTACCTCAACTTAGAGAAAGTAAAGCATTAAAAGCTCTATACTGATTTATGGATTAAATCTATGTTTCATTTTCCATTTGGACAGCTGGCATTCAGAAATGTCAGCTTTTTATTGAAAACTTTTTTTTATGTGAAAACTTACCAAATTTGTCCTGCTCCTCCTCAGTGGTTTCAGAGGTGAGGTATTTAATGCACATGGGCAATTCAAATAAAAAACAAAACAAACAACACCACCCCCCCAGCAAAGAACAACAACAAAAATTCAAAGAAACTACTGTGAAAATGAGAAATGACACAGTGCTGTGAATTTTTTTTTCCCTCTCCTGTTCAGAGGGAGTGATTACTAGCCTGATTTCCAGAGGAGGCAACTCTGATAGAGTCATGTTGTCCATACCGTCCATCCGTCAGCCCTTAGTAGTAAAGTTTGACTATAGCAGACTGATGGTGGAAAAGCCCTGCCCAGGATATCCTGAGGCAGGAAAAGAGTCATTCACTGGCATCCATTCTTAAAAATAATCCATTTATGAAGACACTTACATTTATGTCACAGAATCACAGAATCACAGAATTATCAAGGTTGGAAAAGACCTAGAAGATCATCTAGTCCAACCATTACCAATACTTCCCAGCTAAATCATATGCCTCAACACAACGTCCAAACGTTTCTTGAACACTCCCATGGTTGGTGACTCCACCACCTCCCTGGGCAGTGCATTCCAATGCCTGATTACCCTTTCCGAGAAGTAATACTTCCTAATGTTCAGCCT
>WKFP01014997.1:67951-87045 GCA_011057875.1 Pterocles orientalis | reverse complement strand
TATTATCCTTGACCCCTCTGGCAAGGTTTAATTCTAAGGAGGCCTTAGCTTTCCTAGTTGCCTCCCTACACTCTCTGACAACATTCTTATATTCCTCCCAAGTGGCCAGCCCCTCCTTCCATGATCTATAGACCCTCCTTTTACATTTGAGTTTGCCCAGCAGATCCCTGTTTAACCATGCAGGCCTCCTGGCACCCTTCCTTGACTTCCTACCCGTTGGGATGCATTTTGTAGAATAGGTTGTGGTATGGGGTGAGTTTGCTCGTGTTTTGATCTGCTACACCATGTGTGTTTGTGAGCCCGGGACACTGCTCAATTCTCTGAGTCTGTAGGAGAGGTCAACAGCCCAGGTGTCTTTGGTTGAACTCTGATGTTCCGTCTCTTCCATCCTGTCACCTCCTTCTGCTCTTCCTCTTGCCTTTTCCTCCTCATCCTCCTATTCCTCTTCCTCCTTGCACCCCCTCTTACATCCTCTTCATTTTACCTCTTGCCTCCCATTGCGTCCTCCTCCTCTTCTTGCCTCCAGTTGCCTCCTGGTTTTTCCTCCCATCTCGCTTGTTCTTGCCCCCTCTTGCCTCCTTCTTCTTTTGTCTCTTGTGTTCTACTCTCTTCTCTTGCCTCCTCTCTTCTCCTCTTGTGCCCTCCTCTTACCTCACCTGATGTCCTGTTCTCTCCTCCTTTTTCTCTTTTGCTTGCCTCCACTTCTCTCCTCCTTGCCTTTCTCTGTCCTGCTGTATCCTCCTCTTGCCTTTGTTTTTTCCTCCTCCACCTCTTGCCTCCTCTTTTCTCCACCATCTCTTGCTTCCCTTGCTTTTCCCAATCTCCTCCTCTGAATCCTTCTGCAGCCTCCTGATCCTCCTCTTTTCCTCATCTGGCAGCCTTTTCCCTTTTCCTTCTCCTCCTTTTGCTCCCCTCACCTACACCTAGGCCTTCTTACCTTTTCTTCCTCCCGCTCTCTCCCGTTGCCTCCTGGTGCATCCTCGTCCTCCTTTTGCCTCCCATGGCATCCTTTTGCCTTATCCTTATTTCCTTCCTTTGGCCTCCTTTTGCCTGCTCCTCCTCCTTTGACACCGCTGTCCTGCTCTCTCCTCCTCTTGACTCCATTGTTTTTCCCGTGCCCTGTTGCCTCCTTTTGCCATCTCCTCCTTTTTCTCCTCCTCATCCTTTGCCTGCCTTCTCTTTGATGCTTCTCTTGACTCTGTTGATATGATACTGGCCGTCTTACTACGTACTATAAGTCTCTTTGAGGCTGCGGCAAGGTTTTTCAGCAGCTGCCAATGTGCTCATTGGAGGGGTTGGAGAGACGTGAACAGTCTGGGCCATGTGGTGAACTCTGCCATGGTGGCATCATCCTGGTGGGGACATGGCTGATGGAACAGCAGCAGCGCTGCTGGGAGAGTTTGGTGTTTTGCAAGCTGAGGATGGCCAAAGGTGGCTGCCAAGCTGCACAGATAGGAAGCAACATTTCTTGGGCATGACTACCCAAGGCAAAGTTACAGATATACATGGGGAATGGTGTTTTCAAGCCGCCATGGGATGCTCATTTCACACAGCAGCTCCATAAATGTTATAACTGCTGGTGCAGGTGCTGTATTATTTGATATTACTTGGCTTAGAAAATCACAACAGTAAATTAATGTTTGGCAACATACAAAACAGCAGCAGCACATCATGAGAAGCTTTATTCCTGTGGCAGATGCATCTTGCATTATGGAAGTGCTGATGGTGGGGAGGATGTTATCATTAACACAGATGACATGGGATTGTACATAGAACATACACACTTTTCAAGCTCTGGGGGCAAAATAACGCTGTTTCTAAAGCCGTGTTGATTTGCGTGTGTCAGTTTCTGGGTGTATTGCTGTGGCCCGCTGTGTTCTGCATTGAATTTGCAAAGCTGCATGCTGGTATCTCCTACGTGCAAGGGACAGGGACACGAGTGGGCTGACATTCTTGGGATTGCCAAAGCATGCTTGAGTTGCACTCTTGTAAAGTATGTTGAGCTAGCATGTCCCAGTTTTTCTGATTTTTTGGGGGGTAAACCTCAATATGGGAGCTAGTAACTTACAAGGAGTAATTTCCAACATGAATTTTAAGATTTTTTTTTGAAAAAGTTGCTTTATTTAGCACTCTGAGTATATCAGATGTGACAGTCTTCGGGACTGAGTTGCTGTTTTGTTGACTTCTGTGTAGTCTGCAACTTCAGTGATTTGCACTGAGTTTGGTTACGCTTCTGCATACATACAAGTGAAAACTGCAAAAGAAGTTCAGGCAAAATTTGTAGTATCTGATGGCAACTGAATCTTCCTCAACTTCAGAAAGAAGCATGACATGGGAGCTATAATTTGTATTTTGATTAATTTAATTATGATGCTGGAAAAGAAATGTCAGACTGGAAACTTCACTGAGTGTCCCCTGCCTGCATTACCTCTCTTGGTCTTTTTTCTCTTCCTTGGAGCAGTACTGTAGCAATATGAGTATGTTTTGGTGCTGGGCTGTATGGGTCTTGCTGTCCTTTGTAATTTTTTATCTCTGTGAGCCACCTTTTGTTTTTTTTTCAAATTTTCAAAAAATTTTCCCATTCAGCAGTCTCTTTCCGTGAGTAATTTCTGGGTTTTCTGTGTGCCTTTTTTTTTTTTTTTTCCACCAGCAGTAGTAGTTCCTTGAACCCAGTGAGGTCTCTTGTCTCCATGGTATTATCCATGGTATAGTTATCTGGGTTTTTCTCTGCAGCAGCATCCTTGTGCTGGCTAGGCTGGACAGCCCATAACATGTTTGAAGGTAGGGGAATCTGATCCACTTTTGATTTTTATTTATTACTTTTGGAAATCTAGCCATATTACTGCTTCAGTACAAAACTTGCAACTAGTACTAGCTTGCAACTTTTCCTTTTCTCGTGTATCATCCTTTCTCATTTTTAACCTTGGCTGTCTGAAGCTGGCAGTGTACAAGTAGTGGTCACATCCTAGTAAATTGTTTTTACGACCATGTTTTTTATGCTTTTTACAAATATTATTAAATTACTTAGGACAAATATTATTAAATTACACAGGACAAAGCCAGCCTTCATTAATTTTGTTTCTGGGTGAGCTCAACCAGTTAAAGCTGTTTTGGAAAGCCTCAAGTGAAAAACCAAAGGGGCATACCAGGGTTGTGGTCTGAATTCCCTCGATTTCTGAAGAGGATACTTCCTTCTGATGCTGCATGTTGCTTCACTGAGTAAGTTCAGAGGTCTAGTAAGTTATGAAGAGTACACTAATTTTTATTTTTTTTTCTGCTGTGTACCTGGCTGATTAGAAATTGCAGAGAAAACTTGGAAAAATAGGGAAGACTGCAGTGTGTGGTGTGGAAAGCATTGCTGGGAAGAAGGTTCTGTAAATGGATCCTAGAGAGAGATGAACTTTCCAGTATTTCCAGTGCAGCCCTTTTGGGTGACAGGGAAATCCGTGGGGAATGGTCCTCCGGGGTGGCCAGGCTCCCTTGTCCCCCCAAAGATTGTTTGCTGTTGTGCTGCCCCAGATCACAGGCTGGACTATGCGGACATGGAGACATTTACAAGCAGCTCTTAGGAAGAGTGTGGGCATTTCAAGGGCACAGTGGGTTTCACTGCTATTCCATAAAGGCGTCCATAAATTATTTTTAACAGAGCAAGTATTGTCCTCATGAGGGGTCATGTGGTTTTGTAGGAAAATCGTGTCTTCATTGCCTCCGAAGGCTTTACTTTCAGTTAGTGCTTGAGAAGTATGGTTTACTAATGAAAAGAATCTATTATGAGACATGTATGATGGAGATATGCAAGGAAAGAATGAAGCTTTTTTCCCTAAGAATTCCTGAGAGGAATAGCACCAGAAACATAATGAATAAGATCGTATTATAGTAACCTTAGCTATGCAGCTACTTCTTCCTTTTTGTCAATGGCTCTCTTCAGAAATGGACTGCGCCAAGAGCAGGAAGGATGATGAGGAATAGCTCCTACATAAATGTCATAGTTGGAGGCTGGAATTAAGGTTATTCCTGAATCTGAACTGTTGTTAATCATCTGAAGAAATTATCTCTGCCATTTTTGCGTGAAAGCTCAAAAAGTGATAATCAATTTAATTCACTTAACCTAGCCAAGGCTCCAGATGCTTTGTCCCCATGATGCCTTGGGTAAATAACCCTTCATTGTCAGAGATGTTTTGGAGGATTTTCCCAGCACAAGGCAACTCTGCTACGCTGATACAAATTGAAAATAATTACAACAAGACTTCTGGGACAACGTGTTTCTCTTCTATGTTTTCAAGCGTAACATCCATTGTCAAGAATGGGCTTTTGGGGGTGTTAAATCAGAGACATTGGTTGATGCATTCTACATTTTTCAGTTCTTGATGTATCTCTGGCTGGCTCATGCCTTGGGAAAGCGGGGTCCATCCCCACCAGAACTCTATAAACTTTGGTAAAATCCTTCTTGATAGGATGAACAGAGACACACAGTGGTGGCACAGGGCAGTGGTGGAAAGCACAGACCTTTCTCTGCAAACCTGCTGCAATGGGCAGTCACGCGCACCTGGGAGGATATTACAGCCTGCACCATGTCCCCATAGAATTTCTTTCCACTAATAGTTAAACCAAGAGGTGTATTTGCCTGCCTGTGTGCTGTTTTCAGTGAGGATTTTGCTAGGTGTCCCCACACCTTCAGAGGCAGAAATATGGCAGGTCGAGCTGAGTACAAAAAAGGTAGGGGGATCATATGAGGTCATGGTCATGATTTATATTTTTGGTTCTTTTGTTTTCCAAAATACAACTCTTTTTCTTATTAGCATTATTTTCATTAGAAAAGAAATATTCTGTATGGTTTTTTTCTGTAGAATATTGACTTTTAAGTGATCCCCATCAACGAGAAGAGCATTAGAGCTGCCTCTTGGTTGGGGTTAGGGCACGGAGGGTCTTCCAGGCTGCTGGTTTACCAGACAGTACTCTCCTTGGAGAGCCAGGATTGAGGGCTGGGGCCAGAGCAGAGTGTGTAGCAGGTACTCGGTGTCCTGTGCTCTGCTGCTGGTGGGACTGGTGTTGGGATGAACATCTAGGTATTTAGGAGCCCTGTGCTCTGCTGTGGGTCAGGACTGGGCTTGTCCTGAAAATCAGGGCAAGGGTCAGAGTTGGTCCTTTCCTTGGGCATGGCAGTGTTCATATTCACCAAAATCTTCTTAAAAATCTTTCTGTTTTGTAGCATGAAATGGTGTTGTAATGCATTAGACATTTAGTGCTCTTGTTAAGTGGAGTGAGCTACAAACTATGTACATATTACAACACATAAAAAAAAGCTATTGCATTCTGTTAAAAAGTTTCCATAAATATTCTTTTTTATTAATACTTAAACTCATGTCAGAGTTCTGTTTTTGCAGACCTGTGTCCTCGACCTCTGTGGTGTTACTACTGGTTACCATGGAGCTCATAGACAAGGGCATGTGCGAACCAGGGCTGAGCTTGGAGACAGGCAACTAGACACTTTCTGCCAGCGTAGAAACACTATATTATATTGTAATATATATTCCATATTATATTTTGGGTTCTACTGTATTTTTCTCTTAAGCCTTTGTTGTGTTAAATGTATGCAAACCTACTAAAAGTTCTCTTTTGAGATCTTCATCAGCTAAAACATACTAAAGCTGAAAAGCTTGAAAATTCTCAATTTTTGCCTGACTATGTGGTGAGGTTCTGCAAATGCCCTTCTAGCCAACTGTCTCAAAGCATTATAGCTGGCAGTCTTACTGCTACAGGCACTAAACAAATAAGAGCAGTGCTCTTAAAGCTCTTGTGAACTTGGTGAATCATTGAATAAGTGTTCTTGATGATTTGTTAATTTTCTGTGGTTTTCTTATTAGAGAACAAGAACACCTATTAAATGAATTAATAGGAATACATATTATAATTTGTTTATTTGCAAAGATAAGACCTAAATTGGATATGACGTGCACTGGCAGTCTAGGAAAATATTTGCCAGCTGACACATTTCCGTCAAGTTCATGGCACCTCTTGTACTTAAGAGCATTGCAGTCACTTCACCACAGATTTGAAACAATGACTCTCTTGAAGTTATCGAAAATATTGACAATGCAAGCCACTTGTTGATGTTGATAATCTTTTGTATATTTCTCTGTTTACAATCTGTAATGTTTCTATTTCTGTGACATGTTCTTCAAATATCACATTGACTATCCCCAACCCAAACTTTGGGTCCCTTTTGTCACTTCTTTCAGTTGAGCATATGTGCAAGGCTATGGCTTTCGCTGGTATGTATGAGCTACTTTCAGGTAAAGCAGAAATTGTGAAATTATGGTTCTCATGACAAATATACAAGTGATAACTGTGTATTACATATGGTTACAGTATAGTTGTATATATTAACAGGGTACAAAATCATTTTAGAGTGTAAAACACAGAACAATGACAAATTGAATATGAAGTGAAAAAGTAAAGTTTAGTTATGTGGTTAAAGTCCTTATCCTGAAGACATTAACACTCATTAAAGCTACATGGACGCTCTTGTGAAGCAGATAAAAATCACACCTTGTATATAAAAAACTTGTATTTAAAAATTCATAGGTATCGTTCTGTGTAACCCTTTCCCTAAAATGTTGTGATAAATGCTTTTGTATGCATTGCTGCAAACCTCTACTACTGGAGCTGCTTGTATTTCGTTAATAAAAGCATTGGAAGGTTAAGTAATTAAACCAGTAAAGTTTCTACCTGCAAAGTATATTCCTAGATAAACCCTATTTTTATTTCTTCCTGAATAATTTCTGGATTCATAAAAGAGATTTATTGTTTATTATAGTGAACAACTTGTTCTTCAAAAAAGGAAATTACAGAGCATGAATTCCGCTCTTTGTTTCACATCTTCAGATAAGAGATTAAGTTAAGAATACTTTTGTAAGGTTTTGTTTCAGGACTGTTGAATAGTTCACCTTTTCCTTTACAGACAGGAGATTGTTGATTGGTGTTTTTTCTGTTTAGGATGTATTTGACAGCGACTGGTACACCTCTCGCAGTCTTATCGGAGGAGCTGATATTGTTGTGATTAAATACTCTGTCAATGACAAGACTTCATTTCAAGAACTTAAGGACACTTATGCCCCAATGATAAAAAAAACCTTAAACCACTCTTCGGTTCCAGTAATAATTTCTGCTGTCGGTGCAAGAAAAAACGGTATGTATGCAGCCTCCTGTAGCAACACTTAAAATCACACTTGGAGGTTAGAGATGCTGTAATTTCAGCAGAAGCTGATTGTTTTTCCAAGTTGTTAACAGAAACAATCTGTCAGGATGGCGGTAATATGTGCAGGTATTATGATTCTGGTGTATTGGCAAGAGCATTGCGCTTAATTAACCCTGGTGATGAAAGGCGTCCTGTCCTGCTTTGACCTCTGCAACAGATCTTCTTGTGGAGTCAGTGCACATGGGGGGGAAATATGGTGCTTTGGGTTAAGCAGTGTACGTCTGAGTGTATGAGATGAACCCTATGGTTATGGGTTCTCTCGGGTCGTGTCTCTGGTATAAAATATCTTGTATCAGTCCATCCACTGATGGAATTATCCATCCATCCACTTACCAGTGCAACCACTGGAAAGGGGATGGGAAAATCCTCAGAATTGTCTAGGAATATCTATAGCTATGGGGTAGCTCTGCTGTAGCTACGGGATAGCTGCGCTATAGTATAGCTAGTGTGTTCACACAATGTCCTGTCCAGGCTGATCAGTTGTTTCTCTGAGAGTGATGCAAATCAATTTAAACTGTGTATTTGCCCAGCACAATGTCGTGGTTGATGTCTGATCAGTATGAAAATCACACAACTGTTGAAGGACCCAGTGGACTCACAGACTTTATTCTGTATTTCCAAATATTTTGCATTGTACTTTTCTTGATATCCATGTGGTCTCTTTAGTCATGGCGCCTGATTTTCGTAATTTTAATTTTTCTAAGACAAAGAATGGAAAATTTGAGCCTGGGAGTTGGATTGTACTTTGTGAGGTTGTCCAAGACAAGTGTTTTTGGGTATCCCTCCTGCTATGAGTAAGAGACATAATGGATGTAGATGCAGACATTTATTTTATAATCTGTAAGCTATATGAACTGTGTCTTCTGTGGATGTAATGCTCAGTTTTGCCAGGGTCTACTTATATATCTTTTTGCTCAACGATTGAGAAAGGACTGTTAAAGAACTCTATAACAGTTAAGTCTTTATTTCCTTCCTTTTAGTAATTCACTGATAATGATCAAATGTGTTTGTGCTCTGATTTATATAGGGGTAATAAATCTGCCATTCTAAAGCCAAGATCTCACTAGGCGACTGTTTGCCTTCCCCAACACCTCTTCTTACACTTTTTATTTAAGCACATGATACCATCCAAGTGACTCCACTACTGGCATTTTTCTTTTCCACTTTTTGTTCCTGTATTCCTCCCTCAATGACGTGTCCGTGGGAGAAGCCAGGCTCTCCCGCTGCGGTTTCACTGTGGGACCTGCCAGAGCAGACCACTGTGCACGCACAGAGCCCTTTTGTTTCCAGGAGGTATGTGTGGACACAGCAGTTTGCTCACACCAGTTACTAAGATCTTAATCTTCTGTAGTGCCATATGGTGCTCACAATAGGAAAGAAAAAAACAAACCTATGTTATTCCATGTTTTCTGTAAGTCTGAGCAGAGGAAGGTGATGCAGAGCATTCGTGGCACATTTAAAGCACATCCATAGCCGTCAAGTTCTTACTGGCATTAAGCAAAGTTGAGTCAGGGTGACTGCATATAAATTACATTAGGTGAAAACAGATAGATTTTTATCAGTTAATTGACATAATCTTCAAGATACTTATTTTGGCGTAATTTTTCTTAATGTAAAATATGTGTAATTAAATCACATTTTGCAGTACCTACATGCCTGTAGCAGCTGTGACTACAGTGGACATTTTCTCCTTCCATTACTGTGCATGTTTCTTGCACCGACAGCCCACAATAATTAAATTTAAGGGTGACATTAATGAATGGTAACACCTGCAGGCTAGTACAACACCCGTGTGTATAAGGATACCAAGGCCCTAAGCCACATCTGACTTCTGGAAGTCCTGCTTAACTTTTCCGCTTAGAAAATTAAAATGTAAAATAATGCTAGTGTAATGTTCGCTGGACTTTGTGTAGCAGCTAATATTTTGAACTCATTGCTAAGAAGTTCATTTTTTTTGCAATAATTATAGACTTCTTAACATAAAGCGACTATTTCCATTTCTCTTTTGTCCTATTCTAAATAACATATCTTTACAGTTATTTAGGAAGGTAAGTAGTCTGGATTGTTTGACAGAAAAGGCTTTTTTTTGCTTGACTTTTCACCCCAGGAGTGCCTTGCACCTGCCCCTTGTGCACTTTGGACAGGAGGAGCTGTGTCACTAGCTCTGAGGGAGTCCAGCTGGCCAAGGACCTCGGAGCCACGTACCTGGAACTGCACACTCTTAATGACTTCTACATACAGAAGTACTTCGGAGGAGTGGTGAGTGAGACATCCCTGGGTTGAGAGATGCCCTGAGTGTGTGACCTCCGCAGGGTCCCTCCCAAGCTGAATTATTCCATAATATTATGATATTTTTAATTTTAAGTGCTCAAACTCTCATAGCTGTTCTTCTTATAAAGTGAGAATGTTGAATTGCCAGATTTTTTTAGCAAATTCTTGTGATCGTTCAGTTCACAGTCTTGATGCAGTTTGCAATCGCTGAACGAGGCAGAAGCTGAGAAGCTTGTTAAAATGTCTCACTTCTAATGACCTTGTTCTTTTCCCACTCTGCTGAAGGCAGGGAAGCCCACTGAGCAGTGTCTTCTCAACAAAATTATTTCACACTGATATTTCATTTTCGGTTTTATGAGGTGTTTTAAACTCAGCCTTTTTTTGAACCTTTTGGTTACTTTCCCAGTGACGTTTAGGCTTCAACAAAAAAAAAAAACAAAACAAAGTAGTTCTTTTGGCACAGTAATTTCACATGGTCTGTGCTGTTGTTGTCCCTGGTTTGTGGGTGCAGTTGCACAATTTTTATTATCTCCCTTCATTCCCAGTTAAAAATGAGGAGTCCACTCAACATCATGTCTAGCCAGAGTATTTTTTCTAGTTCTTAGCACAATATGTGCTACAGTAATACCTTGGGCAATAAAAGCACTGAAGACATGCATTAACTCAAACTGAACCACCCTTTTTGCCCCTTTGTTCCTATAAAATGGATACTTTCCCCACAGGTACATTTTTATTGCAGTAGGACATGGCATCATGGTGTGGTGGTGGTGTTTAGCTGCAAGATGAAAAGCTCATGTATGGTTTTGTTATTTCCATTGCTTGCACCTGATGGTTATCCATCAAATTTTAATCTTCTCGGTAATTCTGTAATTAGCACCTGCAGAAGTTGGTAAATTGAATATCTTTGTGCCTGTCGTTTCTGGGAAGATTAAATACAAGAAAATTAACCACCATCATTTGAATAAATAGCCTTTTAAATTGTGGTCGTTCCAGTTGCATTTGGTACCTTCTGCTGGCAAAGGAGTGTTGGGACTCAGTGATTTTTTTTTAATACTTTTTGTTTTAGCTAGAGTATTTTATGATCCAACGTTTGAATCAGAAGTCATCTGAAAAAATGAAGAAAGGGAGAAAGACGCAGAAGTGCGACCGAGTTCAACCGCCTCAACTCGAACAGCCAGGTGCTCACTGATACCTCTAGTGCCATTTGTTATGTGTGTCATGTTCTTTGCGCAATTGACATTTTGTGGTCATTACCATGAACTCTGGTAGTGATCATTGGCTCTTCTGGTTGTGTTGCTCTAGTTGCATCATCTTTTAGTGATGGTTTAATTAATTTGGGGAGAGTTGTGTAGCAATGTGTAACATTGCAATGAAATTCTAATTTATTTTTGGCAATAGTGTTTTTCTGGTGTATTTGATGAAACAATGCAAAGGTAAATTAATAAAACCTTTGTATAAAAGCTTTACAGCCAAATTATAAAATAAAGTCAATAACATCAAGTAATATTTTTATTTGCTGCAAATGTAACAAGGGAGAGGTGTATGCCCCTGCACATGATTTCTGAGCATCTGATGCACTCATTCAGTGAAAGAATTACTGACAAGTACTTGCCTCTATAGTTGTCTCTTCTCACATGTACTAGAAATTTGCTCAGATCCTTTAGGTATGGGATTAACAGGCAAGGTTTCTTTCAGACGTGAAGTGCCTAAAGAGGTCTCATAAAGGGATGGACACTTTCTACTAAACTATTTATTGTATTTCTTATTTTATTATTATAAGTATTTAAATTTTTACACTATTTTACTAAACGTATTCAACCAGCAGATAAGAAAATTTCTTATTGAATACTTTCTTCAAAAATTGTCCTTCATTTGGTCGGGTGTCTGAGAATAGAGTTGTCCCATGTTTAATACTTGCTTCAATTCTACAGCCTAACTTGTTATCTTTTGCAGAAAAAATGCCAATCCTAAAGGGCGAACCCTCTCACTACGACACCGACCTGCACAACCTGCTGTGCTGCTGCCAGTGCGCAGATGTGGCGTTTTATCCCGAGGACCTCAGCACGGTGGTGGAGGCTCACAAGGTCATCCTCTGCGCCGTCAGCCACC
This sequence comes from Pterocles orientalis, assembly GCA_011057875.1. Taxonomy (NCBI): domain Eukaryota; kingdom Metazoa; phylum Chordata; class Aves; order Pterocliformes; family Pteroclidae; genus Pterocles; species Pterocles orientalis. The sequence continues at coordinate 75,407 of WKFP01014997.1, read as the reverse complement.
TCTTCATGTTGCTGTTCAAGGTGAAGAGCCCTGCCGACATCCGCGACGCCTCCATCCTCTGCACAGCACAGAGCCTTTTCACCGTGGAGATGGAGGACATCGTCCCCCCACTGCCCCGTGGCATCCCCCGCTGTGTCTCACCTGTGAGGGTGTTGGTGAAGGACTCTGTCTTCTGCTCTTGTCTGCTGGACATCCTCCACTTCATCTACTCAGGTAATGGTTGGAATGGTTCTGGCTACTTATTTCTCTTATGTCTGGTATCTCAGGAAGGAGTACATGCTTGACCCTAAAGAACATACTTTTGCTGTTGGTAGACCGTGTTCTGCCATGTTGCTACATCTCTTTTATGTCTTGTGATTATGATGAAAAAGAAGCCCTTCACCTAGATTTTATAAAAATTAAATCAGTTGTCATTCCAGACCTGATGAACATAAATTCATTATGTATGGGGATAGATTTAGATTAGATATTAGGAAGAAATTTTTCATTGTGAGGGTGGTGAGGCAGTGGCCCAGGTTGCCCAGAGAAGGTGTGGATGCCCCATCTCTGGAGGTGTTCAAGGCCAGGCTGGATGAGGCTTTGAGCAACCTGGGCTAGTGGAACATGTCCCTGCCCGTGGCAGGGTGTGGAACTGGGTGATCATTAGGGTCCCTTCAAACCCAAACCATTATATGATTCTATGATTCTATGAAATTAAGTGCAGTATTTTACTGAACAAAGCCTGTAAGCTAACATCAATAATATTGAAAAAGCTTTGGCAAAAAATATCTGGAGTTTGAGACAGATTGAGATCTCAGGCTTTTAAAATATTTTAAATTGTTGCATGTGCTAAACACATTGACAAGAACACAGGGCTACTTAGGAAAACTCAAGTGCTTTCTCTTCTGGATGTTGTGCTACTGAAGAGAAAACTCTGATAACTGGTTGGAGTGCAGGGGCCTCTGATACGTTACGCGTCTTTTGCTACCAATTTGGTATAGGTAGTGACCTCACCTACCTAATCCCAGCTGTCTAGTAAAATGGCACTGATATTTTTCTACCACTTAAAACGTTGCTTAGGAATCTTCAGGTGAAAGCAAATTATCTTTTTACATGATACCTGTTTATTCTTTATAAAAGATTTTGCAAGCTGTCAGTACATAAGAATATGTATTTTATATTATTTGATAGAAATAAGAGGCTTTTTAGTAACGTATTCTGATTTTAACTGTATTAAAAAATACCCCTCAGAATAATTGTATTGTTAGAGCTGCATCCATAAAGAAACTCTATTAATTTCTGTAGACTGATACCTGCCTGACACATGAGGAGGATTTCTGCCTTAATGGCTGAGGCACGAACACTGGCTTGTGCAGACACAAGGGTGACTGTCAGCTTTCAGTTAGAGTTTGTACAATGAAAACATCCCTTTCAGTTCTTTCCAAACCAATACCAAGCATAAAGAATAGATGCAGAATTTTTTCAGTGTGACCGGACTGGTGGCTCGTGTAGTGGGATGCTGAAGGTCTGCCAGGTCCAGAAGCATCATAAGGCAGCTGTAGGAGCAGAGCGAGGAGGCAGGGTTCCTCTGAGAAGGAGGGAAGAACTAAAGACCAGGAAAAGCACATCCTACCTGACCCTCCAATCAGAATGGTAGCCACTCATCTTAGAACTAAGGCTGCAGCTCTGGCTAAGGGTTCTGCACCATCTTCCCCTGCAATGGCCGATGCCTCCACGCAGACAGAGCTTCAGATGGCAGAGGCAACCGTACAGACCTTGGGATGTAGGTGCCTAAACTACTCTCCTGGGGTAGGGATGGGAGACAAACCAGCCTGCAGTAGGTGTGCCCAGGTGGACCAGCTCCTAGAACAGGTGGACAAATTCCAGGAGGAAGTGGCAAGATTGAGGAATATCAGGGAGTGTGAGCAGGAGATAGATTGGTAGAGCTGCACTCTACCATCCCTGAGGCAAAGGCAGGAAACAGAGGCTCCACAAGAAGCAGAGGATCCCCTCCCCTCTTGCCAGCAGGGCAAAGGAAGGGACTTAAGAGAAGGGGGAGAATGGAAACAGGTCCCAGCCCGGGGAAGCAGGCGACTCACCTCCCGACCTTCCTCACCCTCCCAGTTGCCTTTATGCAACAGATATGGAGCACTGGAACTAGAGGGCCAGGAAAATAAGGAGGAAGATGAAGGTCCATCCAGGTGGTCGCCTAAGCTGAGACAGTCAGCCCCACACATTGCGACTGCCTCAGCTAAGAAAAGAAGGAGGGTAATGGTCATTGGTGATTCCCTGTTGCGGGGAACAGAGAGACCAATATGTCGACCAGACCCTTTACACAGGGAAGTCTGCTGCCTCCCGGGGGCCCGAGTTAGAGATGTCACCAGGAAGCTCTCTAGTCTGATGCAGCCCTCTGATCATTACCTACTGTTGGTCATGAAAGTTGGAAGCGATGAGGTTGCGGAGAGAAGTCTGAAAGCAATTCAGGGCACTGGGGAATCGATTAGAGGTTCAGGAGCACAGGTTGTGTTCTTCTCAATCCCTGAAGTGGCAGGGATGAATACTGAGAGGATCAGGAGAACACACCTGATCAACACCTGGCTCAGAGGCTGGTGCCAGCGGTGCAGTTTTGTGTTTTTTGATCATGGAGAGGCTTATGTAGCACCAGGCCTGCTAGCGACAGATGGAGTTCACCTGTCTCATAGGGGGATAAGGATTCTTGCTCATAAGCTGGCTGGGCTCATCGAGAGGGCTTTAAAGCAGGTTTGAAGGGGGAAGGGGGAATCACCAGGCCCGTCACAGACAAACCTAGGGGTGGCACGCTGAGGGTAGGAGTGGATTTGACAGTTCAGCTCAAGTGCATCTACACTAACGCCCGCAGTATGAGCAACAAGCAAGAGGAGCTGGATGCCATTGTGCAACAGAACAGCTATGACCTAGTGACCATCACAGAAACATGGTGGGACGAGTCTCATAGCTGGAGTGCTGTAATGGATGGCTGTAAGCTCTTCAGAAGGGATAGGCAAGGAAGGAGAGGAGGGGGGGTGGCTCTATGTGTTAGGGAGTGTTTTGATTGCCTAGAAGTTGAGGATTGTGATGATACATTTGAATGTTTATGGGTAAGAATGAGGGGAAGGTCTAACAGGGCTGATATCCTGCTGGGAGTATGTTATAGGCCACCCTCCCAGCAGGAGGAAGCAGATGAGGCATTCTATGAGCAGCTGTCAGAAGTCTTGCGATTGCTCTCCCTTGTTCTTGTGGGAGACTTCAATTTGCCAGACGTCTGCTGGAAATACAGTGAAAAGGAAACAGTCCAGGAGATTCTTGGAGTGTGTGGAAGATAACTTCCTGACACAGCTGGTAAGGGAGCCTAACAGGGGAGGTGCCTCGCTTGACCTGCTGTTCACAAACAGAGAAGGACTGGTGGGAGATGTGGTGGTTGGAGGCAGTCTTGGGTTAGGGATCATGAAATGATAGAGTTCTCAGTCCTTGGTGAAGTAAGGAGAGGTGCCAGTAAAACCACTAGCATGGACTTCCGAAGGGCAGACTTTAGGCTGTTTAGGACACTGGTTGGGAGAGTCCCTTGGGAGACTGTCCTGAGCGGCAAGGGGTCCCAGAAAGGCTGAACATTCCTCAAGACGGTGAGTTTAAAAACACAGGAACAGGCTGTCCCCATCTGTAGAAACACAAAGTGGCAGAGAAGACAACCAGCCTGGCTAAACAGAGAGCTTTTCCTGGGACTCAGGGAAAAAAGGTGAGTCTACAATCTCTGGATGAAGGGTCAGGCAACCCAAAAAGAGTACAGGGATCTTGCCAGGTCATGCAGAGTTAAAACTAGGAAGGCAAAAGCCTGCCTGGAACTCAACCTGACTGCAGAGATAATAAAAAATGTTTTTACAAATAGCTTAGCAACAAAAGGAGAGCTTTGGAGAATCTCCATCCCTTGTTGAATGGAGGAAGGAACATTGTCACCATGAGGAAAAGGCTGAGGTGCTTAATGCCCTCTTTGCCTCAGTCTTCAATAGTCAGACTAGTTATCCTCAGGGTATTCAACTCCCTGAGCTGCCAGACAGGGACAAAGAGCAGAATAACCTTCCCACAATCCAGGAGGAAGCAGTTAATGACCTGCTACACCACATGGACACACACAAGTCTATGGGGACAGATGAGATCCACCTGAGAGTACTGAGGGAGCTGGCAAGGGAGCTTGCCAAGCCCCTCTCCATCATTTATCAACAGTCCTGGCTAACAGGGGAGGTCCCAGAAGACTGGAAATGTGCCAATGTGACATCCATCTACAGGAAGCGCTCTAAGGAGGACCCGGGGAATGACCTCTGTACCGGGGAAGATTATGGAACGGCTCATCTTGAGTGTGCTCACACGGCATGTACAGGACAACTAGAGGATCAAGCCCAGACAGCATGGTTTCATGAAAGGAAGGTCATGCATGACCAATCTGATCACCTTCTATGACTAGGTGACCTGCCTAGTGGATGAAGGAAAGGCCATGGATGTTGTCTACTTGGACTTCAGCAAGGCCTTAGACGACGTGTCCCACAGCATTTTCCTAGAAAAGCTAGTGGCTCATGGCTTAGACAGGAACACCCTTTGCTGGATAAAAAACTATCTGAACGGCCAAGCCCAGAGAGTCGTGGTGAATGGAGTTAAGTCCAGGTGACAACTGGTCACTAGTGGTGTTCCCCAGGGATCGGTTTTAGGGCTGGTCCTGTTTAACATCTTTATCGATGGCCTGGATGAGGGGATTGAGTGCTCCCTCAGTAATTTTGCTGATGACACCAAATTGAGTGGGTGTGTGGATCTCCTTGAGGGTAGGAAGGCTTTGCAGAAGGATCTGGACAGGCTGGACTGATGGGCTGAGGCCAATTGTATGAAGTTGAATAAAGCCAGGTGCCGGGTCCTGCACTTTGGTCACAGCAACCCCCTGCAACGCTACAGGCTCGGGGGAGAGTGGCTGGAAAGCTGCCCAGCAGAGAGGGACCTAGGGGTGTTGATTGACAGCCGGCTGAACATGAGTCAGCAGTGTGCCCAGGTGGCCAAGAAGGCCAATGGCATCCTGGCCTGTATCAGTAATAGTGTGGCCAGCAGGACTAGGGAAGTGATTGTGCCTCTGTACTCGGCACTGGTGAGGCCGCACCTTGAATCCTGTGTTCAGTTTTGGGCCCCTCACCACAAGAAGGACATTGAGGTGCTCGAGCAGGTCCAGAGAAGGGCAGCAAAGCTGGTGAAGGGTCTGGAACACAGGTCTTATGAGGAGCAGCTGAGGGAGCTGGGGTTGTTTAGTCTAGAGAAGAGGAGGCTGAGAGGAGACCTTATCACTCTCTACAACTACCTAAAAGGAGGCTGTAGTGAGGTGGGTGCTGGCATCTTCTCTAAAGTAACAAGTGTCAGGACAAGGGGAAATGGCCTTAAGTTGTGCTAGGGGAGGTTTAGGCTGGATATTAGAAAAAATTTCTTCACTGAAAGAGTGATCAGGCATTGGAACAGGCATTGGAACAGGCTGCCCAGGGAAGTGGTGGAGTCACCATCCCTGGAGGTGTTCAAGAAACGTGTAGGGACATGGTTTAGTGAGTTAGGTGGTGTGGGTTGACGATCCTTGAGGTCATTTCTAACCTTAATGATTCTATGATTCTATTTTTTTTGTTGTTTATTAATGACACTAATAGGGTATTAAACCTGGGATTTAAGCAGGTGAAAGACAAGTGCGTCTGCTGCCTTCTGTGTATTACTTTTACTTTTGCTTATCACAACCAAAGAGGTGGGAAACTGCACAGGAGCAGACAAAATTTTGCTTTTGAGTCCCAGCTCCTAACCCAACGGGCATTGCCAAAAGTCGTTGCACCATTTGGTGCCTTCAAGAGATGATGAGGTCTTTTGATGACCCTTGAGGCATGGGCTGAGAAGAGGTCAAATCCTGAGGCCGTGTCATTGTTTTCAGCCTTTCAGGACCATGACGTTATGCCCACTGGGTTATAAACACTTTCCATCCCTATGGTACATGTAGGAGCTGGTAGAGCTATGCTATATAGCCTATGTATGATACATATGGTATATACACTATATAGCCCATGCTATAAGTTTTGTTTCAGCCTTTCCTGCAGGGAAGAAGAAAGAACAAGAAAGAAAAAACAAGAAAAAAAATCCACTGCCAATTTTGCTGCTTTTAGCTACTAGCACTCAGAATATAACTGTGCATGAAGCTTCTCTGGTTCAGAGACCTACAATGCAACCAGCAGTAGCAGCAGAAGTTGAAGAACTTCCACAAATATTGAAATATTCGGCATTTTTTAAAAATGTCTAACTGCAATGTGTAGCAACTGAACTGAGAGGAATCCAGAAACTGGTTTTGAGAGCAAGGGAGATGCCCTGATCTGTCTGTATTTGATTGTATTCTTGTAAAAGTACCATGGAATTTTTATTGTGCAAGAGTTGCATCTTGCAAAAAGATCTGGGTGATTTATGTGCAAAAAACGTAATTTCTGCAAGATGTCTTTGGCATTGATATCCTCTTTTTTCTGCCTGTTGATTTATAATCCATCTTTACCTGCTCTTGTGACAGGTGCTTTCCAGTGGCGACGATTGGAAGAAGATATAAAAAAGAAGTTGAAGGATACAGAAAAAACTGAACATGTGCTTGAGAAAGTTAAATGTATCCTGAAAGCTCCAGAAAAGGTACATCTGACTCACTTGGGGTAACTGTTAGTATTAGTGAATTAAGTTATTAGGAAATTGTTTTGTAGACAAGGTTTCCTTGTCAGTCTTTGTTTTAAACTCACTTGGACTTGCACAGCTTTTATTACTTTATCTGTGGGTTGTTCACAGACGTGCAAAATAGAAACACCAAGATGTAATGTGCAGAATTGCTGTAATAGGTAAAAAGTATACAGGTAGATATCCTAAAAGTATTACTCATATTCACAGCTTTGCACATCGTGTAGCAACATGATTACATGTTCCTAACTCTCATGTGATAAAGGCTGCCCAGGAAAGCTTCGCTGCCCTGAATATGTGCCACAAGTTATGTTTCTGCAGTAGATCGGGAGAGTTGGTTTCTCTTATAGGTGTTGTAATATCCAAATCTACTTAAAATATATTTAATTCAGTAGATGATTTCACAGTAAAATGTAATTTATGCCCCATTATTATGTTAATAAAAATTAAACTGTAATATTAGTTTTAACAACCATTTGCTGATAGAGCTTATACATTCCCCAGTACTATAGAATTGCACAAAGTATTTCTGTCAATTTAAATGGGAAATAATCTTGGACTGTCTTGGGATAACATAACATAAAGATCACTCAGATGTAGGCTTGCCAGTCTTAAGCATCCACAGCTAAAACGTTCAGAGGGTTGGACTTAGAAACCCCTGAAACGTTCTAGGATAATGTGATGGGTTTACCCTTGTCTGGGAGCCAACCCCACACAACCCTGTTCGCTCACCCCCCCCCCCCCCCTCCTG
>WKFP01014997.1:56866-67931 GCA_011057875.1 Pterocles orientalis | reverse complement strand
AAGGGTTAAAGGGAAGAAATTAAGAAAGTTAACCCTGTCTCAGCTTAACCCAGGACAGATAATAAGCCTGAGCTGTTGTTTCTTTTGGGGTTTTTGTTGTCCCTTTTATATCATCTTTAAAAGTTTTCCTTCAAAGGCATAGAAATCAGTTGTGATTTGTATTGATAAAATAAATTGGATAAGGCTTTAAGAATAAATTCAACTCTTTCATCTGAATAGGAAAGAGTTTGGAGTCCAGAAAATTTGTGATGCAGTCAAACCTACCCAGAGGTGCTGGATGGGGGAGTTTTGCTGTGGGTCAGAGAGTACTGAGGCAAGTGTGAGTGTGGGAGACAGAGATGCCTGGGAGCTGCTGCACTGTGGGAAACAGGGAAATAAATGATAAAGATGATTGCAGAGGATTGCACATGTGAGAGATACAGTTGGGCAGCAGCAGGAGGACATGAAGTGGAGAGCAAAAGACTGTTTAGTCTTACCACATAAATGATGTTTTCTAGTCTTTTATTTTGTGGGCAGCTATATGTGACGGTGTTTTATTAATAATTTATTTTGCAGCTAAACACTGTAAAGGAGTGCACGTCTCACCAGATGGATGATCGGCTGTATAGTACTTCGCTCAGGCTGTTCTTTAACACGCCTGTCCTAGCTGATGTCATCTTCAAAATACAAGGTACAGTACCTCTGTGACTCCTGCACCTCCAGCATTTATCCTCTCTGCATGAGAGTGGGAAAGGGAGGTGACTGTATTTTCTGTTGTGTCAAAACAAAGAAAATGTGTTGCCATCAGTGTGGAAAGCCATTTTTGCTTAGAACTAGAGCCTGCATCCCAACAGCTTATCAGGGCTGAGCCTGCAGGAATGCCCTCTGCCTGTCACGATTGACTTCGCGCCTCTCTGGTTCATGCGCACCCCTTGAGGCTTAGCAAAGTGAGGGATGTGCTGCAGGAAAGGCTCCTGCAATAACATAGCAGCAAGGCTAAACCATGGATTGCATGACAGGGGATGGCAATTTTATTTTAAAACTTATTTATCCAGCTCACATTCCCACCTGCACCAGCAGCCAGATGTATTCAAGGGCTCTGCCCTAGCATCAGACCTCAGAGAGGCGTGAGCTCTAGTTGCCACATCTGCACTTGTTGCCCTCCATGAAAAGGCCAGAGATGCTGGGTGACTCCTGGCCACCTTACCTCTGTCTGTCCCAGGCTGGCGCTGGCTGTGAATGTGCGTTTCCCTACATACAGGAAAAAACTTCCTTCTAGTATCTCATCTAAATCTCCCTTCTTTCGGCTTAAACCCATTACGCTTCGTCCTGTCACTACACCCCCTGATGAAGAGTCCATCCCCATCATATTAAGCCTATTTCTTACCTCTACAAGTGTGAAAATAAATCTAATTTTTTTTTAAGTCTGCTGAGATTATAGTAATTATCTAGTCCTCTTTGCATCCAGGATTGAAAAGGTACCGGGGAGCAGAGGCTGGCTTTCCCTGCTCACTGGTCTGAAGCAGACTGTTAAGCTTGGTGGTGGTGTTGCACAGATCTGCTCACAGGGATGCCAAGCGCTCCTTGGCAAAGGCACGGGAAGGAGCCATGCCGGTGAAACCATCTCCTGTTCTAATCTTGACTGCAAAGAATGTGCTTGGGTGCACCAATCTGCTTCAGTGTCACAGTTGATTTTTTAATGGAAACTAAATGCATTCACTCTTAAAAGTAAAGATGCAGGGGAAAAAAGTGTTGCATGCTTTTGTGAGGATAAGAATGAGATGGTTTTTAGATGCTGATGATTTTCTCAATTTATCCGTGCCCACCCTTCATACAGAAATGGTCTTTCAGGGTTAAGTAATTGTTTAATTATTTTCAGCTTTAACTGTCAGAGATGAATATGAAGCATGAATCCCTCAAACATAAACACACAAGGACAAACAGATTCTTCCTATATGTTTGTTTAATATGCGGAAAAACCAAATAGATCTTTGAAAATGAGAACGAAATACTGATGCTGAGTGTAATGACATGAACAATTGATCTCAGTGCCACACTCCTGAGAGAGGCTTTGTGGGAAGTTGCTGAAAGCATACCGCCACTATGTATTTTACAAAAATATAAATACTGCAGAATAGGTTGACAAGTATTTTTTTAAAGGTGTGCTTATCCACTACTAAAATATGAACTGTTTTTCGTAATGCTTGATAAATCTACCTAATTCATCAGCCACAATAATTACATTAAAATTAAATAATTACTAAGAGAAGCTGAAGGCTTTAGTCTTGATCAGCAAATACATTTTTTAGTCTTCAGATAATTCCTCGAATAGTGGGAATTGCTTTGAGCAACTTTCAAAAGTACTTTGGAGCCATTGAAAATGTGACCCATTATGTCAGCGTAAAGACTCCTAACATGACTGAATGTCCTTGTTAACAGGTGAATATCCAGTTACGTGCATATACAAAACTGTGTGCATATCTTACATCACATCTGTATCGGGTATTACTCGTGTTGCATGTGTAAATATATAATAACATTGACGTGTTGTGTCTATAGAGATTCATAGATTTTGTCTGCAGTTTAGACAATCTGGAGTAGAAGCACAGGTAAATACAAATAGAACAAAAATGAAAAAGTGCCAGATGTCTCCAAGGAATTGGGCAGGTGGCAGGGCTGTGGTTAAGGAGGAAATTAAGACAGCAACCTCTATACAAGCATGTGCAGTCTCTTTATCTTGCATGTCAATTGATCCCTTTATTATAATTTTGATTAAAACATTTATTTCTGACCGCAAGTTCTCATTCTTTGTTCAGTTGCTGTCCTGTCTGGCACTTGTTTGGCACCTTGGACTGCTGATGAGCACAGATTGCTCATTTGGATAATAATTCACAGCACTGCGTGTTTATGCTATGGGCCAGAGGTTCAGCTGGTGTAAACTGGTGTAACTCCAGTGGTTTCAGATTTGTCATTATAAATTTGGTATTTTTTTTTGCTGGTGGCCACTCAGCAGACGTAAACATCTCAACTGGCACAAAGTAAGTGTGTCATTAATTATCAGTTGGATGCTGCTCATTTTAAGCACTCTAAAATGGTTTCAAATCATATTCAGTAAAATTATGATTTTTTTAAAAAATACGAGCTTTAAAAACAAGATATTGCAGTGTATTCAAAGTGATAGTATGTTTTGTCTTGCATCCTGCAGGTGCCAGTGTACCAGCCCACCGAGCAGTTCTGGTAGCTCGCTGTGAGGTGATGGCAGCTATGTTTAATGGTAATTACCTAGAAGCAAATAGTGTTCTGGTTCCAGTGTATGGGGTTTCCAAAGACACTTTCCTCTCCTTTCTAGAGTATCTCTATACCGACTCCTGCTGCCCAGGTAAGAACATTTCAGAATACATGTATAGCTTTTGCACATTTTTTTTCACAGTGGTGCATTGATAGAGAGCAATGTAGCAGCATTTATTTAATTAAAAAATGCCACTATTATCATGAATGTCTCAGGAAAGAGAACTTGCTCCTATTGTGTAATAAAAAAACAATCTTATGTAAGTAAAATCAGCTGGAGGCAGAACAAATATAACTTAGTGCTTACATAGCAAGACTAAAAAGCTGTGAAATTTATTTCTGGATCATTACAATATTTGGGATTTTATTTCTACATCAAAATAATATTGCTTTCTAATCTGAATTCTGGGTTTTAGTTAAAAATTGTAATTTCATTTCACATATGTGTTGTTAACGTTAATATAAACAAGGTTAAATTGCAATAATACCTTCCTTATACACATGGATATCTTATTTGTATGTAAAAACAGAAACAAAATGTCAGCTGAAGTATTTGGCAAGAAAAATTGAGCTAAAGAATTCTTTGTGTCTTAAATTTTGTCTTTTTTTAATGAGAAGAAAATCTACATACCAAGCATGAAATATTATTAAAATACAGATAATTTTCCTTTTATATAATGAATGAATGAATAATGGTGTGATATGTATTTTTGCTTTTGTTTTCTTTTCGAATAATTCAACGTTTTTCTTATGTTTTCCGTATGTTTCTCTTTCCAGTCTGTCTAACATTTCCTCACCCATCAGTTTAAATATGCAACCACTGTATCGTATTTTTTTAAAATACAGTTGCTCCATTTTCTCTTTGGCCTTTTCTCATACGTGTATCATAGAGGTTCTTTTTTTTGAAAGAGGAGTTAGAAAGCTAAATCCTTATTAATCATCTTATTAATCATCACTTAGTTTAAACAGACCAGCAGTGCTTGACTCAGCATCTTCAAGATACGAGGTATTGACTACAATTTATCACATTAAAAAGGACTAACTACTCTTTTCCTGTTAGTTGTATCATTTATCTGGGAAAGAGGGTGATACGGCAAACTTAGAATAATGAAAAATAAAAGAAGGTGATGAAAGCGGTTTGATTTTGTGCTGGGTGTTAGATGTTTAAAAGATGTCTCTGTGAAAATTGTCTTTGAACATCCTGCCAAAAAAAGTAAAACACCTGTAAATTTTGCTTTCTTTTTTTTCAGCCAGTATTCTCCAAGCTATGTCGCTCTTGGTCTGCGCAGAGATGTACCAAGTGATGAGGCTCCAACATATCTGTGAGCTGTACATCATCACGCAGCTCCAGAGCATGCCTAGCAGGGAGCTGGCATCCACAAATCTCAGCATTGTCAGCTTGCTTAAGAAAGCCAAGGTATGTGTTGTATGTATTAAATAAAAATACACATGTTCACTCTAATTGGTGAATTTTTTGTTGGTTTAATAGTTTCCGTTCTGAAGGACAAACACAGAAATAGTCTGTTGATGTCTGGTGGCATGATCTTTTGAGGTCCCTTCCAATCCCTAACATTCTGTGATTCTGTGATTCTATGAGATTGGCTAAAGTAAGGCTTTTTTCAGCCTTTTATTGTGGAACGAGCAGTCATACCATAATCTGTGCGATTTCCTTCATGAGGGACACATTGTACTAATTCAGCTTAACTGCAACTTCTGCCAGAAAAGAAGGGTTTGAGGCAAATCAACTTCCTTTTTTGGTCAAAAAAAATTTGTACTATATGCAAGTGGCAAAGGAGATCTAACCTGAGAATATTGAGTGAAATACATAAAAAGCATGAAAAGAAAATATTAGAAGCTAGAAAAAAAGAGACACAGTAAAGACAGATTTGGAAAACAGAAGAGGAGAACAAAAAAACTGAATTTTTTGCAAGTTTCATGCAGGATATTGTCTTACATGAACAGGATTTTGTGGAGAAAGAGGAGACGACAAACCACACTCCTTACCTTCCTTTTCCTAAAGATCTGCTAATGTGCAGAAGACAAAAATTTCCAAGATTGATGACCAAAGTAGCCCCAGGGGTTAGGTCACACCACTAGGGGAGGGAGTGTTCTCATTTTTTCTTGGGTCTCTGTTTGTTTACATCTTTCCATCAATGACTGTTTCCTTCATTATCTCCTACCATCAAAACCTTATTGAGTAAATTGCTCTGTTGACAGTGGAAATCTGAAATATTTTGACATGCAAGTTGTGATTGTGTTTTGGACGTGATAGCATTAAGCGTTGTTTGTGTTTCCTTTTTTTCTCGCAGTTTCACAATTCCGATTGCCTTTCCACTTGGCTTCTTCATTTCATTGCCACTAACTACCTCATCTTCAGCCAAAAGGCTGAATTTCAAGAACTTTCAGGTAATTTATCAATTCCTTTTAAAACAAGAAATGTTTTTCAGTTCTGCTTAAACCAGAAGTGAGGTAGTGGACAACCACATCCCCTTGTCTTTTGGTTCCTGGGCTGAGGGCCACTTTCCCACCCGTAACGGAATCAAACCGGGCAGTTCAGTTGTCATATGTCAACCCTTCCACTTTACATACATAATTTTGTTTAGTTTGTACATTTGAATCAAGGTGATGAGTTGCTAATACCTGCTCTGTAGGGGCTGAGGTTTTCTTTGAAGAAAAAGTGATTCTTATAGTACTCTCCAGCAGATCTCATTAAATCAAATAACTAATGTCTGTTCAAGTGAATAAACCCAGGTTCTTCAGGGAGCTGACATTTATTTTCCCAAACAGTATGTTTGTTTCCTGACATGTAAGTCTATAAAGTTTTGCTCATTGCTCATGGAATTTTTTATCACTCTGGTGATGGTGACCTTGACGGGTGCATCTCTTTGACCCATGGTTCGTATCCAGGCTGTCCTCTCTGTTTGGTGAAGGTGGGAGCTGCCTCTGGCTTCTCCTTCATGAGGCAGGATAGCGCAGAGATTGATGGTTTAGGATCACCGCAGGGCTCAATCCAGATCTACTTACCCATTTTCCAGTTATTCATTGGGATATCAATTTATCAATATCACTTTTTTTTTTTTTTCGGCTGTGTAAAGTGATAATAATAGCGCTTCTGTCTCCATGTTGTGTTTATCCTGGTGGATATCAGGCTACATATGAGCCTGTCATGAAACTTATGCAGTGATGCTTCTGATAAGGTTCTGATGCTTCTGATGAGCATCACTTATGATTGCCTGTCAGCACATGCTCTGACGGTGCCCAAGTAACTTGGGGATGAGCTGTGCAATATCATAGAATCATAGAATCACAGAATGGTTTGTATTGGAAGGTAAGGTAAGGTAAAGACCATCTAGCTCCAAACCCCTGCCATGGGCAGGGACACCTCCCACTAGCCCAGGTTGCTCAAAGCCTCATCCAGCTTGGCTTTGAACACCTCCAGGGATGGGGCATCAACACCATATCCGCGAGCCAGGTGTCTGCTGTGCCATCATCTGGAGTTTCATCCATGCTTACACCATTCATGGAGCATCCAGGATGAATGCAGAGCAGAACTAAAGCTGTGGGATGAATTTTCTGGAGTCTCTGGTGGGTGGCTCATACCAGGCTGGTTGTTTTGGAAAGCACGTGTGGATGGATGTGAAGGAAAAGGTTCCTGTGCTAGTGGACTGATATCCTTTCAAATTGGGTGTCGACATGCCCGGCAGCCGGTCCTTTGTTTTCTCCTTCCGTTGAGTCCCTTCAACATGGTTAACTGAGGAGTTGGCATTCTCTGCTGGATCAAACTTGCACAGAGCAAGCTGGAGGAAAGAAATAAAAGTGCATAAATAAATCTAGGTAGATGGAGTGACATCCTTCTGATCCATCTTGCAAGGCCACGAACACTCTCAGGCAGGCTCTGATGGGAGCACACCTCCCAGACAGCAGTGGTTACGGGCAGTTGACCCAGCATCACCTTGGGGTCCAGGGAGAGCAATGCTGCAGGAGGCAGCGGCTCTCCATGGACCTTCCAACAGACAAGATCTCCAGCAGCAGCCCCACGATTTGCACAAAGAAAGTGGGATGGTGCTGCCTGCCACCTATCGTTACTGCTGATTCCCTGACCCCAGCCTTCCCCAGTGACAAAAACCACATGAAACAGAAGTCTGCAGACTTCTTAATTTTTCTCCTCACCTTGCTTTTTGCAATGATCCTCAGACCATCTGTTGGCACAGGGATGGAAACACCCTCCTGTACAGTGCTGCAGCATAGAAAAATCATCGCAGTGGAGTACCCCATCTGGTTAACTGCTGAGGATAAAGAGTAATCATCTTTGGGATAATCTCTCTGCTCTCTTTAATGAGTATCGTATTTATTTTCTTAAGTAGCATATTGATGACTGACTGAATAGCAGATCATCCCGCAATAACTTTCACATCGGCACGACAGTGAGATCTCAGCAAAATGGGCAGCGCTCATCTTCACTTTTCTAGGTGTGGTTGTATTCTCCATGGTGTTTAACCTGTTTTCAAAGACTCTCTGCAGGCTGTGCACTCGTGCTGTGTGTCTGGACGTCACATCTCACCCCTTTATCTCTTTCTCTAGTGGAGGAGCGGAGTTTTGTGGAGATGCACAGGTGGCCATCCAACCTGTACCTGAAGCAGCTCGCGGAGTACAGGAACTACATCCACTCGCAGAAAAGCCATTGCACCATGATGTAGAGGAGACCCGACACACGCCAAGTGCATCTCGACGGGGAAACCCCAGGCTGGGAATTGCACAGAGTGTGAAAGTTGTGTCAAGAGCAAAACCAGACTCTGGTCTCCCCAGAACACTGGGTGCCACTGTTCCTGGCTTTGGTAATAAACCACTTTGCTTCTTTCCTTAAAGCATTGAGAAGTGTGTCCTGGTGATTTCTTTCAAGGACAAGGACTTCACAGCCATGGGTATTAACCATAGCTTGGAACAGTGTTGTGACTGTCATGGGTTCCCATTGTCATTTCTTTATGGGTTATTTTGTTGGTTTGCATGGTTATTTTCAGCTGCTGATACAGCAGGAGCACAGCAGCAGCACAGGGAAGCTGCGAAGCCAACTCCTAAGTTCTTTAAATAGTTCAGAATGCCAAAATTGTCTGCAGTGTCTGTTGGTTTGCAAAACAAAGGGCAGGGTTAGTAAGCATTTCGATAACTATTCATTTTCTACTTCAAGTCAAGTCTGTAGTTTCTTTACCAAGACTCTTACAGTCCTGCGAGGGGATATTTTAATTCCCGAGAAATGCTGATGCATCACTGTGTCCTCTAGTGCCTCCCAAAAATTAAAAAACTGAAGTGATTTTTCATCACAGTAAATAGGTGAAGAAAGCCGGTTTTAATAATCTGTAGAACATCTTTGGGTTTTTTTTGGACAACAACAACAAAAATAGAACTTGTGACTCAGCTGGCTGCTGCAGGCTTTAAATTCTGAGTAGTTTTGTGGAAAAAAGATACACTATTGTTATTTTCAACTTTTCATCTGGGGATCCTGAAGTTCTTTAAAAGATGGGTTATACTTGTCTACGTCTCACATATAAGGAGTCTGAAATACAGAGCATTGCATTGTTTTTTCAAGGTCACTAAAGAAAACTGAAAAATTAAAGAAAAAACATGAGTAGGAAAGTAATATATCTTGAACTTAAATGTAAAAAATGTAATTTCCTGTAATTATTGTAGAGATTAAAAATTTTAAGCATAAATTAACTGGATGGATATGAATACAATTTTGATTTTTTTAAAGCATGAAGTCATGAAGAATTATGGCCATACAGCTGAACTACAGCTCGCCTGGACATCTGATAGCATGTGCATCAGCATCCTTTGTCACAGCATGTGCTTCTACCAGCAGCCAGCTCAATTATCAAAAGTATGGACTGTATGCCTGGTACTACAAAACTGGTACAAAAGTTGTGTGAATGTTTGCCTGCATTGCTTGTAGTCCTGAATTCTTAATATTTTAAGGCTTTCCCAGTTGTTTTTGCTAGAAGTTAGTCTGTTGACGATAATTTAAATATAGATAAAAAAATAACAAAATACTATTTTTAACTTTATGGAAATGTTTTATAGGCATTTAAAGATAAGCTTAATGGAAATACAATTTGTATCCAGCCAAGAGAAGTATTTTGCTATTGTGTATTTTAGTGAGTGGTAGCCACAGGTTTTATACAAAGAGGCCTGACTCTGTAAAAATATTTATTATGTATTCACAGATTAATGCACCCTCCTATTCAGACATTAAAGCAGCTTTCCATTTCACTGAGCATCTCCCTAACACCACCTGTATCAGCAGCAGATATGCTGTCCTTGCTGACATAAACCATCTGATAAATTTAAACTCTTAGAAGAATTCTTAATATAAATTTCTGATTTTTATTCTGTATGATGATTTTCTGCAGAAATGTATTTATCTTAAAGCTATTTTTAAAACCAATACTTTAGCGTTCACTAACTGAAAGTAGACCATGAGGCTTGGTGCGTTGCTGTCTCTAATTTTTTTTAGTGGAGGCTTTAGGACCGCGTTCATCATGGGTATTCAGGAATTAGGGCAGTACTGAGTTTGGTATTTATTAATAACTTTTTATGATATAAAGTGAAAATTGCTATGGTATTAAAACAAACCGTCTTTATACTGTGGTGTAAAGTAAAAATCACAAACCAGATGAAAAAAAAGCTATTTAAGCAAGTAATTTTGAAATAATTAAAATGTCTGAGGAGGAAGGCTTCCACTGGTCCCAGTATCCCCTGAACTCCCAAGGCATCAGCAGCACTGGGATCAAAGAAGGAGGCTGATGGCAAGTCTGGGTGCTCTTAAGCCAGTCTTGGAGGGCTTGGAATTACAGTTTCAGACTTGAGTTTAAATTGAGTTTTAACTCCCAAGTCCTTTATTAGAGCTAACTCTCAAAATCCACTTTTAGAAGACAAATTATTGAATAATTAATTGCACCATATAATTCTTGCTGTACCGATCTATGTGTATGCACTAGGTGTTATAGAGACAAACAAAGAAAGCTTTCTAGTCCAGTGTTGTTTTCCACATGATAGTTTAAAAACCTCTGCTACTGTACTTTAGGTCTCGATGCATTTGTTTTAAAAAAAAGTGTTAGAAGGAAGAAAAGATATGTTATGGGGTAAGTGCTGAAACTCCTGTATGTTTTTCTTTTAATATATGCTGACTAAATGTATGTTTTTAGACCAAAAATGTAAAATTTTGTTACAAAATAAGATTTTTCTCTAGTTAGCCTCTTGTGAATGTTTACCCATGTACATTAATTTGAGCATTACACTGGCAATACTTTTTGTAGCTTATTAGAGAATCATCAAACAGTTTGAGTTGGAAGGGACCTCTAAAGGTTATCTAGTCCAACCCCCCTGCAATGAGCAGAGAGACATCTTCCACTAGATGAGAACCCCATCCAACCTGACTTTGAATACCTCCAGGGACTGGTCATCTACCACCTCTCTGGGCAACCTGTTCCAGTGTTTCACGACCCTCATTGTAAAAGATTTCTTCCTTATATCTATATCTCCCCTCTTTTAGTGTAAAACCATTACCCCTTGTCCTATCACAACAGGCTCTGCTAAAAATCTGTCCCCGTCTTTCGTATAAGCCCCCTTTCAGCACTGGAAGGTGCTGTAAGCTCTCCCTGAAGCCTTCTCTTCTCCAGGCTGAACAAACTCAACTCTCTCAGCCTGTCCTTGGATGGGAGGTGCTCCAGCTTCTGACCGTCTCTGTGGCCTCCTCTGGACTTGCTCCAACAGCTCCGTGTCTGTCCTGTGCTGAGGCCCCCAG
>WKFP01014997.1:37246-52716 GCA_011057875.1 Pterocles orientalis | reverse complement strand
GAGGCCCCCAGAGCTGGAAGCAGCACTGTGAGGGGGGGGGCGGGGGGGAGGGGGGGAGGTGTCTCACGAGAGTGGAGCAGAAGGGGAGAATCCCCTCCCTCAACCTGCTGGTCACGCTGCTGCTGATGCATCCCAGGACACGGTTAGCTTTCTGGGCTGTGAGTGCGCGTTGCCGGCTCATGTCCAAGTTTTCATTCACCAGCACCCCCAAGTCCTCCTCAGGGCTACTTTCAATCCCTTTGTCCCCCAGCCTGTCTTGATGCTGGGGCCTGCCCTGACCCATGTGCAGGATCTTGCACTTGGCCTCATGAGGTTCACATGGCCCCACTTCTTGAGCTTGTCCAGGTCCCTCTGGATGGCATCCCTTCCCTCCAGTGTGTCAACAGCATCACATAGCTTGGGTCATCTCCAAACTTGCTGAGGGTGCACTTGACCCCACTGTATCACTGACATTAACCAGTACTTGTCCCAATATGGACCCCTGAGGGACACAACCTGTCACAGATCTTTATCTGGACACTGAGGTGCTGACCAATACCCTCTGGATGTGACCATGCAAGCAATTCCTCACCCAGTGAACAGTCCATCCATCAAATCCGTATCCCTCCAGTTTAGAGAGAAGGTTGTTGTGGGGGACCACGTCAAAGGCCTTACAGAAGTCCAGACAGATATACATGGCTCTAACCTTGCCCACTGATGTCACTCCATCATAGAAGGCCACTAGGTTGGTTGGGCAGGACTTGCCCTTGGTGAAGCCATGCTGGCTGTCTCCTATCACCTCTCTGTCCTCCATATGCCTTAGCATAACTTCTGGGAGGACCTGTTCCATGATCTTCCCAGGCACAGAGGTGAGGCTGACAGGTCAGCAGTTCCCAGGGTCCTCCTTCCTACTCTTTTTAAAAGTGGGTGTGATGTTTCCCTTTTTTCCAGTCACTGGGGACTTCACCTGGCTGCCATGACTTTTCCAATATCATGGAAAACGGCTTGGTAACTACATCAGCCAATTCCTTCAGGACTCTGAGGTGCATCTCATCTGGTCCCATGGACTTAAAGTATGTTGAGGTTCCTTGGGTATTCTTGAAGCTGATCTTCTCTCACAGTGCAAGGGACTTTGCTCCCCCAGTCCCTCTCTTGCAGTCCCTCCACTTGAGAGGTGAGGGATGAGAGGTTGCCAATGAAGACTGAGGCAAAAAAATTGTGTGCCTCAGCCTTCTCCTTGTCCATTGTTACCAGTTTGCCATCAGTGGGGGTACACTTTCTTTGACGTTCCTTTTCTGGCTGACATACCTATAGAAGCCCTTATTATTATTCTTCACGTCCCTCACCCAAGTTCAGCTCCAACTGTACCTTATCCTTCCTGACCCCATTGTTATACAACTGGGCAGCATCCCTGTATTATTCCGAGTATGTCTGCCCTGGGTTCCACTGCCTGAGTGTTTCCTTCTTTAAACTGGAAGAGGGCAGATTTAGACTAGATATTGGGAAGAAATGTTTTCCTGTCAGGGTGGTGAGGCAGTGGCCCAGGCTGCCCAGAAGCTGTGGATGCCCCATCCCTGGAGGTGTTCAAGGCCAGGCTGGATGAGGCTTTGAGCAACCTGGGCTAGTGGGAGGTGTTCCTGCCCATTGCAAGGGGGTGGAACTCGTTCGTCTTTAAGGTTCCTTCCAACTCAAACCGTTCTGTGATTCTATGATTCAATGATTCCTTGTTGACCCTTACTTTGACCAGCAGGTCTCAACTTAGTCACGCTGGTCTCTTCCCTTCCTTTCCTTATTTCTTACACTTGGGGATCGAAAGCATCCTTAAAGGTCTGCCCACACTGTTCTGCTCCCTTGTCCCTGAGGGCAGTTTCCCAGGAGTTCCTGTTGACTAACTCCTTGAACAGCTGGAATTCTGCTTTCCTAAAATTCAGAAACCTGACTTTACTCTTCACCTGACCCATCTCGTTCAAGACTGTGAACTCACACGCAGCCTGCAGAGAGTCTTTGAAAACAGGTTAAACACCGTGAAGGATGCAACTACAACTAGGAGAGTGAAGATGAGCGCTGCCCATTTTACTGAGATCTCACTGGCGTGCTGATGTGAAAGTTACCGCGGGATGATCTCCTGCTATTCAGTCAGCCATCAGTAAGTTACTTAAGAGAGCAGAGAGATTATCCCAAAGATGATTACTCTTTATCCTCAGCAGTTAACCAGATGGAGTACTCCACAGCGATGATTTTTCTATGCTGCAGCACTGTACAGGAGGGTGTTTCCATCCCTGTGCCAACAGATGGTCTGAGGATCATTGCAAAAAGCAAGGTGAGGAGAGAAATTAAGAAGTCCACAAAACTTCTGGGAGGCATGTTCCCATCTGTCTCGCTTTTCATTTAGTTTTCACCAGGTACTGTTAAGCATCCAGCCAGGATCCATGTGCCTCTATTATGTATGGAAGTTAAGCAAACAAGACAAGAAGAATAAACTCAGTATTGAACCCAGACAAGAAATAAACAGCACATGTCAGTGGTATGTGTTGCCTTCATCGGCATGGCGACCTGGTTCAGGAATGGCACGGCAACCAATGCCAGGCCACTCGGTCCATCTGCTCACAGACACCAATATGGTGGACAGCAAATGGCGTTTATTGATGAGTACACAGGCCTTATATAGCTTGAGTCTACAACATCACTTCTGTCTGCTTACATCACAAACTAAACACTACTGGCTACCCAGAGAGTCCTATCTTTCCGTACAGCATGACGTCTTCCGGCCGCCAGCCCTAACTACCACATTTCCCCCCTCCCCATGCATAACTAAATTAGCTAAAATACAATAATTCTAAAAATTTCTATTTCTATCCTGATTCTGTACTTTATAAAAGTCTTCAAAAGTATGTATCGCAACCCTGAGTAAATTCATTCTTAAAGGGGTTGCTGGTGTTCTACCTATACTAAACTAAATAGGCTGAAATAGAAAAATTCATTTAAAGAGATCGATTAAGGCACACTGGGCAGGTGATGACTGGGGATAATTCTAGATGAATGCAACCTTAAAGCAATTGCTGGTGTTCTAGTAACATGATGTTAACCGTCTCTAACCGGCTCCTGACAAACAACACAAGTCTATTTAATATACAGGGTCCGAAGATTAATACCAGCATGATCATTGCGATCGGCCCTATCAAGGTAGATATCAGGGTGGTTAACCACGGTGAATGGTTAAACCATGACTCAAACCATCCTTGTTGGGCTTCCCTGTCTCTTTTTCTTTGTGCCAATCTTTCTTTTAATTGAGCCATCGAATCCCTGACCACTCCGGTGTGGTCTGCATAAAAGCAACATTCCTCTTTCAAGGCGGCACAGAGGCCTCCTTGTTGCATGAACAGGAGATCTAATCCCCGTCTACTTTGCAAAACGACTTCTGAGAGTGAGGAGAGGGACTGCTCCAGAAAGGTTATGGATTTTTCGATTTTTTCCAGATCTTTGTCGATGACGGCTTGTAGTTGAGACAGGCCTCGTTGCTGAGTCACCAAGGAGGTCACTCCTGTGGCCGTACCGGCTGCTCCCAACCCGAGCAGCATTGCTATCGTTACCATTGTCAGTACTTCTCTTCTTTGAAGTCTGATGTTAGCCTCTCCCCATTGATGGTACATCTCTTCTTCAGAATGATATAGGATCCTGGGAACAATCAAAACTTGTACACAAAAGTCAGTGGAATCATTAAAAAGTTTAAGGGGTACACACGGGGTTACCCCCGATAGGTGGCAGACCCACATTGCGGACCTAGACGGAATTGCCCATTTATAGGCTCTATTAACTGTAATAGTTTTCGCACAAACACCACTAACCCAGTTTGCCAATGAGACGTTACCAAAACACACGCCCTGGCTTCTGACTTGGTTCAGGGCAATTCCTCTTCATGGTGTGTCCCACTTACACTGGGTAGGACTGATATCTGATGAATGGTTAAAGGGAGCATTGAGGGCAACACCCTTGTAAAAGGGGGGGATTCATATCACAGCATAACCAACAAGAACTTGTAAGATTCAGGTTTGACCAATTAAGGGACCAGAAGGTAGCATCTAACACATCAAAAAATGGCTTGTCGGGCAGGTAGTAGGGGTTCACATTGGATTTGCCTGAGAGAACTACTTGCTTAGGTGGCAGGGGAGTGGTTGGAACTGTAGTGAATGTCAGCAAACCTTTTCTTTGCGGGTTGATTACAACATTGGAGCCAACTGCTGTGCTGCTTTTTACTTCCTGTTTTTTAATAAAAAAACAGTCCTCCTCTATCCGTGCCGGATTCCCAATATCTAAAGCCCCAGGTTTTGCCGAAAGTCCATGCCAGGTCGTTGCTGTTAGTTACATTTAGTATAAGATATTCACACAGCCCATGTTTTGCCCACTCTTTCCCACGACGGGGGCCCAGCTGTGGCTGACTATCGCACCTGTTGCATCCATGGGGCCCCCAGTATACCTGTAAGTACTTGTCTGGTCCTGCACCTGGCGCCCAATCGGAGGCTATAGTTTCACATCCCCAATAGGAACAATAGTACTGATTAGGGGCGTTGCAATAAGATCTGCCGGGATTAGAGCTGGGGCACGTGTAGTACTGCATGTGTTTTAAACAGGGGTCTATGGCGGCTAGATCACAGGGGGATACCTGAAAGCTAAGAGGTCCTGGGGTGACGATTTTTTGTAATACCTTCCTCTGACCCTGCCATTTCCCTAGTGTCCATTCCCATGGTTGATGGTTATATGAGCCGCTAGATGGTGTTACAAGCCCCAAAATTAAAATTACCCAAAACCCCTGTGGCCTCCCTCTTTGGAGGCTATTTCGCTGTTGGCGGGACTCCACCAGTGTGAAGCTCTCAGGTGCGGACAGGATACTTGCCGGCTTGCCATCCTCTTTCGCCACCGGGGTGTACGGGTTAAGGGGATGTTTGATGATCCGGTCCTGTGAACAAAAACTCACAGTTTTCATTAGTTTTATTCTTAAGGTCCGGTTTAATAGACTTAAGCAGACACCATTTGACCCTGCCGTCTTTTCTGACAGCCGCGTACCCTCGCCCTGTTAGAACTAGTCTCCACCCTTGTTCCCATTCTCCCAACTAATTTCTGACTGTAACCAATGGGCCTTCTTCCATCGCTTGAGTGGCCCAATGTTTTTGGGTGGGGCTATTCACCCCTTCCCCCCTGGGGAATTGGTTCAATGCTAGCAAAGCGGTTGCCAAAAGGCGTGTTTGGTCTCCTGGAGGAATGGCATTGGTAAAACCTTCTGTTTTAGCCGAAACCTCCAATTTAGATTTTAAAGTTTGGTTTGCCCGCTCAACTATGGCCTGCCCTGTGCTATTGTATGGGATATCGTGTATTAGAGTAATACCCCATTTCAAAGCGAATGCTTGGACTGATTTAGAAACGAAATTTGGACCGTTGTCCGTTTTTATCTGATTGGGGACGCCGAGCCACGCCATGGCCGTCAGCCAATGTTGGATGGTCGCTTTGGAGTCCGTCTTAGGGTGTTGTGTGGCTACGATCACTCCGCTATATGTATCTACTGTTACTGCCAGCCATGCTCGAGGCTTCAACAGCTGACAGAGCGTAAAATCCGTTTGCCACACCTCAGAAGCTTTAAGACCTCTGGGGTTGACTCCACTGGACCACAGCGGTGCTTTCTGACAGTGGGGACATGTAGCTACTATGTGTTTCGCGTCTGTGACTGAAATCCTGCATGTCTTCGCTAGCGCTTTAGCTCCAATATGGAGAGACTCATGTAGCTGACGGGCATCTCTTAGCGTTCACAGTCCTTTTGCAGCGGCATCTGCTTTATCATTACCGATTTGAAAGAACCCTTTGATTGGGCAGTGACTGTTGATGTGGATGACCAATATGGTGCCTTTTCAAGAAGAAAGTGCTTCTTCTAGCATCAATGCTGTTGTGGATGTTGCCACACTGGGCCCTGACGTGGCCAAGCAAAGTTTAGCCATGAAGATTGAGTCGGTCACAATGTTAAGGTGTTCAGTCGGGAACAGTCCGCACGCTAGTACTACAGCCGTTGCTTCTAGTTGCTGGACTGAAAGCGCATGATCGGTCATTTTGATACAGCGCCATTCTCCTTCTGATTGCCATACTGCTGCCGCAGTTGAGGTCGTTGTGGATGCATCTGTGAAGACCGTCGGTCCCTGTTGGGGCCGGTCCATGATCTTCCGTGGAAGGTCGATGTCGATGACTGCCAGCATTTGAGTCCAAGGGGGCTTTACAGCATACCAGACTTCTCCAAATCCGACGAGAGCTATGGCCAAATACTCTGACATCGCCACTGATTGCGTTGGAAGCTGTTTACGGAAGGGTAGGTATATCCTAGCAGGTTCGATGCCTAGGTGTCTTAGGGCGAGTTTCCTGCCTTTCATGATGAGGTTGCCAAGGCACTCGACTCCTGGAGAGAATGCACACGATGGTTTTCCCAGGACTATCCATTGTATTGGTTGCGCTTTTTCAGGAGGACCCTGGGCTAGTGCCCCTACTCCCCCTTTTTCCGTGAAGTGTACGTACAGATCGAGTGGTGCATCCGGGTTCCACCTGGCGAGCGTGCTCGACGATGCCTGTTGCTCGATAAAGTCGAGAGAGTTCATTGCCTCCGTCGTCAGAGTTTTTTGCTCCCATGGGTGCTTTCCTTTCAGAAGATCGTACAAGGGGGCCATGGTTTTGGGAGGAAACAAGACGATGTTACGGAGCCATTGCAAGGACCCCACCAGCTGTTGCACATCATGGAGTGTCTTGATATGTCGACGGATTTTTATTTGGGGAGGGGTTATGTAGGAACCTGTGATCCCCACTCCCAAAAAACTTACACATGGTCCTCTTTTAATTTTCGCGCTTGCAATTTTGAACCCGTTTGTTTTCAGGGTTTCCGAAACCATTGACACTAGCCGGTCTGCCTGGCTTCCTGACGGTGTGGCGATTAGAATATTGTCCATGTACTGAATGATAGTCGCGGTCAGATCACTGTGCCAAACCGGTGCCAGCGCTCGATCCACCGTAATCTGGCAGATAGTAGGCGAGTTGATTATTCCTTGAGGTAACACTTTCCACTGGAAGCGTAAATTGGGGCCCTGACTGTTTGGAAACACAATGGAAAAAGCAAACTGCTCCTTGTCCTCCTCATTCAGAGGTGTCAAAAAGAAACAGTCCTTAATATCAAGGACGGCACAAGGCTGTCCTTCCGGTATCATAGAGTTCATGGGCAACAGTGTTTGGACAGAACCCATTGGTTGGATCCTCTTGTTTACTTCACGCAGATCATGGAGGAGGCGAAACCCCTTGCCAGTTCGTTTAGGTATTACAAAAACCGGGGTGTTCCATGGGCTAGTAGAGGGCTCTATGTGGCCTCGTTGTAGTTCGCGGTTGACTAGCTCAAGAAGAGGATCCATTCGAGGCTTTGACAGGGGCCATTGCTCGACCCACACTGGGTCAGATGATTTCCATGTCAGTCTAATTGGTGGAAGTGGGTATGCAGCAGTGGCCCTCACGGTAAATTTGTCACCCTTGCTTTCAATAGGGCTAGCGCATCCCTTCCCAACAGGGGTGGGACTCCTGGCATGACATATGGGAAGAGGGTAATAGTTTTTTCTGGTCCCTTTTCGGTGTGAAGCATTATTGCTACCAATCGAGCACTCTTTTGAGCTCGGGTTAATCCCCCGACTCCACCCACCATGGGGGCACCTTCCAATTTCCAATGCGGTGGCCAGTTCGTCTCAGGGATAAGTGTAACATCTGCTCCGGTGTCAATCAAAAAGGGGACCTTGATGGTGGTACCATTGGGGGTATTATAGAGAGAACAGATCCCCCACATCACTGGCGGGTTGTCACACTTTACTGGCAGGGCCACCCAGGGGTCTAGCCCCCAAGGGGTGGTCCTTGCTGTCCCTGAGATAGGAGCTGATTCACCTGGGCCATTGGCTGAACCATAAAGTTGGTCGCTTCTCAAGGGGGCAGTGGGTTCGGGACCACTTCGCCTCATCCGGGATTGGCATAGTTGTTGATCGGCATAGGATTGGGTTGCCTCATATTCCAAGTGGGAGAGAGCTGTGCGCAGCCCAGGTGCCCTCTCCCCCTCCCGTTTCCCTGAATTTTAGATCTGCATTCTTTAGCAAAATGCCCTTTCTTTCCGCAGGTCCAACACGGTCCTCTAGATTGATTCTGGCGCGAGGGGGACGCTGTTAGCAGGTCTCCCAACTGAGGGCAGTTTGCTACAATGTGGCCTGCCTGGCCGCATTTAAAACATGCCATCACGGTAGCTATTGCAGTGCGAACGGCCACCTGGATTGGGGCTAGGTGCTCCTCGTTCGCGACATGCTTAATCATGTTTGTGATGCTTGACCCCACCGGCAGTGATCGCAGGATTTCTTTAGTTGCCGAGTTACACTGCTGACGTAAGCACTCAGCTATTATTGGGCCTTTTGCTTCTGAGGGCAGGGACGAAGAGTCAGTTGCTGCTTGAAGACGATCCACGAATTGTGTAAAGCTTTCGCTTTCGCTTTGCTTTATTGTGGACCATGGTGACGGTTTAGCAATAACTGTAGAAGCTGTGCGAGTAGTTGTCATAACCTCATGGGCTCGCAAGCCCTGGGCTTGCGCCTGGGGGGTAATCATTGTTGGGTCTGTACCCATAAGCTGCTGCAGGCTGGAGCCATGTAGCGGGTGATCCACTCTGGTTACTTGAGCTAGTTCCTTTGCACAGTTGTCTTCCCATTCTTGTTTAAAAACAATCATCCCTGCCCCATCAAAGATCAGTCTACAAGTTTGTTTTATATCAAACGGGAGCATATCGTCTCCCCCGAAGAGACCGTCTATGAGGGTGGTGACCGTGGCAGAATTAAGCCCTTTATCCGCGATTGCTTTAACAACCACTTGTACATCCTTAAGGTTTACTGGCGAATAGACTCTCTGTCCATCCGTCACTCGGACCGGGAATGCTAGTGCGGCCAACAGGGCCCAATCGGTACACGCTATCTTTATCTTCCTCCAGTCTGTGAGAGGGACTTGTTCCCCTCGCGGCTCTTCTTTAAATTGGGTAGGGACATGTTGGCTTTTAGCTCTATCTGCCACTTTTCCAGTCCATACCCCTGTTTTTGTGGCTAGGCAGTCGTCCCAGCTAGTGTCTGACTCGGAGTCCGAACTCGAATTAGTCACTTCCGGGCTCCAGTACCTTTTCGGTGGGCTCCAGCCCTGCCCACTCCCCTTGCGGGCGGGCCGTTCTCCCCTCCTGGCTCGCCCCTCCTACTCGGGGAGCTGTTTGCCCTATAAGGGCATGTTTCCAGGTGGGCGCTCTGATTGGCTCTCTGCTCCTCGCTCGCGCTCCTCCCCTTCGGATCACCCCCACCGCGCCACTCACGACCTGCCTTCTCGTTTTCATTCTCCTCCCCTTCCCGCTTGCGCGCGCTTTTTAGTTGTAGCATTTCCTCCTTCTTCCCGCCGGGAACGTTTTCGCCCCCCCCTTCCCCTTTCCACTCGGCGCCATCTTGAGGCGCATAAGGCAGCGGTTTAGCCCAGGCACCTTCGGACTCCAATCTCTCCGCAGCTCCCCTAGCCTCTTCGGCTAGCCCGCCCCAGAAGGATTTTGCTCGTTTCTGCACCTCCGTAAGTGGATCAGGGTCCGGGGATTTGGGGGGCGCGTCACCCTCCTGCGGATCTTTAGGCTTGGCAGAATTGTCCCTGTCTAGGGGGCACGAAGTCTGTGTAGCCGCCCCGACTCCCAGTTTCGGAGTGGCCAACAAACAGTTCTTTGCCGCCTTCCAGGTCTCCCGCTCTTGTAAAGCCCTCTGCAGGGCCTGCACAACTTTCCCCCACGACTTAAGGTTTTTCCCACAATCCAAGGACATTGTTTCCTCGGCTAATGCTTTAGTGCATTTATCCCACACTTCAGGGTGGAGAATATCCACCGGCTGGTCAATGACCCCAATTTGTAAAAGCCTTGCAACAGCAAGAGTAAAATCTTTAGGCTTACATTCAATTCCCCACTGCTTATGTAATTGGGATATGACCTTCACAAGGGCTTCCATCCTCCTTGTTGGTCCTGGTCCGGGAGTGTCCTCCCCTGACCTCCCCGGTGGGGCTGGTCCAGCCACTCCAGCCACCGTTCACCCGTCCAGGCGATTCCCGTTTCCCGAGTTTCTTCCCGGGTTTCGGCACCACTTGTTGCCTTCGTCGGCATGGTGACCTGGTTCAGGAACGGCACGGCGACCAATCCCAGGCTGCTCGGTCCATCTGCTCACAGACACCAATGTGGTGGACAGCAAATGGCGTTTATTGATGAGTACACAGGCCTTATATAGCTTGAGTCTACAACATCACTTCCGTCTGCTTGCATCACAAACTAAACACTACTGGCTACCCAGAGAGTCCTATCTTTCCGTACAGCGCGACATCTTCTGGCCGCCGACCCTAACTACCATCATCTTCTACTCCCACCCTGCTCCCTTTCTCCCCCCCAAAAAAGGACTTTTGGAGGGTATCTGCCAACACACCTGCCCTGTTTCCAGTCAATTCGATCAGAAAAATTCATGGTTCATCCCGGTTGCTTTCTTACACTCAGAATTCCCACAGTGGCACCACGGTGACTGCCATGAGAGCAGTGCTGTCTGAAAGGTGAGGAAATGTCCCCAAGCGAAAGATCCCGGGTCAGGTGAGGGGGGGTGCCCAGCAGTGGCCCCAAAGACGGTCCCAGCCCCGGCTGGTGGACGCAGAACGGGGCTGTGCCCCTAAAAGCAGGCAGAGCGATGGGTCCCTGGGGAGCCCAGACGGGCTTCTGGCTTTTGCTGGACTTCCTTTGAGGACAGTTGTAAAGGGCGACAAAAGCTGAAGGTGACTTTTCTTCTTCAGGAGGAGAAATGCTGGTACCCAAAACTGGACAAATTGCAGGAAATTCTCCTGCAGTGTTGTTATCACTGTGGCAGGATCACTGCCTTAACTTCCCCCCCTGTGCTCGCCCCAAACCCGTCACCTTTACATCTCTTGGTTTGATGGCTGCAGACTCCAGAGGCACACTCAAGGCAGTGCCTGGCCTGTGCCGTGGGTTCAGGTGGGAAATCGGGGGCTGATACCAGGTGACCCCCATTCTGATGGCTGATGCACCGCAGCTAAACCTGGCTGGCACAGAACATACCCAGGGAAGCGCATCTGCTCGTGTGACTCTTCTGTTTTCCCATCAATGAGAGGACAGAAAGTCATACTGAAAGCTGCAATGAGGAGAAGTTCTGCTGCCCAGGACTTTCTGTGATGCCGCAAACATGCAGCCAGTGCTGGGTGAGCAGCTGTGGCACAGGGGGACACAGAGAACACACAGATTTCACTGTCTGGGGGCTGCAAAGGAGCGGACTGAGCGCAAAGTGCAGATTGTTCTGTGCATGATGGAGCAAGCTGCCTTCTGCAATGGTAATGCTACAGAAAACTGGATTTGGGAACCCGGCTCTGCTGGGGTAGCGACAGAGCTCTGGTGCTCGACTATCATGTGCAATGTTGAGGAATGGAATAAAGGATCATGGGGCTAGGGATGGATTCCCCCTTCCAGACTCATGGAAATAAGCTGCTGAATTTCTTCATTCTCCTTCTGTACGAAGCCTTGTTATTTAAATAGCTAAAATGTCTGTGGGCTGCTCGTACTTGGCATTGTGGCCCAGGATACTTGGGGGGATTTCTCCCCGCTGCAGACCAGTTGCAGGCTCCCCAGTCCCAGTGAGATGTGAACATACTGGGGAGAGGCCAGCAAAGGGCCAACAGATGATGGAGGGCTAGGAGCATCTGTGATATGAGGGGAGGCAGAGAGAGCCAGGGGGGCTGCTCTGCCTGGCGAAGGGGAGGCTCGAGGGAGTCTTGCCGATGTGCATCGATACCCATGGAGGAATGAAGACGATGGAGCCAGGCTCTTCCCAGTGCTGCCCAGTGCCAGGGGCAACAGACACCAACTGAAATGCAGGAGGCTCTGTCTAAACACAGGGAAAACAATTGGTTTGGTTGGGTTGCGGAGTCTCTATCCTTGGGGAAATTCCAGCCTCGACGGGACATGGCCCTGAGCCACTGGCTCGAGGTGACCCTGCCCTGAGCAGGGGCTGGGCTGGTGATGTCTAGCCGACTCTGTTGTCCTGTGCACATTAAACATGTGGAGAACACCAGGGACTCCCAGGCAATGAACCAGCTGAGTTCAAAGGAAGCAGAGCCTGGCTGAGCAGTTTAACAAAGCTGGATGTTAGGCTGATCTGCCCAGCAGCAGTGGGACACATTGTGTGGGGTCACCCGCCACCCCTGTGACAAAGCAGCTTCATGTGGGTGAGCAGATGCTGCCAGGGGAGGGATGCTGCAGGGCTGGGGATGGACAGGGTCCCTCTGAGCTCCTCACTGGTGAGTGCAACATCATCCCACAGCTCTGCGTCTGATATTTAGGAATGATTTACTCTGCCGGGCAGGGCTATCTTACACAATTTTAAACCCGTGAAGGACTTTTCTCTCTGCCAAGTTTATAAGATTGTACTTAATTGTGTCGCACAATGGGTG
The DNA here is from genome assembly GCA_011057875.1 of Pterocles orientalis. Taxonomy (NCBI): domain Eukaryota; kingdom Metazoa; phylum Chordata; class Aves; order Pterocliformes; family Pteroclidae; genus Pterocles; species Pterocles orientalis. Next base: position 40,191 of record WKFP01014997.1, on the reverse strand, counting down.
CATTGAGTCCTTTTGGTTCCTTTAATGTTCCCGTAAGACGTTTTCATTATTAACATGATAATTATTAACATGATATATAACGAATTAACCTTCTTTTTCATGGCCAGGTTATACTTGTAGAGAGGTATATATTAGTTCTGTGGACTTTAGTGGGGTTGTGAGTTCAGACTGGCTGAGAGCATTAATCACTCCTTCTGAAAATGTGTCAGGCTGCTCCCCCTCCAATTCTGGAGCCACCATCACAGGTGTATTTTAACTTCTCCTATGGGCAGGACTCTTGGATGTGCTCTATATTTTGCTTGCACTCTGTCTGTTGGATGTGCGATCAGTTTTTCAGAAGGACAGAAAATCCAGTGTAGAGTACTTCTGAAAACTGCATGGCAAGTGATTAGAAAGCATAGTCAAGTATTTTGGACAACCGAATCATTGGTAACAAGATCTTATCTTGTAAAAGCAGGTGAAAAATATACAGACTACTTTCTAGTCTCTAATTAATCTCTAATTAGAACCTCTCTCTACTTTCTAAGCAATGCACTGCATGGAACCAAACTGTGTTCATAAAACACATACCTCCATTCCATCAGTGGGTGTTCTGTTCACACTCCCTAACCGCCTTAATTAACATCAAAAGAAAAGCTAACAGGTAAAACCCCAAATAAACTCCAAATATATACAGTCAAGGAATATTAGGTAGGTCAAAGCTGATTTTCCACAGGTCCACTAGATGTTCAGTTGGAGAAGTGACACTAATTAAAATCAAAAAGAGACATACATTCACTGAAGAAAGAGTGACAATTTTATGCAGCTTGCTTTTACAATAGATGCAATCAAAGCAGTCCTCGTTAGCTCAAGATATGCTCCAGAGCCTCAGTTGCTCTGAACAGGAATGTATACCACCTCGTCGAGTTCAAAATTTTCAGCAGAATAAACACTTGAATTCTGATTGCTGGCTGTTGTCTGGGCTGTGAGGATTCAGCTCCTCCACATCAGATGGACTTGGCAACTACAGCTGAGCCAGTTTCACAAGTATACAGATACTGGGGTTGAAGTCCCAGCTAAGGAGATCAAGTTATTTTGTAAATGGACACCTGTCAATAAAATGCACTGTTTAAGCACCTATTATGATTATGATTATGATTATGATTATGATTATAATTATTATTATTATTGTTATTATTATTTATACTCTAAGAAATGTAATAATGGAGTAGTTGTTAGTGCATGCCTTTCACTACAACTCAAGAGCTGCACACAAAAGCTAGGAACTCTGTGAATATTTATTTTAACCAGAAGCAGATCGATACCAGAGTTCTGCTGTGTTCACAGGCAGAACATGAAATTTCCATGAACTGGTATTTTAGGTCCCTTTCTGAACTTTAGTAGCATTCAGAGGTTACTACCTCTGTTTGCAAGAAGAGACAGTTGAAAACCCATTTTCTACAAGAGCTTTGACTTTTCCTGACCATTCCGCTCCAGCAGTTGCACTGCTGGGACGTGGACATCACTTCTGGGTGCAGCCCTGCCATAAGAACTCAAGCGAGCTGTCGTTTATCCACCTAAAAGCCACCAGCTACGTGTGCTGGGTGTTTGCATCTGCAGTAACATTCTCTTGGCCATACAACAGTGCAGAGGTGTGTCAGTGACACTGATCTGAATGCTGATGGTCTTTGGGTTGGTATAATCCTGTATTCTCTGGCTATAACATTGATTTTTATCATTGAGAATTAATATTTTTGGGGAAGACAAAACCAAAAACCAAATGAATTCTGTGCACAACACACACAAATTCTTGTGGACTTAAGGAGCAGGTGAAATTCTGGCTCGCTCACGGGTATTTGCAGATTTTAGTATGGTGAGTGAGGTTCCATTGTGCTCATGGCATTTCTATGAAGGTGGTGGTGGGAGCAGAGGAAATAATTCTCAACTCTCCTATGACAAATTGTTCTGATTACTGAAGATGTCATGTTATTGAAGGTTTTAAGAAGGTTTTAAGAATAAGGTCTGCACAGGGTGAAATAAACCCATAATTTTTTTCCCTTTTTTTTTTTTCACTAATGAATTTTCCTTCCTGAGATAAACAATCTGGTGGTGTCAAAGGCATTTCTCTCAAGAGAACAATGGTATGAGGAAGTACTTTCTGTCTCTTTCTTTTTTCTGAGAAAAATAAGATGGCAAGTTACACCAGCACTCTCAATCACTTGTTTCATTTGAAAGTACCGATGCCTGGTGAATCTGAAGCCATACCTTTATTTGCAATACATTTCAAAGCTGGTTTTAGCCTGTGTTCAGTATCACATAGAAAAACCACTTTTTACTGCTGATATACCATTTTGTACAGTTAACTGTGTTTGCTTTGTTCCCGGAGCCAAATTGTCTCATTCATCTCTAGAAGAAAGCCTTCCGTGACGATTCTGTATTCACAGAGGACGTTGAGATCTTAAACACATTGGTTCAAAGATTAATGCTGCACTGAAGTGATAAAGAATTCGACACCTCAGAGCACATTTGGGAAAATATCCTGCTCCAGTTTCTCAGAGTCATTCCTTGTTCTGGCAGCCCCAGTTTTCCCATCAATTGAGAACAGACAGTAAAGTCAAAACACAGACTGCGAGCTGAAAAGATGTCACAGAAGCTATCACAGCTGAGCACAGCAGCACTGGGTGTCTGGGCACGGGCTGAGGCTTAGATCCCTGAGCTGGTGAACCAGGCTTTCTCTGCAACGTGGACATGGAGCAAGAAGCCAAAATGGCAAGCTATTAAGAAGATTTTGAGGGAGTCAGCAGGTGGGTGACCTGGAATGTTTTTGTGCTGAGCACCTTGCTTGCTCTGGCTGGTAACGCAGTGCAAGAGGAAGGTGCGAACGCGCTGTTCAGTTTGCCTCTAGCAGCTTTCTTGCAGCAGCAATCGCTGACCGCGTTCGAGTGCTGTTCTTCGGCTCCGTGCAG
>WKFP01014997.1:18478-36350 GCA_011057875.1 Pterocles orientalis | reverse complement strand
TTTTTTTTTTTTTTTTTTTTTTTTTTTTTTTTTTTTTTTTTTTTTTTTTTTTTTTTTTTTTTTTTTTTTTTTTTTTTTTTAAGCTTTTAGGTGCTGCCATGACAGCCCGGCATCTGGAGTAGGGAGCACGAAGTGGAACATACTCAGTGCAGGTGTGATTTTTATTTCCAACACTTGAGGTCACTGTTGGTTTAGTTTTGCAGCAAGTCCCCCTCTGACAAGCCCCCTCTTGGGATACCACTGGTGACATGCAACTTCTTTTGGGGACCAGCCTGGGCTCCCAGCACTCAGCTGATCTGGAACCCTTCCCTGAGATCTGGTGTCCATGGCTGAAAGTATAGAACGGGAGCTTGCAATAGCTGTTGCAAAATTGCAGCACTTTTCCAGCTGCTATGGGCACTTCTCACTGAATATCTAGACAGGGATTTCAGACTGGAGCTTCAGGACTTTTGATTTTGATGCCTCAAGCTCTAACACATCTTCAAGCACCTCCCATATGAAGACAGGCTGAGAGAGTTGGGGTTGTTCAGCCTGGAGAAGAGAAGGCTCAGAGGAGACCTAACAGCAGCCTACCAGTACCTAAAGGGGCCCTACAGGGTGGATGGGGGAACACTCTTTATCCAGGAGTATAGTGACAGGACAAGGGGTAACAGTTATAAGCTGAAAGAGGGTAGATTCTGGTTAGATATTAGGAACAAATTTTTCACTGTGAGAGTGGTCAGACACTGGAACAGGTTTCCCAGGGAAGTTGTGGATGCCCCATCCCTGGAGGTGTTCGAGGCCAGGCTGGATGAGGCTTTGAGCAACCTGATCTAGTGGAAGGTGTCCCTGCCCCTGGCAGGGGTGTTGGAACTTGGTGATCTTCAAGGTCCTTTCCAACCCAAACCGTTCTGATTCTATGATTCTGTGATTCAAATGATGCCCTGTGGACAACCTGAGTTCTTGCCTGTTCCAAGTAAGGATGTGTGATTGCTATGCTACTTGAGTCTGTCATTTCAGCTTTGCTTTTTTTTGGCCCCTATGGAGGTAGACATGGCAATTCTTTTAATCAGGACGAATGAAATCTTCTCTACGTGCAGCAGGGTGTCTTTGAAATCTTTAAATGTTGATGGGTTTGAAGCAGTTATGTTTACAAACAATAAAGGCTTTATTATGGAGACCACCTGTGCAAGAGCAGTAGGAGATTTTGAAAAAGCTGAGTTTGTGCTGTCCCAAGCATGTTCCCTGCATGCTTGGAAAACTTAAACCAATCTAAACAGTCTTACCACATTTCCCTTGCTTCTATCTGATAAGGCAATGTGCAAGAGAAAATGACAGACTAAAATCTTATATGCCCTTGAAAAGACACTCAGAGACTATGGACACCCAGCGCATCTTCAGGAGCACATTATGTTTTACATTAAATGTACGTCAGCACCTTAAAAAGTTATTAACCACTGCAGGCTTCCAATACTAGAGAGCACTTGCTCACTTCCCTCATCTCTTCTGGATCAGCCACTCTGCAGTCCTTCAGTTTGGCATTAGACATAACAAAGGTACAACTTGTCAGCTTTCTCCAGTTAGTATAAGCCATTAGTGGGCTCTGTGGGCTCTGAAGAAAAGTTGTGATACCAAATACATTTTTAACTGTCACAGCACTAACAGAAATGCTGAATCACCCATTTTTTGCTGAAACATGAACTCTCTCCAGCCAGATGTGTGTAGCTTGGCTTTGCCCTCACACCTATTCCCTAGTCATTTTCTCTTTGTTTGGAAATACTCTTCTATTCGTGCACTGGTGCAGGGGATCATCTTATCCCTAAGTGGCAAAAACCGTTCTCTGGAACATATTTTCTGGGCATCAGGAATCCTACAGTTGTTTCTGTCTTTGTTACTTCTGGTAAGCCTTGATTTGTATTTGAAACAATCTGTCTGGTCTTACACCAGTGCACCATGTTACTCAGTTTTATTCTTGGAGATGTAATAAAACGTTTCTAGCAGCCAAGGAGGTCGGCAACAGATGAGGCAACTGCTGCATTTATCAGTGGCTTACTAGCTTTAAGCAGCATGAACCACAGGATGAGACATATGTGTTACATCTCAGCTACAGCTTAACTAGGCTGAACAACACCTGGTGTTGTGTTAACAGTTACAGATCAACCAGAGGCAGATATGAACAGCAACATGCCAACAAGTTAGTGCTATTAAGAGCACTTCACACTCCGGTCCTTCCTGTAGGTGTTTGAAAAAATAAATGAAGCTGTTCAATTTAAAGCAGAACCAGAGGTCAAACTAAAAATTATATGGTCAAGGGGAGCTCATGCACTTTAAAACTTGAAGGATGAATTTCCAGCCTTCCTAGTGGCTCGGGAGTTTTCAACAGTGGGAAGACAGCTAGATGCTACTTACCTCAAGTGCAAGTAGAAGTTCTCACACTTTTGCAGACAGAGACTAAGCTTAGTTTTTTGCAAGGAAATAAATTCCTCAGCCTTGCCCATTTCTAAAAACAGATATGGATAACACCAGCTAATAACCATGGGGTTTAGGAGTGCATCACCCTTGTGGCACCAGTAAAACTGAAGCATGGATCCAAAATCAAGTGTTTTTTCACTGGTACACAGGAGGAAAAAAAACATTTTAGTCTTCAGAAGAAACTAGGGCTCTGCTATTTTGAATTTTTCAGAAGATTTTTGTTCAGACCTTGTGTGTTATACAGCCAACAAACTGACTCCTCTTGTCTCTAAAAAAGAGCAGGGATGGGGGATCATTTTGATGTCCTACTTATCAAAGGCTCTTTGATTTCCCCTCTATCCTCTTTTCTGTATTGTCAAAGGAGATCTTGATGCTTCTGTGCTCCTGTTCTTGCAGGGAGGTGGGTTTCTGCTGTCACTTCCATTTTATGGGTGGGAACTGAACACTTGTTGACACTTTTGAAGGAACAGGGAACTGAAGCTGCCTTGCCTGGTGTCTGGCTCAGTGAACGAGCCTTCTTTTGAAAGTTATTCACTTCATGCAGCCCACTCAGTTCAATGATATAATTCCTCCTGCTAAGCACAAAGTCTTTTCACACAAGTCCATCAGACTTTTTACTGATAGTATGGTACTGTTTTTCAGACATTATAATAGATTTTTCTCAGTACTGAGCTACTCCATGGGCTGAGGGGAGCAGCATCTCCAACAGTTCCTATTCTTAGTGCACTCAGACTGTGTCCTCACTGAAATTCTTCCTTTCTTCTCATCTTTGAGGAGCCTTTGCATGGGCTCTCTATCTTACAGGGACTTTGGAAGATGTGGCAGATTCAGTCCCACTGAAGATAGGTGCATACATGTGCAAGGGGAGGGAAAAGGAGTAGCCTGAGGGGGCTTTAGGGCTCTGGTAGTGTTGCAGCACAGAAAAACTTGCCCATTGTCATCCCTGCTGATGTAAAGGTTAAAGCCTCCTGGGAGATATGACTACGTAGACAGTGCCAGGGATTCAGGAGAGTTTATAAACTCTCACACTTTTCATGTTGTGAGTGTCACTTCCCTCAGTACATCCTGATGAGTGTATTGTCCATCAATTGCATAGATTCCAGGCAACTTGGAGGAAAACTCTTGCTATCATACATGGGACAGGTGAAGCACCCTCCAGAAAAGTACCTACAACTGTCAGAGTTTGGGAAATCTGACCCCCTCTTGCACCAGTTTTGGTGAAAGTATCAGTCAAGGAGTGCTTGGTTTGCCTCACCCAGCAGAATGAAGTCTCGGAGAAAATACATTTAGCAGAAATCTTGCTGGAAAATACGCAGAGGAGAAAGCTGTTGAAGCCAAAAGGCAACATTACCACCAGTAAAAATGATGTGGACAGACCTAGGATGCACAAAGGGCAACAGTGGAAAAGCGTTTGGTCTTGGATGAAAGGACTTAGTGGCTGGAGGAAGGATAAGAGGTTTCCGTATTGTTAAGATGAAACTTGATCCCTCACTGAGCAAGCACACCATGTTTTAGCCTGCAAAACAGGATGCTGGAGCTCTACCCTCGATGTCCTGCTAACCTCCATTCCTGTGCAGATCAAGTGATTCAGCACAGGGAATGTTCTTGTTCTGCATGAGGACAGTACCTTGAGCACTGGAAGCAATGAAAACCTGAGCCTTGGCCAGTATTAATAGCTTGAAGACACTGCTGCAATCCATACAGTTGTGTATGTTTCCTACTTCAAACTTTATTTCATACCTCAGAAAAATACCTCAGTGCTTAAGGAGCCTAGCAGCACAATGTGAGATGTGTTTTTTTGTGGAAATTACTCCTTTACAATGAAAACTGGATCATAGTCCCAGTGCAGTGACAAACTGTCAGATTTGTGGTGTCACTCAGCCCGGACTGTCAGAGGCTGGTAAGGACCACAGAAATATACTGGGGTGCTTAGCAGGCTGTTACTCCAGCTGTGTCATCCCTCCACCTTTTCCTATGTGACCTAGCAGGAGCTCATTAGCTGAGTGTTAAGCTGATGAGCTAAGGCAGTGTATCAAATACATCACAAGTCAGATTGTCACAAATACACATATATATATCAGATACATCACAAGTATCAGATGTATCACAAGTCAGATCTTCTAGGCTAAATACAATCCATCAATTTAACACACAAGATTAAGGATGAACAGCAGGTCAACACACAGTGAATTGAGGTCCTGTCCCATGCACTTCTGGAGCATCTACTCTGTCTGTGGATGTTTTGTCCATTTCTTCTTGCTTTACTAGGTGCCACTGCATACAGAGGTTTAAGGTATCTCTGAGAAAGGATTCTGGACTGCTTCCATGGAAATGTGGGCATTCTTCATAGTTCCTTTTTTTTCTAAATAGTGATGGTTGTATGTCACACAGCATACAGTGACAAAACTCTGGAAATGAGAAAGGCACCGTTTGGGACAAACGGGAAGTCCAGAGACATCTGGCTGTCTGCTTTTCCCCAGTCTTGGCAGCAACTGCATTAGAAAACCACCTAACACACACCATAGGACAGTCAGTGGGACAAGCTCTTTCAGTAAGTCATCACAGCACTGCTGCCATCAGTTAGTGTTTTCTTCTGAATTGAGCAGGACTGGCCTGTACAGGTGAATCAATTCCTCTATCATTTAATAAAACTGCAGAGTTCTTGGGCTTCAGAACATCTCCTTGGACGTCTGCTTCCACACACTCTGAATTCCTGCCAGTAATATTGTCTAGGGATACCCGCTCAGTCTTTCACCTTAGATTCCACCTGGGATTACCTGTGGTCTCGAGCAAATCTGAATGTTTTAGCTGAAAATGCCAGTTCATCAAAACTAAGCAATTCTAATGAAATTTATTAGGGTAGGTGGGGGAAGGCATAAAAGATGAAAAAAAGTTGAAAAATTGATCTGGTGAAGTGATTTATTGGGAAATCTAGAACCTGTAAAATGGCTTTTTTGCATCAAGACTCATTAGGGATGTTTGTATAAGACTGGGTGTTCTGGAAACAGCCAATAATTTCTCAGGGTGTTACTGGTAAATATAACCGTTACTATATTGTTGCTTCCATCCGGCAAGTAAATAGACAGTCTAAACCCACTTCAATATACCATGGGGAAAACTTAAGCATCAGTAGAACTCCACTGTTATCAAGGAAAACTTGAAGTGAAAAACTGTGGTCAGAGCACAAGCCTTCCATCTCAGCCTTCAGGAGAAAAAAGAGCTGCAAATATATGTTCTCTGGCTTGAGCAGTCAAAAGTGATTACCTAATTTTATGTTTCACGTAGCACGCCATGGCATTTACCTGTATTCACTCCTGTCTGAAGTTCAGTATCTTTACTTAAAAAACAGCACACTATATCCTGGACCATTCCAATGGCTATGATATCTGCTCTATATTGAAAAGCTTACACCACATTTCTGGTGCAAATTTACGTCAATTCGTCTTCCAGACTCTGCCCAAGAAGCCTTTGTTCCTATGCCTTTGCTAGCTCAGAGAGTTTGCTGTTCAGCTGGTTCTTCACACAGCACACCGCGTATCTGCTCATCTCAGAGTTGGGCAGCTTGTCCAGAGGGATGCTGTGAGGGGCAGTATCAAAAGCCTCACTGCAAACCAAAAGAACTACATCCGCTGCCTTCCCTTCATCCCTTCCTTATCACAGAAGGATATCAAACGAGTTACACAGGACTTTCCCTCTGCGAAACCGCGTTGGCTGTGCCTGGTGGTTGCATTGGCCTTTAAAGGCCTTTCAACAGCACCCAGTATGAGCTTCTCTATGACTTTTCCAGGTACTGGGATTAGACTAACAGGTCTCTAGTTTCCTGGCTCTTCCCGCGTGCCCTTCTTGTCAACCGGAATAACAATGACTCGCTTCCAGTCGGCAGGAAGACTCTCGCCTGACTCCTGAGACCTTTGGTAGACGATTGAGAGGGCTCCTGCAGTAACATCCGCTAGCTCCTTCAGTGCTCTGGGATAAAGGTCATCTGGCCCCCTGGACTTCTGGACATTCATCTGACACAACCGGTCCCTTACAATCTCAGTGTCCACAAATGGAAAGTCACTGTTCCCACAGTCACCACATCTGGGGTGCTGCGTCCAGTTCTGAGCTCCCCAGTACAAGGGAGATAGGGGCATACTGGAGAGAAGGCCTCTCAAAGCCCACTATGGGTCTGGGCCAATTCTCCTGTGAGGAAAAGCTGGAGAGAGCTTGGGCTGTTTAGTCTGTAGAAGAGAAGTTTTAGTGGGACATCCCATCAGTGTGTAGAGAGACAATAGAGGCTGCAAAGACATCAGATTTGGGCGTTTTTCAGTATTGGACAGTGAGAGGTCTAGAGGCAGTGGAAACAAACTGAAACATGGAAGGTTCCTCCTGAGCATTGGGAAACCTTTTTTCACTGTTAGGGTGACTGAGCACTGCCGCAGGTGTGATGGGTTTACCCTTGTCTGGGAGCCAACCCCAAAGAACCACTTTCTCATTCCCCCTACTTTCCCATGGATGGGAAAGGGAATTAAAAGAGTAAAGGGAAGAAAGACTCGTGGGTTGAGATAAGAACAATTTAACAACTAAGAATGTTGAAAATAATAATATATACAAACATACAAATGATTGATACACAGTGATGATGCTCACCACCCAATGATCAAGGCTCAGCATGGTCCCAGCTTATGATCCCGGGGCAGGGAGAGTCCCAAAACCACACTCCTAGGACAGAGAAAACACTCCAAGTGTCCCAGACTGAGAGCTGACGGAGGAAGGGAGAGGGCATTCAGAGAGGGACCATGCCAAGAGAGCCGACCTGGAAAGAGAGATCACCTAGAGGCAGAAGAGATCTGGAACAAAAAGCGACGAGCATCTGGAGGGCCCTCACCTATTATACTAGGCATGATGTGTATGTTATGGAATAGACTACTGGTCACTTTGGGTCTCAATCCCGAACCTAAGATTGAATCCCAGGCTAGCAATTAGGCTGTGCTCCCTCCAAGCTTCTCCTGCACTGGCAACATAAGTAAAACTACAGCAACAAGATAATGGAGCAGGCTCCTGGTACAAGTAGGAAGACAGTCCCTTACTTTCCAGAACAAGGGGTTTCATGCTTTGATGAGATGCTGACATGTTTAACTGGCTAGGGCTGTGGAAAAAGCTGCACAGAACATGACCTCAGACACCAAACACAATCCAAAACACCATTTCTCTTCGTAGCTGTCTGTAACTAACCCATGAGTGCTCCAGGACCAGAGGGCATGGAAGAAACAGAGGCTTAGGCCAGACGTCAGCTGTTGTAAATGTGATCAGTAGACTGCAGGGCTAATAATCAAGGAAAGAGCTACATCACATAAGTCATTCACAGTGCACAGACTTTGCTCGTCCTGCAGGGCCCAAAGGCTGTGCCTTCTGGAGCTCCGTCCATCAGGATTATTTAAGTTTGTGGAAGCAGTGAGCACTGTTGTAACAATGCTGTTTTTCACCGGTGACAGATCTAGCCACAGACGGAACTTTCTTGTGCTATGAAGCAGTTGGATACAATAGGGCTAAGCATAGTGTAAATGCCAAGACAGATTACAGCAAAACAGACAGTTTGTAAAGGGCTGCAACATGGCCGGGCCGGGGAGCAGTGGGGCAGGACCCATAGCTCCTGGCTCTTTCCACACCCATCAGTGCCCCAGGGCACAGTGCAGCCAGCTGAGTGTGTCCCTCTCCAGTGGAACTGCTGTGCTTTGCCTTTGCAGTAGTCTTCCACACCAGTGTGCTGGCCATGGTCCCCAGGGGCAATGCTGCACATAGCCCGCTTGAGCTTTTCCCACAATTCAGAACGCAGCCAAGCATTCAGCCTTGCCTCTGCAAAAGCCCTCTGACAGTCTATACTGGGAGCCAGGTAGCAGGGAATTTTTTTATTCCATTAAATGCTCACACTTTCTTCCCCTATTTTGCTGTTGTTGTTTCTAAACATGACAGATAATAATCAGAAAACAAAAGCATTTACATTCTCTCCACTAGCAAAGAAGCACATTCAACACCAACACCAAAGGGGGGGTTTAGTGATCGTTAGTGTAATACTGTGCTTCAACATGACCAAAGAAATGAGTGCCCAGACACAATAAAGAAGATAGAGCTCTAATTCAGCCCCTCCATAAAAGGCAAAGAAATCTGGGGAGAGGGTTAGAGCATGGTAAGCATAGGCAGGTATGCAGCTGAGATACCCTTTTACATCAAAACCAATTCTCATTTCATATCCAGTTGTACCTCTGAGCTGTTCAGCCCACGATTGCTGTCATCTCTGGCTTTCAGTTGTCATTGCAAATTGTGGAACAGAAAAAGCCACCATAAAGCATGTCTCAGTTGAAATTCCTCCTGAAGGTTGTCACTGCAGATGGGTTACTGTTTGAGAGCCAAGATACTTGTGCCAGTCTCATTGATGCTGCCAGCCAGCCTCATTCCCGTTTGGTGAGGGACTTTTTCACTACTGCCTGGTCAATGAAAATATCCTTTTTGCTTACTGTCTGATACAGGGTAGAAAGCTCTTAGTGCAGCTATGATGAACTCTGTGCTGTTGGGTGTCCATGACCAGAGAAACAAATGCCATTGAAGATGTTGTAGAGATGTCGTTCACCAAGCTGCTGTAAGTGACTGATTCTTTTGTCTCTCAGACTTGTGCAGCTCAGACTACAAAAGTGCACCTGGAAAATTCCATAGGAAGCCCTCGCCTTCTGCCTGAGTGGTGGCACCTCTGAAACACTCAGCTTTGTCTTAAAATCCTCTAGACATACAGACTCTTCTGTATGCCAGGGGCACTGTCCCGGTGACTAATTACAGCAGTTAACATTTTTGACCCTCTTCTCTGAATTCAGGTTCAAGCTTCCTTATTTGTGGGGGATAGGCTGGGAGAGCGTGTGGTTTGGCGTTTGTGGGTGGGAGATGCTTTTTGGGGAAGTTGTATTAACAAGATCTCGGATTCTGGAAGTCTGGTCCCAAAGTACGTAGCCTGCAACTGTGACTGAGTCACACTGTCTTTTCTTGTGTAAACTAAACTGCAAGAGCTTCTTAAACCTTTCTCTGAAAAACGGATTTTCCCCACTCTGAATGACTTGTAAAGATGTTCTGTATCTCTGGGGGAAAATACAAACAAAAGATCAGACCCAGTAAAAAGAAAGACATCCAGTGTTATTTTGCAGGGCAGGACACTTGTTTGGAAGCAGTAAAGCAGCAAGAAATATTGGCAAGTTGTGTTGACAATAAACTAAATATGAGTTTCTCAACTGTTAAGGAAGTAAGAAAGTGAAGCAACTTGAAGAAAAGGAGCCATGAAAAGTCACAGAGGACAGAGAACAGTTCAGTAAGAGAACAGAGATATTTTGCAGGAGAAGGAACTTATTTTGCTTAAAAGGATAAGAAGGGTAATAAAGTTTGAGGCAGAGAGGTGCTCATCTCTGCTGACAGAGGGTGTAAAAAATTATGCTGTTTCACTGACTCTCACAAAGCTTCATCAGTATACACAAGAGAGCGATGCACCTCTCTGTCTGTATCACGAAATGGCTTCAATCGGACAGCACTCCCATTTTGCTTTAAAAAGAACCACTCTCTTCTGGGTAACAACAGCATAAGTTGTCTGTTCTACCTACTGGTGCCTCTTCAACTTCACTTACCTCCTATTTTAGAAGTAAAATTGGTTTTCTTTCCCACAAGCTCCAAAGTCACACAATGAGGGGGCATAGCAGCTTGTGGCTCTTCAGTGCTGAGGCAAACACCCATGTAATTTCTAGAGAGAGCAGGGTATGCTCTCTCTCTCCCTCTCCCAGGGATTCTTGGGGGCTGGCATGCAAAGTGGAGGGTGCTAATCAGAAAGCACCGATTATAGTGCTGCATAGAACTACAATCTGACCCAAAAGGTACCTGGGCATTTTTGCTGCTCTGGTTTTCTGCTATGAGCCCCCTGCCCTCTGCCAGTAGTCTTGGTCTTTCCCTTTGCAAACAGAAAAAAGCAAACACACCTGTTTGTGATCTCCAGCCTGATGGGCAGAGCATCATCCTAAATGGCCCTGACTTGCATAGACCGGGAGATGACCGTGCTGAACAAGGCACTGCCAGCAGTTTTGACCTCCTGTTCAAAAAACATAGGTGAGAAGTTTGAAAATTGTTTTCCATCTCACCCAGGGCTACTGGCACCTGTGCACAGCAGTGTCTGGCCACACTGTGCAGTCCTGAGCAACTCAGTTCTCCTTCACAGAATCACAGAATCACAGAATCACAGAATGTTAGGGATTGGAAGGGACTTCAAAAGATCATCTAGTCCAATCCCCCTGCTGGAGCAGGAACACCTAGATCAGATCGCACAGGAACACATCCAGGCGGGCTTTGAATGTCTCCAGAGAAGGAGACTCCACAACCTCTCTGGGCAGCCTGTTCCGCTGCTCTGTCACCCTCACTGTAAAGAAGTTTTTTCTCATATTCAAGAGGAACCTCCTATGTTCCAGCTTGAACCCATTGCCCCTTGTCCTATCACTGGATGTCACATCTTTATGCCTGTAACCACTGCTGAGGCCAGTGGGACCTGCATCTGTGGACTCTCACACTGAAGGCTGGAGTTGGGCATGCGGCTCCAGCACGTGTAGCTTTCTGATGCCCCAGCTTCAAGGACTTGGGTATCCCTGTCATCTCCAAACTGTGATTTTAGTTTTCCAAGTTGCTTGCATTTTCTGAAGTACATAGCCCAGGCTCTCCACTGGAGAAGACTGGCATGGCTCCTCTAACCCAGTGGGATCCTGGCTGAGCACTGTCTTTTTCCATTATTCATGGCTCAGCCCTTTTCTTGCCCTGCCCGTAGCTAACTCATCTGTTCAGAAGCATTCTGATTTATGAGTGTAAATTAAGGCTTAGAAGTGCAGTTTTAAGTTTTTCTAGCTTTCCTTTCCGTATCTTCCTGTGGAAAAGTGCCTTTCGCTTGGGAACCCTGCCAGACAGTGCTGGGGAAGCAGGCTGTAGGCCATGTGGTGTGGCCCTCCAGAAAATATTCTGTTCACATTATTCATTGGGAATTGTCTGCTCTCCTCTATAGGAAATATGCAGTTAGTATTTTTATGTGATCACCTCAGGTGGCCCTTCTGAATTTGCAGCATGGTCAGATTGTGCCTGCGACTTGATCTCTGCACAAAACAGCTAATATAACCCTACCTTGATCAGTCTCTCTGCCTTTCCTGCCCAGATCCTGCATTCACGCAAGGGTAACTAATGGAAGATTCCTGTCTCCTGGCTGCAAATGGGGAGGAACAGGTGGAGCACTGGCACACAAAGCAGCTCCTTTATATCTTCCTTCACAGCCAGGGGAGCGGAGCTCAAGTGCACTGGATTTTTGTTGGGCAACAGTGAAGCAATACAACTAGTGAGAAAGGAAGTTACCCATTTTCTGGGAGGTGGCTGTTTATCTGCTGCTGTCTGTTTGGGACTATACCTGAAGCTACCTCCAAATTCAGACTTTCTCTGTAGTCTGATCTGTGCCCCAGAGGAAATGCAGAAAGTTTCCCTGTCTGACAACCACTTTGTGAATGCAATCGCCATACGAGAACAGATGCAGTAGTTATGGGACAGCTCACCCTCGTAAAGGATGCACACATAAACAGAAAAAAGCATTTAGTATGGTCCTAAGAATACAGTGAAGGGGCATCTTCCTCAGGACTTACCTCACATATGATTCCACATTCTTTACGCCATAGTGGACATGAATTGGTCCTGCCACTCACCAGGAAGTGAATTTGAGTGGTGTAGGTAGTTTTATGCAGCAAAGGTGTGCAGAGCTTGACTCCAAGCTCACATACACTAAAAATCTAAAGTAGCATGAGTGCTGCTGGCAGTGCTTTGAGAGAGCATGAAGCCTTGAGGGAATCCATTCCAGCCTACAGATCTTCCCAAACAGATTTTCATGCCCTCTGTGAGCCCCAGCTTATCTGAATATACTGTTGATAATTACATAGGTAGACAGAGATACAATGCACTCTACACCGTCTCACACAGGCTGAATTCTTGTCCTGAGACCACCCTCATGGGAAGAGCTGACACTGAGAGTTCCTTCTCAGTGCAGGAAAGGCAGGTCCCATGCCTCCTCCTGATCTACTTTCTTTTCTCCAGCGTCTAGAGACACTCCAACAAGCACCAAGCACCAGACAAGGTGTTTGCCTGAAACAGTAGCATGTGCTGTTCAGTGACTCTTTTTCCATCTTCTGCAAGGAAAAGTCTAGCAGACCTAGGGAACAGAGACAACACTAGAGGAGCCAACCAGTGCAATAGTGATGGATGGCTTGGAGAATGAATCACAGAATCACAGAATCACAGAATGTTAGAGACTGGAAGGGACCTCGAATGATCATCTAGTCCAATCCCCCTGCCGGAGAAGGAACACCTAGATCAGACCACACAGGAACGCATCCAGGCAGGCTTTGAATGTCTCCAGAGAAGGAGACTCCACAGCCTCTCTGGACAGCCTGTTCCAGTGCTCTGTCACCCTCACCGTAAAGAATTTTTTTCTCATGTTCAAGTGGAACCTCCTATGTTCCAGCTTGAACCCATTGCCCCTTGTCCTATCACTGGATGTCACAGAGAATAGCCTGGCTCCATCCTTCTGACATCCACCCTTTACATATTTATAAACATTCATTAGGTCACCCCTCAGTCTCCTCTTTTCCAAGCTAAAGAGACCCAGCTCCCTCAGTCTTTCCTCATAAGGGAGATGCTCCATTCCCTTCATCATCTTCATGGCTCTGCGCTGGACTCTCTCCAGCAGTTCCCTGTCCCTCTTGAACTGAGGGGCCCAGAACTGGACACAATATTCCAGATGAGGTCTCACTAGGGCAGAGTAGAGGGGGAGGAGAACCTTTCTTGACCTACTGACCACCCCCCTTCTGATATACTCCAGGGTGCCATTGGCCTTCTTGGCCACGAGGGCACAGTGCTGGCTCATGGTCATCCTGCTGTCCACCAGGACCCCCAGGTCCCTCTCCCCTACATTACTCTCCAACAGGTCAGTACCCAACTTATACTGGTACCTGGAGTTGTTCTTGCCCAGATGCAAGACTCTACACTTGCTCTTGTTAAATTGCATTAGATTTTTCCCCGCCCAAATCTCCAGCCTGTGTAGGTCTCACTGAATGGAAGCACAGCCTTCTGGCGTGTCAGCCACTCCTCCCAGTTTTGTATCATAAGCAAACTTGCTGAGGGTGCACTCTATTCTCTCGTCCAAGTCGTTGATGAATATATTGAATAGCATCGGCCCCAATACCGAACCCTGGGGGACTCCACTAGATACAGGCCTCCAACTAGACTCCATCCCATTCACCACAACTCTCTGGCTTCTTTTCTCCAGCCAGTTCACAATCCATCTCACTACCCAATCAATTACTTTGTAATTAGGGGCTAGGGAGGAAGCGACATGGCTGGTCCCACCAGAGGGCTTAACTCCTGTCCCCAGAAGTGCCCCACAGTCCTGTGCCCTGGCTGCTCACAGTAAACGGGTCTGTGCACACAGTCTCACCGCTGCCACAGAAGTGGTCTGTGCCCCATTTCACAGAACCCTTGGGCTGTCCACTGGCCACCGCAGCTGTACACTCAGGCTGTGGCTCTGGCAGCCTCTCTGGTGGAGAGATAGAGAGACCTGCCTGGCCTTTGCACGCATTGCTGGAGTATGAGATGTGCTCGTGTGTAATCTCTGGGTGGACAGTGGGGAGAAGGACACAGGCAAGCATATCTGGATGGGATGCAAATTGTGACCACATATCAAGCAGCCTTTCTGCAAGGGGAAGATGCACACAAGAAACAGGAGTCCTACTGGAGAAGGAGAACACTCTTCCCACTGAAGAAGCAGCACCAGCAGGGGATTCCTGGGAGGCAGATGCACTGCGATGGGAGGGTGACACCGCCAATCGCAATTGTGCGTTATCTTTCAGAGCAGTGTTTTATTTGAAACCAATTTCCAACTGACCTGACGAATTCATTTCCAAGGCAACAACAGAAGGCAGCAGATGGCTCACTAATTCAAAAGCCTCTCCAGAGAAAGGAAGTGTCACTGTAAGCCTGCATTATCCTGACATTAAGAAAGAACAGGGTCTTAACATCTGCATTATCTGAAAACAGTATTAGGAAGACGTTGTAGGCTGGATTTTTGTAGTTATTCTCACGATCTTCACTGATACAGCTCCATGATTCTCAAACCTTTCCCTTATCCCAACAACAAATGTTTTGATCCAACATTCAAACTACTTATTTCATAATTCTCTGTTTTCTCTGCATCATCTTGGGAAAACCACATTGTTGCTTGATGCCTCTGTTTCTTGTCTGCAAAACATAGATAAAAATGCTCTGCTGGTCTTGTGCTTTTAGATGGCAGATTCTTTGACAGAATTTTTTCATATTTTCCATTTTCCTTCTTTTCTTTTTTTTTCCTTTTTTTTCTTTTTTTTCATTTTTCTTTCTTTTTCTTACTTTCTTCCTTTCTTTCTTGATGCTGGACTCTACTTTGGCTGGAACTTTACCTCATGCAAGATATACTGGTTGGAGGGCTGGATTCCTTTGCTAGCAGTGGATGAGTAAGGGAACCTCAACTTAGACTGCTTTTTTGTTATCTTTACCTTGCTTTATTTTTTTAATTATTATTATTTATGCTGGAAAGGGTTTACTTTTTCTTGCTGCAGTTTTACTGCTGCCTTCCCCCTCCCAAGATTGAACAGACTCTTTCGGTAGTTTTTCCCATTTTTCCCTTCTCTTGGATATTTTGTTGCTGTAGCTTTTTGAAAGAATTAAGTTTGTCCCCCCTCTCCGCATTCTCATAGCATGGTAGATGGCACATTAAATGCTACAACCAATAAATAAAACATCCCTTTGCTTTACTACAAGTGACTTCTCACTGAATCCAGGTTGCATTCATTCTCACCTCTGACCTGTCCTCCAGAGTACCTGGAACTTTCTCATCTTCTGAGAAGGTAACCAAAAGTGATGAAAAGGAATCAAAGGTCCTGTCATTAGGTGCATAATCACTAAACAAAGGCAGAAGAGGAGAGGCTTGTGGCACAGCATGAATTCTGTTTGGTGTGAAATGGAAAGTAATGGGTAGATAAGATGAACACCTTATTTCTCTTACCTGGGGTAAATGACAGCTCAGTCCAGTGAAGCTATAGGGTTATGAATTTTGTGTAACTGAAAGGAGCATCAGACCAGTTTACCGTGTTCCAGGAAGCACAGTTCCTCTGTACCATCGTGGCTGTACTTCAGGGGTTAGAATGTAGTTAGTTGGCTATCCTGAAATTCCCCTTCCCCTTTGCCAGTGAGAGCAAGCCTGACCACTCGGAGCTGCTGGAGTTACAGAGAAGGCATGGCTTCATCTGGTGGTGATGGAGCTGGACTGATTTCAGGCCCAGAACTTCATTAGGCTTTCAAAAGTAGGAAGGGTAGGGGGTAATAGTGTGTGGGTACTCTGCACTCAGAGGGAAAGGTATATAAAGGCATAAACAAAACAGAGACGAGAAGATCCTCATTGTTCTTGAGTAAAAAATTACAATCGACACAGAAGGAAAAGTGAGGCTTATTGTCCTGTGGGAAGATGGAAATAGGGTGAGAAAAGATCCAGTCCTTAGGATGAAGCCTGTGAACAGTGACATAACCTGAACAAAACAAAGGATAAGCTGAGGAGCAAAAAATGGCAATGCCCATTGAAACTATCATGCAGAAATTGACAATGATGAACTTCAGCAGTTAACACAGGGCTGTTCACTGATCAGAAAACCCTTGGGTGGGTATTGCAATGCAAGCCTCCCAGGCACAAATCAGTAGACCACCCTGAAAGGGAGCATGATAAGTGTCTGTATGCAAGATGGGTTTGGCACAGCCGTTACGCAAAGGGCCAGAGGTGTGCTAGAAAATGACAGACCACTGCAGGTCTTCCTGCAATGATGTGGAAAGGGGGTTATATCTGCCTTTTGAGAAACACAGGCCTGAGAAAACTCTGGCTCTGCTTGCCACTACAGAAAGGATATACAAACTTAGATGGCAGGACATGTTGGGATCAACACCATTTTGTCCCCAGCTTTTACCAAAACGTTCTTACCGTCCTGCTGCTTTTCATCTTTTCCCATCAGGGCTCAGTAGTAACAGCTATACTGCTTACAGAATGTACCCTAAGATCAAGCAGGATCTGAGGACTGTTGGATGTCATTTTGTCTCTCTAGTAGACAGCTGGGCTCAGACGTACCCTTGTTCATCCAAGGGATGGTTTTGATCCTGGTCTGGTAACTGGATGAGGTGGGTGGGCTTCCACTGAGAGCAATGGTGTCTCCCATACAACGGAGTCTGCCTTGTCAGTTGAAGGAGGGACCTATAAGCAAGTGTATGAGTGACTGTGAGAGGTGACACAAGCTACTGCAGATGGAAAATACACCAGTCCCTGTGTGGAATTAAATCCAAACCTAGAAGGATGAGGAGTGAAAAGCACTGTTTGTGGCCTGGGAGAAGGGTTAGGGAAAAAGTGCAGCAGCCTGACTTCTGGGAAACCAGCACTGCATAAACTGCACTCTCAGCTCCAGCAAACATTCAGCCGCCTCCACACAAGCTGTGAAATTAGAGAATTAACTGCTGGATCCATCAGAGAGACTCAGAGTAAAACGGAGACATCCTGCCAATATTCAATAAAACCAAATGCGGGCTGTTGATGCAAACACAGCTTCCATCATCAGAAACAACACGGGGAGGGACTCACATAGAATCACAGAATGTTATGGATTGGAAGGGATCTCGAAAGATCATCTAGTCCAATCCCCCTGCCGGAGAAGGAACACCTAGATCAGATCACACAGGAACACATCCAGGCGGGCTTTGAACCTCTCCAGAGAAGGAGACCCCACAACCTCTCTGGGCAGCCTGTTCCAGTGCTCTGTCACCCTCACTGTAAAGAAGTTTTTTCTCATATTCAAGTGGAACCTCCTATGTTCCAGCTTGCAGCCACTGCCCCTTGTTCTATCACTGGATGTCGCAGAGAATAGCCTGGCTCCATCCTCCTGACACTCACCCTTCACATATTTATAAATGTTAATAAGGTCACCCCTCAGTCTCCTCTTTTCCAAGCTAAAGAGACCCAGCTCCCTCAGCCTTTCCTCATAAGGGAGATGCTCCATTCCCTTAATCATCTTCACGTCTCTGCGCTGGACTCTTTCCATCAGTTCCCTGTCCCTCTTGAACTGAGGGGCCCAGAACTGGACACAATATTCCAGATGAGGTTTCGCCAGGGCAGAGTAGAGGGGGAGGAGAATCTCTCTTGACCTACTGACCACCCCCCTTCTGATACACCCCAGGATGCCACTGGCCTTCTTGGCCACGAGGGCACAGTGCTGGCTCATGGTCATCCTGCTGTCCACCAGGACCCCCAGGTCCCTCTCCCCTACACTACTCTCCA
>WKFP01014997.1:0-12790 GCA_011057875.1 Pterocles orientalis | reverse complement strand
AGACACTGGAACAGGTTGCCCAGGGAGGTTGTGGATGCCCCATCCCTGGAAGTGTTCAAGGCCAGGCTGGATGTGGCTTTGGGCAACCTGGTCTAGTGGGAGGTGTCCCTGCCCATGGCAGGGGGGTTGGAACTTGATGATCTTTAAGGTCCCTTCCAACCCTAATCATTCTGTGATTCTATGATTCTATGATTCTATATGCTTTTGCTGGCTAGTGCTGCTTTCTCTAGAGGCACACTATTCATCTCCCTTTACCTCTCCAGTCTGCCTGAGATGTGACTTGTGATGCTGTTTTCATGAGGCTTTTGCTGAAGTTGGCCTCATTGGAGAGTGAGCTCCACTCTGCCACACATGTGTGTCACCAGAAGCTGCTTACACTTGCACAGGCCAGGCTTTTTGCCACAGGAGCCTCCTCATCTGGTGACACATGGGATATCAAGTGGAGAGCATTACCCTCTGTTTTGGCAACATGCTTTGTCATGGCAAATGATGGCACGGGTTGCACACACTCCCTCCTGCTGCTGACTTTAGGTGGCAACTGTGCACCCTCTGGCAGACAAGGCTTCTCTGGAACTGGTTTGCTGCTGGCACCAAATTGGGGAAAACGCGATGGAGAGAGAGTGCAACAACAACATAAACACTATATTTGAGTAGCACAGAAAAAGACATGCAGCACTTGCAAGATCAAAGGAGCAGAGGCCAAACAGTAATACAATACACACTTCGGAAGTGTTCCCCCTTCAGCTGGTGAGTAACCTGCCTACTGGATATGGTAGAGCAGAGAGGAAAGAAGGCTGCTGACATCTATCTGCTGTCCTTCCCCAAGTACACTTTCCTAGAACCAGAACACCACTCAGCAAGCCTACATGAAGCTATGTCAGAATAGCAACATTTCTACGTTGTACCTCTAAATTATGCTGTACCTCTAAATTATGCTGTACCTCTAAATTACGCTGTACCTTCTGGTAC
Source organism: Pterocles orientalis (assembly GCA_011057875.1). Lineage (NCBI taxonomy): Eukaryota > Metazoa > Chordata > Aves > Pterocliformes > Pteroclidae > Pterocles > Pterocles orientalis. The sequence continues at coordinate 11,821 of WKFP01014997.1, read as the reverse complement.
TTCTGCACAGTAAGTATTTGCATAATTTAAAGAGAATTGGGGGGATTCCAGGCTAAAGCCTTCCCTGACCCTTCTCCACATGACGTTTTTTTCGTGGACCCCCCTGCAGTCCTCCCCATTCCCCAGCTGGCCATGCTCAGAGCACCCTGGAAACACTGGGACATGATTTCTGGCGGGTCTGGGCAAGTTGAGTGCCTTGGAAATTGAAATGCAGGTTAGAAGCATCACAGGACCAATTCATAAGTATTGTGTTCAACTGACAAATAATGCAGTGGCTTATGGTCTCCTTTGGCTGTGAGGATGCCGGGCTATGAAACTCTACCTTCATGGGAAGCCCCTCTTCTTCCACTGAGTGCTTGGTCCTGTCTCCTTGTAGCTCTCTCCATGCACAGATGTATCTGCCACCTCCTCCATCATCAGGCTGGCTGGTGGTCCTTCATGCCCTCCAGTGTTGCTCGGGGCAAAGGAGAGCTAGACAGTAACTCCCTCTTATAACAGCAAAATGACTTCAAGGATCTTTCCCATCCTCCTTCTTTGGTAGAGAGGGAAACATCACCTTTCACTGCACACCCAGATGTTGCCAATGTGATGATGGCACTATGAAAGGCTCAGGTGCCTGACACACCCCATGTTTCCCTCCTGCAGCTGCTACTGTCTGCAGCACCATCATCTTCTGCAGAGGAGTTTCCCTGTGCACAGTCAGTGTCATGAACAGCTTCTTGCCCTTGTTCTCTTGCTCTGCACACATGGGGTCTAGCAGCCTAGGTTGGTTGTAGGGGTCCTGAGGAACCCAGTGGTGTGAGACTGCAGTGTCAGGCTCCCAATTCTTCCTCAGAAGAGCATTGTCACCCATATCTAGTGTTTCAACATATGAAAGCCCTTGTTGGCTACTGTCCCTCTTTAAGGATTGCAGTGAACAAGGACCAAGGCAGGGTAAAGCCGAAAGGGCTCTCTGTGCTTTTCAGATCTTACTGTTAAAGCTCCGAGCTTGCAGACTGAGTCATGCTGTCAACCTGTCTGCTACCATATACAATGATTTGGAAATGGATGTGGTTTAACTCTTACTGTGGAGGCAACACTCCCTCAGACACTAAGCCCTACTATGTGACTTCTGCAGAGGTCTGCAGAATTGGCATGGGCTAGAAGGACCTGGTGGGGACAATTCTGCAGGGAAGCATTGTCTTGAAGTTTGACAAGCTGAGAGCACAACATAGTATGCACGTGGGTTTGGTGTTTTCACCTCCTGCTCTGAGATCACAGGTGTGTGTGGGAACCAGGGCAACTAAGAAATCCCCTCCTATTTTAAGATCCTTCCTGTTTCATCCTGGTCCCACATTCTTTGCTGCCTCATGTACTTTTTGTGATCCTTATCTCTGTAAGCATATTGTCATGGGACAGACTTGAAAAGGGGCCTCTAAATAGAAATCACTAAGCAGGAATTGCATGTAAAGGACCAAGTGGTGGAGACCTGGTTACTCAAGACCATGCGTTGCGTATGTTCCATAAGGAAGGAGTTTGAGTGGTTTAGCTTATCCTCTGGGACATCTCTGAGATAAACAGGCAAAGTCTGATGGTCAACAAGTGTTCAAATGCTATTAAGAAGTCCAGGTAAAAGCAATCAGATGACTTGGCCCTTGCCAAAAGGAGATTACCCAGATGTTCTCTGAAATGGTTTCATTTCTACATGGTAGCATGAATGCAAGTTGGGCAGGGCTGAAGAAGAGTTTCACTTCAGCTAATGGTGGCCTTTGGATATGCCTGGTTGTATCAGGAAGGGCAGGTTTGTCTTTGAGAGGTATCTGTCTGAAATGGATGTACTGCATGTTTGAAGAAGGGCAAGGTTGATCACTTTTCTGAATGACACACTGGATATTTTAGTGAGGACCAACACTACCTGCTTTTGAGTCTTGCAAGCTAGGAAGGGTAAGAGTTGAATTTACATCTTTCTGAGTCTGCTATGTGAGTATGGGCACAGGGAAGGCCAGCAGCCTAGAACTCGGAGAGCACAAATGGTGTAGGAGCCATGCTGTTTGAGGCTCCTGAGACAGTTATCATCCCCATAGCTAGAGAGTATCACTGCTCTCTGCCACAGGAAAAATGGTTTTGGTGAGCTTTTCCTGCCTTCAGAAGTTTTTTGGTGCAGGATTTGATAGCTCCCATGGAGGTAAATAGGACTTTGCATACTTAGCCTATGTATTGTCTTCCCAAGCCCAGAGTCACATAGTCCCTGGTGACAACAAGTTTTCACAAAGCAGGCACTGACAACAGCTGTGACCACGAAGGATGTGGAAGCTGGATTAATCAAGTACTCTAAAACATACAACACAAATTCTGCTTCTGTTTATTTTTTTGTCTCTAGAAAATAAAGGCCTTTATTTTCAGGCCCCTCCCATGATTTTGCAGGAACCAGAACTGATGGTGCAGATATTGTTAATGCTAAGCTAATGAGTTTCGTACTTTTAGTATTTCTTGTGTTGTGTGTGTCACCCCAGCTGCAGCCCTGAGCATAGCTGCCCTTTGAGTACACATACAGCCCCTTGGACATGCTCTCCAGTGGGCTGGTTGAACCTCCCTGCTAGATGAAGAAGCCAGTTTATCAGCTGCGACTGTTTTCAAACACAGCACCCAGTGTCGGTGATAGTCAAAGGTGCCTTTTGAACAGCTAAAACAAAGTTCCCTGCTGATCTCCAGTCCACCGGGATTGGAATGATGCACTGAAATGTACCAAACCCACTCAGGTTTGCTGAAGGGGGAGAATTTCCAAGAGCAAATGCTACTATGCTGTATGCAAGCTCCCAGTTTATCACAAAGGATGACATAACCTCAGTTTTGCTTTTACATTCTGCTGACCTTCAGGTTTTGTCTGTTTTCCAGTACATGGATGCAAGTGATGTTTTGAACCTGCTGCTTCTCACGCTCGCTATAGGGTTTTCCGCAATGTTGCCTCATTTTTCCACAATCATCTGAAGGTCATTTTACATTTTTGCTAACCACTAGTTCTTTATTCCCACAGTTCCCCATGCTTCAGGAATGGCTTCAGGGATTTTCCTTTCAAAGCAGCAACACCTACAATGCAGCCAACTTCAAGATCCCACCATCCTAGATGAGAGTCCCACTTTGCTTTCTACAGAAGACTGCTGCTGCTGTGGCTGACCAAGAGTGAAAGGCATAAACCTATTTCCAGTGGATGGAGAAATTTCTTTCTTTTTGCAATATCTATGAATGATCAGGATCAGGATTCTGTCTGATTGCTAGATAGCTAGCAAATCCAAGTTGAAACATCTGTGCATCCGATATGCATCACTGTTGATCCACCTGCAAAACACATCAAATGTCAGTTGATTGACTTGCACTCGGTTGGGCTGGGTAGCCAACCAGTAGGAAAAGAGAAACTACATAGTACAGTGAAAGCTGTTCCCCCTCACTCCTCCTTCTTTTTAGCTCTACATTTTTGTTTCTCTGTTCACGTTTTAGTCGTTGTTTTTCTTACATGGTGCAGTTACAGCATTGAATATGGATTGGAGAGTGAAACCCCACATTTCAAAAGGCAGGAACACAGCTGTTACTGGCAAAAAATAACTGTATCTGTCTGTGATTACCATCAGCAAAAGTGTAAATGAAACATGTGATGAAATCTTCCAGAAACTCCTCTGGGATCTCAGCACAAAAACTGGGTATGGTTTGCATGCATTTCTGTAAGAGATCTGAATGCTTCCGGGTGTCTTCTCCTTCGGCTTTTAAATCATGTTGAATCAAACACAGTTGTGATACTAGAGTTTGTTGTTTGAAGCTGAAGTCATATTTTCTGTTTTGCTAATCCCTGATCACCTCTGCTTCTCCTTGCTTCCTACTGCCTACTTCGCTGGGTCACATGCACGTGCAGTTGTTGCAGTCTTCGTCAGAAATATTCTTGCATTTCTGGCTGCTTCTTTAGTGACCTCTGGAAGTGCAGACAAGCATGATGATGATGAAGAAGACTCTTATTGTTAGTTTTTTAATGTGATGTGCAAGATGATGTGTCCTGTCTTATGACTTTATATATCTGTCATAGCAAAGACTGTATCTCTCAGCGATGCAAAGTTAGCCTGGAGCTGAGGCTTACCTCTGCCCTTTCAGCAATTAGTGAAGGATGCAGCCATTCTCACTTTAGTAGCAGGTCTCCTAACAGTGCCTGAGAGGACAAAATAAAAATCTGTCTCACCCACTTGCCTCTACATTGCTTCTGCATCACTATGGGAAGTACACTGCTGCGAGGTCCTCAGGCAGACGAGGTCACCCAGACATGATAAAGCAACACGTAGTAAGTTAGAAAGTGGCAGCTTTGTACAGACATCTTTCTCACTATAACTGCTGTTGATGTGTCACATCTGGAGAACCAGTAACCAAATCCTCTGCTGAGATCCTGTCATACTCTAGTTCCTCATGCTGCTCTGAGAGTAATCAAAGTCTTTCTGCACAGGCATTGCTGGTAAAACCCCAACATTCCTGAGACAGAGAGAGGCAAAGGCTTGCCCTGTAGTTATTATAGCTGACAGAGGACCTGCCATACTGTTTAAAATCAGACCCATCACCCCTTTAATCATCTTACCTCTGCAACTCAAGGATAGCTTGTTAGCATAGTAGTTCAAACTTCCCAGTATGACTGTGATGTCTGGGTAAGTGCTTTGCAGACTGCTTTTTAACCATAGTAGGAGTAGAGCAGTTATTCAGCAGCTGGCTGGCCTAGCAGATGAGTCCCCTCTTCAGTAGATATCCCCTGCATAAGATTACAGATATCTACAGGGGAAAGGAAATCCTTTCATCAACAGCTGTGGCTCAGGCAAGTGTGCATGAGCTCTTTTGCTCTTTTTTTTTGTATCATGTTAACTGGAGGAATAAATCTCCTCTGGAGGAAAGGTCTTTCTGCATATAAAACAAAACAAAACAAAACAAAACAAAACAAACAAAAAAAACCCCCCAAAAAAACACACCACAAAAAACACAAATGGGGAGAAAGGTATGAACCTCATCAATGTCTATAAATACCTGAAGGGAAAATGCAAATAATTGGAGCTAGTTTCTTTTCAGTGGTGCAGTGTGACAGGACCAGAGGCAGTGTGCATGAACTGAAACACAAGAGTGTCCTTCTGAACATCAGGAAACATTTTTACACTGTGAGGGTGGCTGAGTATTGGCACAGGTTGACAAGAGAAGCGGTGGATCTCCATCCTTGGAGATATTTAAAATCCACCTGGACATGGTCCTGGACTACTGGCTCTAAGTGGCTCTACTGGACCAGGAGGGACTGTCAGAGGTCCAGGTGGACCAGGCTGGACCAGGAGGGACTATCAGAGGTCCAGGTGGACCAGGCTGGACCACCAAACGTCTTTCCAACCTCAGCCAGTCTGTGATTCCATGACAGTGAGTGAGGGGATCTCTTCAGACCAGTCTGATGTGAGCATGGTCTTCACCCAGTGGTGGAAGAAGAGTCCACCAGCAGTGTGGTACATGGCGGTGAAATGCTTTAGCCATGATTTTGTGTTAGCAGCAGGTCTTACTCTTGTGCAACTCCTCTCTATGAGAGACATGGAAGCACATTAACAACTACGAACATTTAACAACCATGGAGAAATGAGGCACCAGAAAGTTGATATGGGGCCATCTATATCTAAGACCATGTCCTGAGTTCATCTGGGACAGGGTTAATTTTCACAGAAGCTAGCAGGTGGACATAGCCAAAGCAGCTGATCCTAACTTGCCAAGGGGATATTGGATACCATGCTGACCACATGCCCAGGATATAGGGGGAAGCTAGCCAGGAGAGGGAGGGGGGGATTTGGCAGCACGGCTTGGGAGCGGGCTGTCCAGGCTTTGCATGGTGAGCTGTTCCAATGTGTATTCCTGTTGATATGATTGTTGTTGTTGTTGTTATCTTCTCTTTTTCTTGTGTTGTATTATTAAATCTGTTGTTACCTCAACTCACAAGGTTCCACCTTTTTCTTTGTTTTTTTTCCAATTCTTTCCCCCCATCTCATGGCAGGGAGGGGGAAAGGAGCAAGCACGTGACATGCAATTGCTGCACCCACGACAATCCTTTTGGTGCCCGATGTGGGGTGTATGAAGGGTTGAGATAACAGCAAGTCTGACCAGAATGTGCTTTAATAATTTGTTATACCCATTTCTTGTATTAGTTAAAAACTCACTGGTCACAATGCTGGTTCATTTGTTCACATGGTGGTGTTATGTCAAGTCTCACATGCATTACATTCTCCCTGTGGCAATGCTTGTCAGCTCTGGGAGAAGGGCTAGGGCGATCACTTTGCTGTACTGGGTAGTGCCGACTTAAGACGTGATTGTGGCACTGACCAAGAGGTTCGGCGGGTATTTGCATGTCGCGCTGTTGTATCTCGGGCGCCCCCTCTCGGTCTTTATCGGTAATCTCACTCACTCTCGCCGACAGCCATTGCGACTACCCCGATCCCACTGACAGCCAATGTGACTGCTGGCAATAGGCACCCTGGCGACAGGCACTGCAGCTGAACCAGAGAACCAACCTGTGTCAGTATCGGCCGCCCCTATACAAAAGAAGAAATATACCAAAAAATCAGTTTACTTAGTGAGAGATTATAGTGAGCCAGGGTCATTAAGAGAACAGGAGGAAGAGACAGAACCAGAGATAATCACCCGATTCCTATCCCTAAGCGAGCTGCAAGAGATGAAAAAGGATTTTGACCATAATCGAGGAGAGTGCATTGTTACCTGGCTGCTCTGATGCTGGGATGATGGGGCTAGTAGTTTGGTATTAGATGATAAGGAAGCCAGATATCTGGGATCCCTATCTAGGGAAGTTGGCACTGACAAGGAAATTGGAAAAATGTCACCAGCCCTCAGCCTCTGGAGGGGACTTCTGTTTGGTGTGAGTCAAAGATGCTCCTCCAAGGAAGATGTTACTTGTCACCCAAGCAAGTGGACTACCATGGAAAAGGGTATCCAGTACCTGAGAGGATTAGCTGTGCTGGAGGTGATTTATAATGATCCGGACAATGAGCAGCTACCCACAGATCCAGATGAAGTCCAATGCACACATGCTATGTGGCAGAAGTTTCTACGAAGTGCACCACCACCGTATGTCAAGCATTGGCAATAACATGCTGGAAAGAAGTTGAGGGCCAGACAGGGGATGAATTGGCTGGCCAACTCCGGCAATATGAAGGAAGTCTCTCTTCCTCCCTATGGGGAGCTCAGCTGTGGAGAAACTGTCCTGGGAGTTCCAGCAATTCAAACAGAATAGGTCCCACTCATCACCTGCACAAGCCCACAACTCAGTAATCAGAAGCAGGTGTTCCCCTGCTCAGGAGAGCAGCTACAAAGGCTACACACTATGGCGTGACCTGTGGTTTTGTCTGCACGACCACAGAGAGGACATGAGGATGTGGGATAAATAACCTGCTTGGATACTAAAGGCATGGGTTTGTGAGCTGCAAGGAAAACCAATTGTGCCAGGGGATTCCTCCTGGAAAAATGCCACTCCAGTTTCCAGTGGTCAGTTCCCCAAACAGAGCGAGAGACCTGGCCTCACTTCTGATCCTCTTGAAGGGACTTCTGATTCATATGTACTACAAGTGAGTAACGAATATTACAGCCTGGATTAGGGGGGCCCTGACTCCAGACAAGTGGAGGAAGGGGATAAGCAGGTTTATTGGACTGTGTGGATTCGATGGCCTGGCACATCTGATCCACAGGAATATAAGGCTTTAGTGTACACCAGCCGACAGGGCACCTTAATGCTATCGAGATATAAAGGGGCAGAACCCATCTGTATTTCCAGAGTGACAGGGGGATCCCAAGAGCTGGCTGTACTGGAGGCTGAAATAAGCCCAACTGGGAAGGAGTGGCATAAACACCCCATTGTGACTGGCCCAGAAGCTCCGTGCATCCTGGACATTGACTACCTCAGGAGAGGGTATTTCAAAGACCCAAGAGGGTACCAGTCGGCCTTTGGTATAGTTGCCTTGGAAACCTAGGGAATTGACCAACTGTCTACCTTGCCTGGTCTCTCAGAGGACCTTTTTGTTGTGAGGTTGCTGAAAGCTGAAGAACAACAGGTGCCAATTGCTACCACAACAGTGCACAGACGACAGTACTGTACCAACTGAGACTCCCTGATCCCCATTCATGAGCTAATTCATTGATTGGAGAGCCAAGGGGTCATCAGCAAGACCCGTTCACATTTTAACAGCCCCACATGGCCAGTGCGAAGGTCTTATGGGGAATGGAGACTGACAGTAGATTATCGTGGCCTGAACAAAGTGATGCTGCCACTGAGTGCTGCCATGCCGGACATGCTGGATCTTCAATACGAACTGGAGTCAAAGGCCAAAATGATATGACACAACTGATATCACTAGTGCATTCCTCCCAATCCCTTTGGCAACAGAGTGCAGGCTACAGTTTGCTTTCACCTGGAGGGGCATCCAGTATGCATGGAACTGACTGCCCCAGGGGCAGAAACACAGCCCCACTATTTGCCATGGACTGATCCAGAATGCACTGGAAAAGGGTAGAGCTCCAGAACACCTGCAATACGTTGATGACATCTTTGTATGGGCCAACACAGCAGGAGAAGTTTTTGCGAAGGGGAAGAAAATAGTCCAAATCCTTCTGAAGGCTGGTTTTGCCATAAAACAAAGTAAGGTCAAAGGACCTGTGCAGGAGATCCAGATTTTGGGAATGAAATGGCAAGATGGACATCGCCAGATCCCCATGGAGTTGATCAATAAGTTAGCAGCTATGCCTCCACCAATCAGCAAAAAGGAAACACAAGCTTTCCTAGGTGTTGTAGGTTTTTGGAGAATGCACATTTCTATACTACAGTCAGACTGTCAACCCTATTTACCAGGTGACCCAGAAGAAGAATGGTTTTAAATAGGGCCCAGAACAATGACAAGCTTTTGAACAAATTCAGTGGGAGATAGTCCATGCAGTAGCCCTTGGGCCAGTCCGGGCAGGACCAGATGTTAAAAATGTTCTCTAAACCGCAGCTGGGGAGAATGGCCCTGCTTGGAGCCTTTGGCAGAAGGCACTGGGGAAGACCGGAGGTCAACCTCTGGGTTTTTGGAGTCGGGGATACAGAGGATCTGAAGCTCACTACACTTCAACTGAAAAAGAAATATTAGCAGCATATGAAGGAGTTTGAGCTGCCTCAGAAGTGATTGGCACTGAATCACAGCTCCTCCTGGCTCCCCAGCTGCCAATTCTGGGCTGGATGTTGAAAGGGAGGGTTCCCTCTACAGATCGTGCAGCTAATGCCACGTGGAGTAAGTGCGTTGCATTGATTGCACAGCAGGCTCAACTAGGTTCCTGCAGTGCACATGAAAATTATTTTAGGGAAGACAGTCTGGGTTAGTCCTGTCTCAGACAAAGATAAACCCATTTGTGGAGTTGCCTTTGCTCAAGGACCTGGGTGCACTTGCCTTCTGGATGCAGGAAGACAGGGAAGCCTGATGTGTACCTCAAGGGGATTAGATTTTGGATGAAAAACTGTATGATGTTGATTGCTAAAAGAACTTTGTTCCGTGTGTCATCACTACCGCAGCTGCTGTACGCCACACTAACGGTATCTGTGGATCTGGGCATGACACAGACGGTCTGGAATAAGGGATGGATAATGTCCTGGGTTCAGCTGGGATATGGTTAATTTTCACAGAAGCTAGCAGGTGGGCACAGACTAAGCAGCTGATCCTAACTTGCCAAGGGGATATCAGATACCATGCTGACCACATGCCCGGGATATAGGGGGAAGCTAGCCGGGAGAGGTCGGAGTTTTTGGCAATGCAGCTTGGGAGCAGGCTATCCAGGCTTTGCACGGTGAGCCGTTCCATTGTGTATTCCTATTGATATTATTGTTGTTGTTGTTATCTTCTCTTTTTCTTGTGTTGTATTATTAAATCTGTTGTTACCTGAACTCACAAGGTTCTACTTTTTGGGGTTTTTTTCAATTCTTTCCCTCCATCTTATGGGGGGGGAGGGGGAAGGAAGCAAGCACGTGGCATGCAGTTGCTGCACCCACTACAGACAGCATCCGAGGCCAACGCACTAGGCAATACCACTTAGTGCATGAGGTGGTTTTGCAATGCTATCATTGGGAACAAAGAAGCAATGCATTCCAGCATTTTCTGCCAGGAAAACTCTGAGACATCTTTTTCCTACTACCTTTTATGCCTGGGGACAGTTTGACTGGTACCTGACAACACTGAGATCGCTGAAAGCATGCCCAGCTCAGATCTAATAAATCACAGTAGAAAAGGAAAAGAACTGGAATGTCCTCAAATAATCAGCAGTATTAAACCTATTATACTTGAAACATAAGCAAACATTTGATCAGGTTTGCTTCAGAACTAAGTAATTCAGCAGTATAAACAAAATTAAAAGCCAGCAAGAAGGCTTCTCTTCCACTATGCGGTGGAAATGTGCTCCAAATGCTTGCAGTCTGCTGGTAACAAACAGCAGTGTGATGGACCAAATGGATTTCGAAATGATGCCTCTGACTGATCTAAAGAGTAAGTAATGATGAAATGTCCAGCAACTGGCTAGGTGGAAACAACAAATGGAAGATTGCAATCCAGACCTCAGAGATGACTGTGCTTCATTTTTGGGGGAATTTTTGGAGGCCAGACCCCAGACCAGTTCTTGATGTTGAATGATTCATTCTCTCAATGTACAGATAAACATAGGGGTCATTTTCCAGTGCTTGTCTACTCTAAACCCTACTCTCTGTTTTGAGCATGCAGCACTGGAAATGAGGAAGAGCAATATTACTGCTGAGACAGTTTTTTGCCTGTGGAAGTCAACCTTGGCTTTGTGAGAGCTTTTGGAATCTTCCCCAGCAGCAACAATATACTCTGGAGGAAGAACATAGGCGCTGAAAATAACAGTGCAAAGCGTCTGAAAACATGGAGTTTCTGAAGCTGATACAAAAGTGAATTTGGCCTCAGAGCACATGTTATTTGAGATACCAATGCCGTTTCGGAGGAGTCTTCTTCCTTCTTCTGCCACAGCAGAGCTAGTTTGAGATTCTGGTGCCAGGGTCAACCTATCTTGTGCATAACCTGTTGCATAGCAAAGCCCCACCTGAGACCCTGTGTTCTCACTGCTGGTATTTACAGACTGCTTTTAAGATAACCATGCCCCAGAGTCAGCAGAGGCTTTAGGGCTAGAAGACATGCAAATGTGCACATGGAGCAGTGTGGTGACTTTGGCTGAAGAAGAGCCCTTTTACTACTGAGCTGACTGCTGCAGCATGGATGTCCTATGTCTCCAGTGGTTCCTGTGGTGACTGACCTCTGCTTCACTCACCTGTACTATTCATGCTTGTGGAGGTGCAGCCATAGTTTTTAGTGAGGTGGGAAACTTTTTGGTACCATACTTACCACCTAGTAATTTTGTTGTTAAAAACATAAGTTCCCCCGGGGAAATGCTGGGAAGACGAGTCTGTCTTGCCTAGCTTTTGCCAGTTGAAAGTTGTGATGGGTTGGCCCTTGGCTGGGGGCCAAACCACACACACCCGCTCACACAGTCCCTGCCCCCACCCAATGATAGGGGAGAGAATTAAAGAGGTAAATGGCAAAGAGGACTCGTGGGTTGAGATAAGGACAATTTAATAACTAAACTACAATAATATTAGAAATAATACTATATACAAAGATGCAATGTGATACACAGTGATATTACCCCTCCCCACCTGATGGCCAAAGGCCCAGCCCACTCCCAGCCAATGGCCCCAAAGGAGGGAGAGAATAGGTGATACACAATTATGCTGCCCCCCCACCCGCCCACCCGCCCA
>WKFP01014996.1:691074-714355 GCA_011057875.1 Pterocles orientalis | reverse complement strand
GGGCTCAAGCTTGAACAGAGGAGGTTCCACTTGAATATGAGAAAAAACTTCTTTACAGTAAGGGTGACAGAGCACTGGAACAGGCTGCCCAGAGAGGTTGTGGAGTCTCCTTCTCTGGAGACATTCAAAGCCCGCCTGGATGCGTTTCTGTGCGATCTGATCTAGGTGTTCCTGCTCCAGCGGGGGGATTAGACTAGATGATCTTTCGAGGTCCCTTCCAATCCCTAACATTCTGTGATTCTGTGATTCTGTGTGATTCCTATAGCCTGTTAGTCTGAAGTGCAGTTGTGGAGTTGCAGCTGAGAAGAGTTTTCAACTGTACATGATTTTCTGCAAGATAATTTTCCTGCTATTAAGAAACATAAAATGACAATTTGTTTACTGAACCTTTTTTTAAAAAAAATATAAGAGTCTGATTAGGAAAGAAGGAAAATAGTAGTTGAAGTTGTACTTATATTTTCAGTAATGTTTAAGTGTAATGCGACTCAAACGAAAACAGAGAAGGCTGAGCATGGGTACATATAAACAAGTAGATCCAGCCTGAAAATCAAGTAAATAATTACAATTAAAACCCAAACACATAGAAGATGCAGTAGCAGAATAAACACAATGCTTTTGGCTATTTTCTCTGAGCAGCACTGCTGTTTTATTGTCAGACAGGATAACTTCAAAAATGGAAACTCTTTCCTCCACAATGCAATAATTAAATGTATTTATTTCCTGAGCAAGCAAAGACTTGGTGACTTAGAAAAAAATAGTAAACAAGTAAATGAGACTCCTAAGGAGCACAACCCAATGTGCTTCTTTTTGCAGATATTTTAAATTTCAATCCATCGCATTCACATCTCAGAAATTATCTTTATGCAAGCATCCCACTCCAGGCTGCAGGTCTGTCACAATTTAAACAGACTTCTGCCTGATTAGGAAAAAAAAAGGTGATCTAGGAAATCATTCTGATGATTTAGTAAGTCGTTGACTTCCCTTGAAGCCAACATAAAAGTAAGGCCACAAGTAAGTGGAAAGAGATACCGAGCTCCTCTATTTTTTCGTAGTCTAAAGCAAGCAAGCAAGGAACAGAGAGTTTTCTGAGATGACAGCCTGGCTTAATTCAGGGTTGTATTCCTTGCTGGCTTTCTTGTAAGTGATAAGAGCTTAACTGCACTTCTTGATGCAATGATATCTTAAAGCCCAAATGCATGGAAAGTCATTTCGTCGCTGTAGGGGTCTCTGGTCGTGCTCACTTGGCTGAGTCAGGTTCAGTGCTATCTCAGGAGTCTGAGTAATGAACCTGTCCCTCTGGAGATCCTGGTTTTGGTCCTTCTCCAGGTATAAAACATTCAAAATCCCAGTTCAAGTGTAAATAGCACCATATTCCGCTGTGCATAAACATATCTCATTTCATGAGAGCATTTACCATGCAACTGGCTAGGAGATAAAGGAAACCAGGGATGGCAAAGGCTCAATGGCGTTAAACTGGGCAAAGCCTTGCAACCAGCAGGTGAAGGGATTGTTTGGATCTAGGGGCATTAATTTGGAAAGAGCAACTTGATTTCAAGTCAGCTGAACTTTTAAAATATCCTGAAAGATTTGATCCATTGCCCTAGAAAAAAGAGAGAGAGAAAGAGAGAAGGAAGGAAAGAAGGAAGGAAGGAAGGAAGGAAGGAAGGAAGGAAGGAAGGAAGGAAGGAAGGAAGGAAGGAAGGAAGGAAGGAAGGAAGAAAAGAAAGAAAGAAAGAAAGAAAGAAAGAAAGAAAGAAAGAAAGAAAGAAAGAGAAAAAGAGAGAGAAGGAAAGAAAGAAAGAAGGAAAGAAGGAAAGAAGGAAAGAAAGAACATACCAATCCACCAATCGATAGTTTTTTCCACTAGTGGGGAAGAGAGGTTCTCACTGCCTATTAAAACATTTATTTTTCAGGATTTCTGAAAGCTTATAATGTGAAAGTGTGTAAATAAAACCTGCACATATTATTTCAGTTAGAATAAAATAAATATTTGGAGTGAAATTTCAGTAGGTTTTATTTCTTCTTTGCTTTCCTAAAATGATAATAAAACACCTGTATGACTGCCATGGGCTCCTGGAGCAGAATGGATAATGCTCACTTATCTGAAAGGCAGAAAGAATTGCCACTGAAGGAAAACACCACAGATGATACCTGAGACCTCTGCATTGGCAAGTCAAATATTAGCCAAAACCAAAAATAAAATGAAACAAATATGATTGTGTGGTAAGTGTAAGAATATTTGAAGGCAATTCCTAAAACTACAGATGAAGAGTATTAGACAAATAAAATCTGCACTTACCAGTACACTGTCAGAAAAAAATGGTAAAGAAGTTTTACTAAATAAAAAGAGGCTATGGTCAAGCACAGACAGTTGAAAAGTCTTCCTTAAAAACTGTAAGAGTATTTTAGCAAATGCAAGTCTCGGTGTTCTAGCTTTACTGAAAGTCCTAAGTGGCTGAGGCACCTATGGCCAAACATGAATTTTTTCTGTATTATTGATGCCATGGCCATTGCCCCCTCTCGCCCCCCCCCCCCAAAAAAAAAGGAAGAAAAAGAATATCCCTGACTTTTCTTACACTTGCAGTGGAAATAATAACTATTTTATAGTAGCAGAGAAAAATTGTTTCAGACAGATGAAACAGCCGTACAGGCATAAAGCATCTTGTAAGGTCCTACAGATAAATATCTTACATTACATACAAATTTATCAGTGTATAGTTTTTTAAACACTAAAAATTGACTGGTAACCCTTAGTACAGTACCTGTATCCATCTCTAGTGGGTGAGGCCCACTCTTATTTTAGGAGTGCTGTGAAGTCTGACAGTGGGACTCAGCATCCTAATTTGGCGACGTGGGGAGGCATTGGAGAGCTCTGCCTAACCCCCACTCCACACATTCTATCTCACCTCACAGCCCTCCCCTTCTATCTTACCCCAGCAGCCACACAGACCAGAGAGGGAACCGTCCCTCGACAGCGAAGTTGTCCCTCTTGCACATGCACAGCCTCTCTGCCAATTCAGCTGTTATCTGTCTAATCCTCCTTTTTGAATAGTCTTCTTCGTGCCATGTATCCTATCCCAGCCACCTAATCAGGCTGAGGCCACAACTAGTTTGCTCGGAAGATCTGGTTGGAAGCTCTGCAGCTAGGACTGAATCTTGGTCTAAAAGGCACCCAACTTCTCCTGGGTTAGCAGATAGCCTGAGTGGAGCCATGGGAGTGAGCCGTTCCTTTATCACAGAACCATACAATGGTTGGGGCTGGAAGGGACCTTAGAGATCAACCAGTGCCACCCCCTGCCATGGGCAGGGAACACCTCCCACTAGCCCAGGTTGCCCAAAGCCTCATCCAGCCTGGCCTTGAACCCCTCCAGGGATGGGGCATCCACAGCTTCTCAAACTCTGATAAAGGCAGATGTTAGGTTGGAATATTGTGCCAGGGCGTAGGGGGGATGTGAGGTGACATATGAGGTGTGGGAAGAGTTGTGGCAGGTAAACATGGCATAGGCAGGAATCAAAAACGTCTGTGAGGAGATTGAGGAGTGGAAGGCCAGTGAAGCAGGAGGAAGGTGAGAGATGGGCTTAGACAATTAACATTGACATTTGCATTGAGTTCTGGTATTAAATCCACAATGAGATTAGTGATGAGACAGAAAGATCCACCTTTTACCTTTGTTTCATGTGCCTTAGCCTTACAGAGTTAAAGCATTAGAGTGCATCCAGAGCTGAAAGCAGGCAGCGTTTGTGGGTGGTCACCCCCTTTGAGGTCTTCATGGGTCCTCTTGGCATTTTTGGGTGGTCACCTCCCTTGAGGCCCTCATGGGTCCTCTTGGCATTTTTGACCAAAACACACCCGAAGGTTTGTTGAGGCCTTTCACTGAGTCTTTAAAGAAAAATACAAAACCATAGGCTTTAGTTCAGTTCAAGCAGCTGAAAAAGTCTGGTGAGTTTGTAAGACGCCTCTATTCCAGCACCTCTGCCTCACTGTGAGAACTCCGAAGTACAATAGTGTTCCCCCCTCCCCAGTCAAGACAGTTTTATCATTAAAATTTCCCAGTATCGTGAGACATCTGTGGGACTCCTTATGCTTCCAAGCACAGAATGTTATTTCTGAGAATGGAGCACAGCCCTTTGCACTCCTTTGACCAAATTCTGACAGCTAAGGTCCAGGAGTGGACATGACCGAGCTGGATTTTTGTTACATAAAATAAAGGCTGCCATACTTTTTATTGGACTGGGATATCAGTTAGATTCCTAAGAGTAGTTATAATAGACTCAAGTTACAGTGTCAGTGTGATAAAAGGTATCGCATCATTTCTCTGTGCTTTATACCTTATTCATTCACAGGTTGAAGTTTCCTGGATTTCTGTCAAAAGAATCAGTCTTTTAAGAATAGAAGAGACCAATGTCATCTTTATACAGTTTGGGAGTGCATCGAGTAGCCCAGAGATTAACAATATCAGCGATAATTGAGTCAAAGGCGGCTATGGAGTACACTAACAACAAAATAGAGCACGGAACAAAAGATGGGTAATTCAACAGCACACAACTGCTGAATAATCATTTTAACCTTACCAAAGGTCAGGATGGCAAATAAAATAAATAAAAAATGAGTGAGTTTAAAGAAAGGAGGAGGGAAAGAACGACAATATACTCTGAGGGAACTAGGCAATTTTGAAGAAAAATGTGCACACAACAGAAATTCTACAGCTGTTAACAGGAAAGAAAAATCAATTTTACACCGTGTAAAGGGATACATTTACATCATTATGATTATGTTGGGAAAGGATTAGAATTTCACTTTCTTCAAAGCATTCTTGCAATGCGTCATATGATTCTTCCTTATCTGATGATCATGATGATGCATAAAGAATAGCACCTCTCAAGCATCACTTTATTCAGTAACAGACCACCTTGTCTCCCTGAGCTCCCTGACTGCCAGATCTCATGTCTTTGTTTTCCATAGGTAAATTCAATTAAACCACCAGAAGTGGAGTTATAATGGTTCACAAACAGTGGCAGTAACTAAATGGGGAAAAAAAAAAAAAAGAGTGGGGGAGGAGAGTAGAAAATGCACATGTATTCAGGAGCTCAATAGCATTAGACAGGCAGATCAATCCTAAAACTGGCATAAGCAAGTGATACAGAAGAAAGCAAAACCCAGGCAGCTGAATTCAGACATTGGTGGCATAGGAAAACACAAGTCATCACTGTAGAAAATGAATCATGGCTCCAAAGCAAACTAATCCAGACCCTGGGAGACTCATAGGTGGCAAGTGTAAGCCTCTCCCCACATCCCACTCACCCTTTCTCTTGTGTGCGTGTGATGGCTTTAGCACAACACCTCGGTGTCGTGGTTTAAGCCCAGATATCAGTGAACACCATACAGCCGCTCACACCCTTCTGCCCTCCCAGGGAATGGGGGAGAGAAATGAAGGGATAAAGGAAGAAGAGACTCATGGGGTGAGATAAGAACAATTTAATAACTAAACTACAATAATATTGAAAATAATAATGATAATAATAATAGTGATGATAATAATATATGAATATGCAATATACAAATATGCAAATTAATGATACACAGGGAAACTGCTCACCAACCTACAACTGAGGCCCAGCCTGTTCCCAACTAAATGATCCTGGAGCAGAGAGAGTCCTGAAATCACAATCCCAGGAAAGAGAAGAGACTGAGGATCTGAGAGTCTCAGAGAGCTGACTGACAAAGCAAGACAGCTTCCGGACAGATCCTCACCTATATACAGGGCATGACACGCATGATATGGAGTAGACCACTGTCCTATTTGGGTCTCAATCCTGAACCTAAAGTCGAATCCTAAGCCAGTAATTGTGGGCTGTGCTCCCTACCAGCTTCTCCTGCCCCTGCAGACACAGGCACAGCAGAGAAGCTGGAAAGTCCTTGACTGTCCTGGCAGCAGCTCTGCCCGCCAGTGTGTGGTCAGCTTCTCCTCAGCACAAACCCCAACAGCCTCACACCAGCTGCTGGGAAGAAAGTTAACTCTGTCCCAGATGAACCCAGGACATTCAACCACTGCGCCTGCTCAGGAAAGCTCCACAGAAACCAAGCAGTTTGCTGCTTTATAAGTCACAACCACTATTTTAAATTGTATCTGGCACCATATGAGATCAAATGCAACTGCAGGCTCAGTTACAGTCCATTCTACGTGGTGAGAAGGTCTACGGGAGTGGAAGGCCATGCTCTTCATCAATGGCATTTCCTGATTAGTTTCAAATACTGTTAGAAAGCAGCCTGGAGGCAGTAAACTGCAATGAGCAGCATTTTAGAAGAAAAGCCTCCACCTCCTGCCCAAGCATAGGCAATGTCAACTAATGGGGAATTATATTCATAGAATCACAGAATCATAGATGTTAGGGCTGGAAGGGACCTTAGAGATCACCGAGTTCCAACCCCCCTGCCATGGGCAGGGACACCTCCCACTGCCCCAGGTTGCTCAAAGCTATTCCTTACCGTTGTCGCCTCTCTGCTCCTTCAGATCTCCACTACTATCACTTTATCTAGGATGGATGTTAGCCTTCCTCCTTTCCTTCTTACCCTACCTGGTACCTACTCTGTTTCAACTCCAGCTCTATGGCAGACCTGCCTCCTGCCCACCCTCTTCCCCGTATCCAATTTTAAGCTCCAGAAAGCTAAGTTTTGCTTGAATAAAAGCTCACAACAAGCTTTTAAATAGAAAAATATCCTTAAAGGAGCTAGAAAAAACAAAAATACAGTGTGTTCCCCAGCAGCCTTGTAGGTGGGTCCATCATTCCAGACAGTTCACTAACGGAGAAGCAGAAAGCTCTGCTGAGTTCCCCACACGCCTGCGACATTTTTGCCATTGCCTCTGAGGCATGGCTGTCTGCTGCCCAGCCTTTCCTTCAGCCTTTTGGTCTCTTGAATATGCAAGCTGATCAGATCTGCAACGACTCTGCTGGACTCCACTGGTCTGCCCATCCTCAGCCTCTCCCCGAATCTGTTCAGCAGCACTTCAATAATTTCCCCTGGCAAGTCCACCCAGCTTCTCCAAAGCAGACAAAGCCAAATTACAACAAACCCATCAAACACACCGTTCGCCATGGTTACAATAACAGTTGAGCCTTGCGGCAGGGCTGAAAGGCCGATGTTTTGAGACCAGAACACAGGCAACGGGTCATGAAGTACTGCTGGTAGCCCTGGATAAGTGCTTTGTTTGGCTGAGATGCACTTTCTGTGTTCCGAACGAGCCCGTGTCATTTGTTATTGTACTACTGCAACTTGCAATAGGCCAACTTTTATAGCAGTCAGTGGAGCAATTATAGCTTGAAAGTTTAGCACTGAGGCAAAACCAGGGCCGATAATTACAAACGAGTGACTGTCAGAGAGTTAAATACTGAAGAAAGGCAATACATTGGAAGTAAGGTTTGTCTTAAGGCATATAAGCAAAATCAAGCTGTTAAAAATAATGAAAAAGCATGCAGTCTGCACGCAACATATATGCACTATGTATACAAGACAACATAAGTTGTATTCTTTGTAGACATTGTCTAAAAAGAGATTTTTTTCCTAAATGAGTAGCAACCTGGCTAGCTCTACATCACTTCTTTATATCGCACTCACATTTCCTTCTTTCTCTTCTGTGGGAGGTGTCCCTGCCCATGGCAGGGGGTTGGAACTCGATGATCTTTAAGGTCCCCTCCAACCCAAACCATTCTGTGATTCTGTGTGATTCTCGGTCTCATCTCATGCATCTTGTCTTCTGCTTAATTCTGCGCTGCGGTAAGGCTGCCTATGTCACTTTATGCCAGTTACTGCCTTCAGCTTTCACTATAAGCAATCTTTTCTGATCATTTTGATACCAAGGTTTTAATAAGTGACTAAAATCTCGGAAACACTCTGGCAGAAAATAATACCTTCCCAGTTCCTACATATTAACCACAAAACAACTCCTGGAGAAATATATAATGTGGAAATACCACTCCAGGAGAAATAGGAACTTCAGACCTGGGCACAAGCTGGTGGGAGTTCTTTGCTTTCAGCACAGAGGATCGGCTATCAAATATGAGGTCATTTTAGTGTCTGTGCCCTGCTTAAAGACGTACACTGAAAGAAAAAATGGAGAAAATCCTACCCTGTTCAGCCAAAGGCAAGATTATAAAGGAGTGCAGTATCTGATATCTAAAAAAATAAAACCAACAACGTGATGGGTGTTTGTTATTTCTCTGAATGCTTCCACTTACGCTACAGCTATTTATTCAGTAATATATACTGTGAACAGAAAAGTACAACCTGCCAGTGTACAAAATAACATGGAAAGAAGCTAGTTACCATAGCAGAAGTCAAATATAAGGTGACAAAAGCTTACCTCAAGTTAATGACCAGCATATAGATGAGTTAAAAACCAAAAAAATCCATATCGAAATCACTGGCAGAACTTCAACTCTATTGTAATGCTCTAATCATGAAAACAATAGCAGATCAATTTGAAGTGCTCGGGAGAACAGTCATATCTCTGTCTTTGCAGGGGAGCAACAGGGGCTTCTTTTCTGTTTTCCAACACCCTGGTAAGGTCTTTCTGTTTTACTGGGTGCTTTGTTCAGCAATCAGATATGGTATGACTCAAGGATCCCACCCCAGTGGGCAAGTTTTAACCTTTGTAGACCATGAAGAGCATCTCAGCACAGATTCCTGAGCTCTGGTAGGATCGCAGCGCCGAAATCTGCTTTGGGCTCCTACTTAATGAGCCAAACTTTTCTTTTGACTCTGTGACTCAAGACAACTAAAACAAGGCAATTAGTTTGAGTGAAACTTTACATGTTAACATTCTCCATAAAAATCAATGCTAAGAAACCCGTATATATATTTCTCAAGCCTCCAAAGACTTAACCCCAGCAGCAGTCAGGAGGTTTGACTGGCAGCCACCTCCTCAGAAACTGCAGAAGAATGCTTAATGCTCCAGCAGGCAGGGTCCCATCACTGTTACAAAAAACAGAAGCTTGAAGAGCAGATGACTCTGAAGTATTGGCATAACAATCTTTCAATTCCATATTATTTCAGTGTAGTTTTGCTAGGTTCTGGATTTTTATTTTCATTTGAACAGTCACTAAAATGAGCAATGTATCTACATTTTACAGGATAGGTGCCTCAAGAAAAGATTGCACTTGAAGTGGAAACTGAGACAACTAGTCTCCCTGGGCTACAGGCAGAAACAAAGATTTTTAGGCATTTTTGCAATGTATTATCCTCTCAAAAGAATGTAAAGTGGAGGTATATAATTTTAAGAACATGGTAGAATAGAATGTTTAGCCCATTTAAAATGCAGCTTCTTGACCTTCTTAGAAGGAATATTTAAATGTTTTAACAATGGGAATGAGAAATGCAGACTAAATGCTGAATCTATTGTAAATCCCAGGTCAAATCTGCAAAACTGTATGCATTTCAGGTTTTGAGAGTGGTTTTTTTAAAGTTATAGTTCTGAATCCAACAGCCTGCATTCAGGATAGCGAATTTGTAAATTAAACTGGCTACTGACCTTTTAAAGGCAAAAATAGAAGATAAATTGATTTTCTTAGATGCTAGTATTCTGTAAGATTGAACATCCCCAAAGAGATTTCAAATGGAGCCTGTTGTCTTACTAATTTGCACGCCATGCTTTTCTTTTTTTTTTTTTTCTTGATTAAAACCTTAGTAAGGAACTGCTTAAACCTTGGGAGTTGCTAGGCATAACTGTAGACCAGCATGTGCCAAATATGCCACAGCACGAAGCCTTTAGTTGTCATCCAGCACACTGTGTGTAAGCAATTGGCAAGCCTCTTCTCCCCCTACCTCCCAGGACTTTTCTTATTGAATTGCTACACAGTGTATCTTAGCCTAATTGAACTCAGTTCTTAAGGGACTACTCTGTCTACAAAAGTATTCAGGAAATATTATGCATGTGTATATTCTTCTGCTGGAAGAAGAATGGGCTGGATAATGTACCTAGATAAAATAATGAATAAACAGCTCCTAAAAGATGCTCTGCCAGCTCCATTGACTCTAGAGAAACCCCTCAGATGGGGCGATTCTCTTTTCACGTAAGAGTTGGTGGAAGAAGCCCAGCTTCCCAGGAGCGTGAGACGCAAACCATGAAACCACCTAAGAGGAGACAAATTCCTCATGGCAAGAGGGGAAGATGCCAAAAGGAGTGGTCTGATCAAGAATTAATGCCAATGACTTTAAAAGTACAGCTACACAAAGGCATGGTGGAAGATTACTCCACCCAAAAGCACATTTCCCGCCTCAGGATAGAAATGTTTGCCCTCGCAGGCTTTGCTAGCCTGCTTAAACCAACCGGGGCCAGAGCAGGAGGCTGGGGTTGCCTTCCCAGACAGTTTTGGCTGAGGGACACCCTCCCACAAGACGCCCAGGCAATATTTGGGGCCCAAGGGCCAACCCAAATATTCACGTTGGATGTTACTGTCCTTCTTCAAGGGAGTGAAAGGGTTTGAAATGGTATGGGTGCCCCTTCCGCTGGGCCAGGTGACCCCCAGAATGGGCCCAGGTGTGTTACACACAGTAGTAGAGATACACCTCGATTATTGCATACTTGTTCCAGTGTGTGCTGGGAGTTGGAACAGAAGTGCACTGAAACATCTACAGTTTAATTAAAAAGACAAGGGTCTTGCTCTGATGAAAAAGGGGTGATACAATCACTACACTGTTTGATTTTGCTCATACCGGTGTAAATCAGGAGTGATTCCACAGGAATTAGAATAATAGATGTGCTGGGTAAAAAAGATTAGAAAGATGCCTTTTATAGCCGCGATTGTCGGGATGTGCTAAGGGTAATTTTCATTCCTGTTTTGGAGCCCTATGATAAACTTAAAAATACTAAAATATTATATTTTTTTCTAAGACCTTGGAGTAGGGGTAAGCTGGAAATGTGCTTGGGATATTCACGCACACTAACATTGACCAAGCGATCCTTCTGGTCTCAGGAGTTCCCTCACCTTAACAACTGAACCTGTTAAACCAGAATAAGCATCTCCTGAGCCCGTGAGAAAGTCTAACGAGAAGCTGCACCCAGAGGCACCCTGCTTGGCTTCCCCCAGATGCTCTTGTTGGCTTCAGAGAAGTGAATTCTTGTGAAAAAAATAAAGCTTGTGATTATTAGGGAAATCTGTTGTGTTACTTGTGGAGGAGTATGGTTCTGTTTCTTTATTATGTATATTGTTAAAATCTGGTGCGAGTATCCCCAATCCTTATATTCTCTGTTGTCTTTTATTCTGGTACTGTGCCTGTATTTGTGCTTAACACCGCTCTTGCCATGATGTCTATATTGATTATTGGTTGCTTTTCATGTGTTATATTTTTCTCCCATTTAGTACTAGAGATATAAAGGCAGAAAGTTACTTATTGTTCTCATTTGAGCTTTACTTGCCTCAGCATTTGATGTGAGTACTGCCGTTGCAATAGTAACAAAGTTTGGTTATTCCTTATTAGAATTTGCTTGTTGCATAGAAAACATCAGCCACTGATGTAATTTTGATGCAGGTTTTTGGGAAAACGAATATGCTGTTATTTTTAAAAAGTATGGAACACGAAGATCAGCCTGAAAGAGTCTCCAGAGATAAAGGAACTAAGAATGGAACTAGTTATAAGGGTAACAGGCATAAAGCTGAGGCTAATAAACTTGGATGCATCAATATGTGAGTGTGCAGTAATCCCAGCTGGACAAACATTTTGAAATTCTTCCGAGTTTCAGGGTTGCTGTATTTTGCTATATTGCACAATATCTTCAACTTATAGTCCCAATGAGAGAAATGAATTGGAATGAGGTGGGGATGTGAGTAGGGACAACATGACCTGGCCCCAAAAGTAAAAATAAGTTAATGTCATAAGAAGACAGATGTGTGCATTGGGCAAATCTAACACTGTCCTAAAAGAAACACGTGAAGAACATGGTCGTGGACTGAAAGACAATGAAACCAAAGAACTGAGCATAGCCTTGCTACTTTGCAGAAGAGAAACAGAAGATATATGATCACAGAAGAGCGATAATGGCAAACTGCTTCATGAAGATGGTAGGGGTTGGGGAAGTAGAAAGATGTGAGCTGCAAAGATTACCAGTCTCATTTCATCTACCTTCTGGGAGGCTGGAATTGCAGGTTTTGTAATAGGATGCTTGTTAACATGTTCAAAAGAATTAATTTCAATTAATAATACCAGTTGGTATGTGTCACTAGTTTACCTAGGGTAAATTCCGGAGTACTGGGCTGCCCAGTGTAAGGGGAAGTACCAAAGTCTGGCCCAGATTGCTGCCAAATGTTGGAACAGATGTCACATTCAATGCCACAGGATACATGGGCAACTGTTTGAAGGTTTAACTGAATATTCTTTTAAGTGCATTTCCAAAATGCACAAGGAACTTGATTCTGCTACCCATCAGATGCGCTAGCTAATGTCTTAATATAAATCCTGTTGGCTTCAGCAAGCCTGTTTGGCATGGGATGATGGCAGACTAGGTGAAGGACTGAATTCTGACTGTGAAGGGATCTAGAAAGCTATATTGGGAAGAGTAATTTCATAGAAAATGGGCAGAAGAAAAGGCAAGTCCCAACAAAATTTTACCTACAAAACTCTTACCCGAAGAGGTGTGTTCCCCGTTTGAGGTATCGGTTTATAACTTTTCTTACTAGCAATGCTTAAAAAAGCAATAAAAGGCAAGCCAAACCTCCTATATCAGGCACATTATTCAGAGTATGAAGTGATAGAAACCAAATGGGAATGTGCCCACATCTCCTGATGACCACATCCCTTTTTGTGCACATTTTAGTTGCTGCACACAACAGGTAGGGGCATAGGAGTTCCAGTATAGGTGTCCACCTACACCCTCCACCACCAGCTTATCTTAAATACTTTTGTTAGTCCATCTACGGGTCCCATATGAAGTGTGTGTTGTAGCAGAACAAGTGCCAAATGTTTGACAAAAATGTCCAAGCCACGAGTGCTAATCAACACAAAAGAAAGTCAACAACCTACAGACCTGTTGTCTGGCCATCAGAATGGGACGGTGGAGAGGTGTCAATGATTCCCAGAGGGAAAAGAGAGATTCTTTACACTAGATTCACCCACCATTACTAATACTTTTACTCCATGACATGCGTGAGTAATATCAGTGAAACTAACATCACTGAGAACACATTAAACAAAGCGAAACCAAAAAATTTCCTTATAGTCAAAGAAAAAAGACAAGAGTATCAATAGAATTAATTAAGCTAATATATTTAGCACACAAACAATTCCTAAAGAGGTTGTTTGACATCGTATTGTAAATCAGATCATTCTTACCTATAAAAAAATATTAAATATAGTTTGTCAGTCTGGGAAACAAATTACTTTCTGTTCAACATCCAAATGATAGCAAGCATAACCTTTCCAATTATTTAATTATATATTGTAACACACTTATATACAACGAGTGACCCATCCTGATATAATAGTTTGTTTCAACATAATCTAAGTAAAAACTTTTATGACTTAGTGAAGGTTTTAAACACATTTGGGACTTAGAAACTTTCTTCACAAGCCTTCATAAATATAATCATAGTGACAATATGTGTTTTGTTGTAATTATTTCCAGTTTTTGTGCCTTTACTGAGGGCCAACACCATTTAATGATGTTTTAGTTGCATCTGAAATGGATAACGCTTGAGCAAAAAACGTAACACACAGTCTGAAATTAATTCTAGACAGCTTAAGATTTAAAACCATTTATGTTTATAGGTACATGTATATTATAGATTGGTGTATAATAATATATACACACACATTTATTTTAATGTTTAGCTTTAACAGCAAAAAGTACAGTAGAATTCCACCAATAGCAAGATTTGATTCTAGATTATCCATAGAAAATTGGTGCACTTTTCTGAAAAATCAACACAAGCTCAAAACAAAACGTGATACCAGAGAATTCTCTGCTGTGGTCTAAAACCAATAATTGATCTGAACACAAATAATTGAATTATACCCTACAGTAATCAAATAGATACTTGATAATGAAATACCTCCATTGGAAAATGTTACTAAGTAAAATTTTGTGTCAATCCCAAGTAGGTGGGTGTACAACATGTAGGATAAGGCCTTTCAGTCCTGCCTGGAGCCCGTAGGTACTACTGGAGTACAAATAATAAATAATAGTACATGTACTGTAAACTCTCTAAAATCAGCAATAATACGAAGCATTTTCCATCTCTGAAACACTGTACAAACATAAAACTATTCCTCACAACACCCGTGAGGTAGGTACAAAAGTATTACCCCATCTTTCCCGACAGGACAACTCATCCCAACACTACAAGGTGCAAGCTGACTCTGCAAGGGGGGGTTCCCTCCCGGAGGCCCCAGAAATATCTAATTCTCAAGCAGCACCAGAGGCTAATTAGCGACTTGCCCACATCCCTAAAATATGTCAGTGGCACAGCCCAAAGCTCTTGGCTTTCACTTTTGTCACTTTGTCAATCGACTGAGACAGTCTCCCTCCTGAAAAAATAAAACGCTATATGTTGGTGCTGTGACACGCACAAACATGTATTTTCCTTTTCCTAAATCTGCTGATACCTTTACTGTCTGCAGAGGGAAGGTATTTCCCTGCGAGTGCCGTAGGAAGATTCTCACATTCTTCTATACATAGATGTTACAGGTTCTTTTACTCATTTAAGTGAAAAAGGACTGATTATTCATACGACGACATCAAATTCTATATGAAGGGGCATAGTCATCTTTTTTTTTAGATTCAGCTTTCAGGATCTCCTTTAAGACTGGGATAATCCTATGGTATGTATTAAAATATATGTCCTCTCTTTTCCTTCTTTTTCAAAAATAAAGTCCAGAATGCTTTTGCCTAGATGTACTCCTAATACCCTACATAGCTAGCCATTGTTCTGATGACATTCAAAGCAAGACATCTGAACTGGGAAGCAGTCCCTCTTGCACCAGTATAAACCTGGTGTATCTCCACTGCAGCCCATGGAGTTTCCAGTGGTGTAAAAGCAGGCACAGTGAAGGCAGGATCGGGACCTTCTGGGGCTGCCATATACCGTCAACACTAACAAACTTCATGCCTTCATCTGGGGGAGAGAGCGCGAACGGCATGTTTGTTAGCAAATCCTGGGACCTACGCACATACCTGATCACCTCACTGATGACTTCATCATTCGTTACGCTAGTGTTACACATAGGTGTAAAAACCAGGCAGCTCTTTTGACTTCTGCAGAATTAGAGAAAAAGGAAAAAAAACCAAAACCTAAAAAAACCCAAAACTGCAGTTATCTTGTCAAATTACAGAGAAGTAAGATGAAGGCAACACAAACACGGCACAAATACAGCTTTAGAAAAACAAAGTATTTGCCAAGATAAAAAGGCCAAAATAGGTGAAAGAACACATAATATATGGAGGGCTAACATATACAAAAGGAAAAAAAAAAGGCAAGAAAGAAGTCAATCATCTGTCATAAATGCCCTCTTTCTTATAACTCGTGGAAAAAAAAATATAAGTGAGGAGTTTGAAAGCCTTGCTGGAATTTTCATGTTGTAAAATAACCCTCCCCTCAAAAAATCCTAGCTGGAATTTTTTTCTGATTATATAGAGTTCCGACATGGCTCTATTTTTAAACATCTGTAATTCAGCAGACTTTGAGCATTTTTATCTGTGTAGCACATTTTATTAATTAATGTCTTCCTATAATAAAAAAAATAACCCATACATATTTAAAAATAGATACCATTCTGCTTTCATCCTTTTTTTGGGGGGGAGAGGAGGGGAAGGCAGGTAATTTTCCTCTTGTGTTTTGAACAGAACCATAACTACCAGCACTCCTTTGCTTTCGTTCTCTTTTGCGTATCATGTTTTCTCTCGGCAAGGCTCAGGGATGCGCGTGCAGGAACACAAGCACAGATTTATTGTCGTTGTTGAGTCACCAGAGGAAATTCGGACCTTCTTTGGGTACGTCTTACAAAAGAGTATCTTCATAACAAGGCCACTGAAAGACGATGAATACAGATTTTTTCTCTTTTATTTATCTTTTCTCCGTTTTAAATGCAGCAGGCATTCATCACCAGATTATAACAGCTTGAAGGTTACTCAACATACAGCTTTTTTTGCAGGAGATATTTAATCACATGCCTAACCTTAAGAATGAAAATACTTCCATTTAAATCAATGTGAAAAAATAATTTGGTTCAAGTTAAGACATGCTTTGATAAATTAGGGTCTTGGAAAAAAAAAGAAGAAACAAAGCCATGGGTTTAAACTACAGGTTATGTCATTTGGAATGAACGGATGCGAGTTGTCAATTTTTTTCTTTTTTTTTTTTTTTTTTTTTTTTGTATTTTAGAATTTGATCTGTTCCTGATAAATTTGTTCACAAATGTTTTTACCATGCAGTGTATTATGACTATTAGGCAGATGTTTAAGCAACGTGAAAAGGAGGCTTTTTTGGTAGACAGTACACGATAAGTCTTCAGAAAGCAGTCAATTTGCAACAGTAGTCCTTCCAAAGGCTGTTATCCCCCCTCCAAAATGTTTGTTTGTTCGTTCTACTGTCTTGCAAGACATGCTCTTACGATTTATTGTCATTGGAAAAGAGACTTTAATAATTTTACCTCTTTGCAGTGTTAATATATATTAGAATAGCATTTGAATATAAGGTGTCGACCTTATTCTGATTTTCAGATGTGACGATTAGAAGTCATTGACACCAATCTACCAGAAGTGACCTTAGTCTCGTATCTTGCTCTGTTATTAGAATAATCAAGGAACGCAATTCAGAAATAATATTACATCCTGCATTTTATTCAATTCCATATGACAAAAATAGTAACCTAGACTAAGACATCCATTTCAATCAGTAGATGTGTCAAGCCAACAAGATTTAATAATAAAAAATATTGAATCTAGGTAACAATTCCCAGCTGGTTCAGGGAGGCTCCTAGCCCTACATGGTATCGCAGTATAAAAATAGTGTCTCTCTTCACCATGCAGAGAGGAATGACCTAACCCTGAATACAAAATGGGGTCAGTCTTACTGTACCATCATCAACCATCTTATTTACAACACTTTACATATTTTTTTCATTTTTCCCTTTTTCATTTTTTTTTTTTTTTTTTTAAGTTATACACATCCTTTAGGGAATAGAGATAACACTACATGGTACCAAATACTAACCAAAAAAAAGTCACACCAAAAATGACACAGATAAATGAAAACATTCAATGGCTGAAATACAGCAACATTAAGCCACCTCCGTTTTTTTTTTTCCTCCAATGCTTGAAAACACCCCTAACCACTCACACACTGTGGCAAAAAAAGATGTTCTACCGTAGAGGTGTTACAGATATATAGTTTTACTTATATATAGATATATGTATCTATATATCTCTATCTCATCACTGTAGAAAATGGAGCTGTAGAGTTCATCGTTCATTTCCAATAGAAACAAACAGCTAATAAGTCTTTGAACCTCTTTTCACTCCATTACATGATGGCAGAAATAGTCCATCCTCTTACAGTAATGGGTTTTGTTGTATAAGAAAGATTGTCCTATTTTTCAGTCTCAACTGAGAAGACCTCACTGTCTGATTCGTTCTTCGGGGGCATAAAACTCCTTGTGCTGTTACCCAGCTACCCATAATGTCCCTCAAGCAATTCTGCTGGACGGAAGTTCAGAGTGTCAAGTCCACCACGCTTGTAATGCACAAAAATGAGGTAGTACACAAAACATCTACTCTTCAAGTTTTGATGAAGCCCCAGTCTCCTCAGCATCCCCAGCCTAGCTTACGAGTGGAACCATTCTCTTTATTTACTCTGTGTAATTTAAACAATGCCATCGACACAAAATCATATTCATCAGAGCACATCGTGCTTGGGATCAAGCTGAGAAGATAATCAGCAAGAGCTGGAAGTAAATACAGAATATTTGTACGTTACTACTGCTCACTGCTTCCTGTCTTATTAGGCAGTCGACATCTTCCTCGTGGGTATGTGTGAGAGAGACAGAACAGAGTACAGTAAAATTAAACCTACACAACGTTCTCCTTCCTCTATCCTAGGCTTGTATTAATAGCACGCTCCTAAGATAAATGCATCAGGATTCTGTCGGGAGTGGTCACGCTTTTAAGTGGGTTTTGTAGAAAAGTTAAATGAATCATTTCCATTTCAGGAATGGCAGGCCCTGTATTTCCTACGGATCTGACAGTTCTCTGTGGCTTTTCTGCTTAGTTAAGAGAAATCTCTCATTGCTTGATCTTAAAACAAAACAAGAAACTGCAACAGGGTTCTCCTCCTTATTCCTTAATTCAAAGTACTATTTATAAAATAGTTTACACCTTTGTTCTGTTTCAAATTATAGACAAACCTCCCTAATACAAAATACTAAAAGTGCAATAGTATAAATTAAGAGTTTGCAACCACATTATACAAACATTACCTTTTTATTGTACAGCTCTGATAACATGGAGTATTTACTCACAACTGTTTATAATGTTGTGAATAATTTACGGTGCTAAGGTTTGTCTGTAACTTGTTTTCCAATCATTGAGCTAAAGTCCACACTACATTTTTTTTTCATTTAATAGAACAACTGTTCACATAGCAGCTACAAATATTTAAATAAAAAAAAAGGTTTGTTACTGACAAGTACTTGCACATGAAAAGCATGCTATCTTTCCCAATAAAACTTCACAATTTTGCCTGCATTGAAATAAACCACTTATAGTAAAACAAAACTTGCTTTAAAAAAACCAAAACAAAACAAAAATCACATAGCCAGATGTATTTTGCAGTACAAAAGCTTCATTTAAGTTTGGGGCTAGTATATTGTCTGTTACCCGCATAATCTTAATATTATAAATACTACAGACAAGGATACTGTAATAATACACAGCGTCAGGGTACTAAATCACTTATTTAAGATTAAGATTCCTAAAAACATAGTCCAAGTTGCTAACTAATTGGAACAAAACCAGCAAATAAGTGTGACAGAATGCCGTAATGAAGCCCCCCTTTCTCAGATGATCGTGAGTTTTGTAAGAAGCAAAGTGGACGGAGACTAGCCTCTTTCTGTTCCTAATGAAGTTATCCCATGATTTGTTTGTTTTCTGTTAAATTAAAAGGTCTCAGCGTTCTCGGCAACAGTCAAACTCACGGTCGAAAGAAGTACCATGCAGATCTTGCAAGACAACTTTTCAGCAGCCACAAAGTTATGGATTTCTGCTATGGGTAAAACTTGAAAGGGAACCTACGCGTTTGGGTCAGGAAACTAACGCTTAGCTTCAAAAGCTGTACACGGAACAGGACAAGTGGTGTGTCGAGTTGCTGTCCAACAGTGATGGGGAACGAATGCTTTTAATTTATGCCAATCTCTTTATTATCCTCAATAAATCTGGTGAATGGCCGACTGGCTCCCGTTTCAGAACTTCCTTTGTCCAGACCGACAATGGGAGGGCTGCTGCCCGTGCGAGCTTTGTCCATGCCACCGGTAAGGTTACTGAGAGGCGGGATGGCGCCTCCGCCTAGACTTACTGGGAGCTGGGGAATGCCTCCGTTCTGTATGACAGAAATCTCATTGTTCTTCATAGCCAGTCCGTTAGTGATAGCTGCAGCGTATTGGTTCCAAAAATTGGGGTCAACGTTCATGGCCCGAGCTGCCAAATCTTTCTGGAACATCTCAGAGAACTTGAGCGCGTCGCCACCCAGCAGAGCCATGGGGTTTTCCACGGAGAGGCGGCGGCCGCGGCGTGCCGGGGCGTTATTCCACATGTGGGTTCCCATGTGAACCTGTGGAGTAAACAGGGACAAGGAGCACCCCCAAGTTAGCACGTTCTGGCAAGGTGGCTGGCCTGAAATGCTGTTACTTACATTATCACTTGTTTTTTTTTTTTTTTTTAAAATGCCTTTTCACTCGCATTGAAAACAAATCAATTCCAGTTAAGACACAGTTCTAAGGCCCAGTCAACCTATACCAAGAAAACCCAGCTCTGTAGTAATTTTTCAATGTACACTTGTTTCTTCTCAGTGAAAACAAAACACAGCGCCGCAAGAATAAAGAGTACACAGCCTCTTAGGTCAGACAATTTCACATGCAAGCTGGAAGTCCTCACATGCTGAAGATTACCAAGGGCATTACTTGTACTAGGAGATGGGTGGGTTTTTCTGCCCTTCCCCTTTCTACATCTTGTCTGTTTTTGCAATATAGGAAACGGCCTCAAGTTGCACCAGGGAAGGTTTAGGCTGGATATTAGAAAAAAATTATTCATGGAAAGAGTGATGAGGCATTGGAACAGGCTGCCCGGGGCAGTGGTGGAGTCACCATCCCTGGAGGGGTTCAGGAAATGTGTGGATGTGGTGCTTGGGGACATGGGTTAGTGGGTTGGGTGGTGTTGGGTTGGCGGTTGGACTTGATGATCCTTGAGGTCTTTTCTGACCTTTATGATCCTATTCTATTCTATTCTCATGTCAGAAATATTGATTGCTTTTCTACGTTTAGTATTTTAAAAAAGGACATCTAGAATGTATTCCCCAGGCTGTGTCCCAATGGTTAACCAGACTGTGGGAATAAGAGACGTCAGTCCTGTATGAACCCGCTGTAAATCAGTGGGAAACAGCTTTCTAACCTGCAATGGCTGCAAAGCAGAACAGAAAATGGGAATTTGACAGGCACCCAAGGAGCTGAGCACCCTCTGCATTTCTGGTTTATAGTGAGGTTACTTTGAATGGATGGTCCGCGAGAACTGCCAGAACACGTCCATCAGCTGGCTGCCTGTGCCACCACATCTGTCAGGAGAACTACAACGGGTTCACATACACCCAGATCCAGTGTCAAGGTTCGCGTCATTGCACGGCCGTTTTCCAGTCCCTGTCTTGAACACAGTGGAAGCACAATAACCACCACCACACCGCAGGCATCTCCTCAAAGCTCCCTTCTCTCTTGTTTTTGGGACAAACAGTGCTAAAACCTGCCGAGTTCAAGCACAGTGCCTTAACCCCGCTTAACCCGAGCCTTTACAGTTTTATTTGGCCTCTTACCTTCAGATTCCCCTTTGTGGTAAAAGCTCTACCACAGATCGTGCAACCAAACGGTTTTTCACCGGTATGGGTGCGCTCGTGTATCTGCAGTGCACTTGCTGAGGAGAAGGTCTTCCCGCACGACTGACAGTTGTGCTGCTTGGGAGTCCGGCGAGGGGGGGGTGCCAGCATAGGGGTGATCCCCGGACTCATCACTGTCTGTGGTGCAGCAGGAACCTGGATTCCAGCTGGAAGCGAGGGAACCTCACCCAAAGAGATCGGCTTGCTGTGACCATTCACTTCCATTTTGATCATGGTAGGCGCTGTACTGGTGACCAGGCTAGGAGTACTTTGGCTGGGACCTAGAGTAAAGTTGGGTTCAAATAACTGAGAAGGCAGCTCTTTTAATTTGTGCGTCAGTAAGTGCTGTTTTAAATTACCCATAGTGGAACACCCACGACTGCAGACTGTACAAACAAATGGCCGTTCTTTAGTATGGCTGCGGTAGTGAATTTCCAATGCACTCTTACAAGCAAAAGGCTTGCCACAGATATTACAAACAGTACTTTTAAACTTACCACGTTCTCTGTTCAGGAACAGCAGGCTAAAAGGAGCCTCCTCTTTGATGACCGGTCTTCCCGGGTTGGTGGATGTCAGATCTAATGCGCCTCCATTTTCAGCTGCGGGTGGTGGACTGTCTGGTTTTTCTGTCTTTAATTGTACTTCTTGGGGCTCTTCCTGGTTACTGAGACCTGGTGACTTGGATCGGAAACTTTCACTATTGCTATTTACAGGAGACAAAGCTTGCATGGAGGAAGAAGACTCTGACATCGCAGGGCTGCCTGCACTCTGGCTTTCGAGATCACCAACAGCTGATGAGGAGTCATTGCTCAAATGGTCACTTTCCCCTGATCCATTTTCTATGGATTTTAAACTGGTCAGCTGCTGACAGTTCATGACTGAATCAATCATTTTCATTTGATTCTCCAGAGCAGCAATACTGGAGATCACAGAAGGTGGCGAAGAAGGACATGATCCGGAGTAAGAGATAAGGGGTTTGGATGAGTCACTTGCTGTGTCCTTTAGCTCCGGGTCCTCTTCCATAGAATTTTCATCAATGTCATCGTCAAAGTTGCTCAGCGTGTCAACATTCTTCTCATCGTAGGAAAGCTCTGAGTCCATGGCATCCTGGAAGCCCTCAGGTAGTGGCGTGTTTGGAATTTGCCCGCCCATATGCATACGAATGTGCTGCTGAAGAACAACCGCGTTTGTAAATTTCTTCTGACAAATGGGACACGAGTGCTGTACTCTAAGTGGTGGCTTCGCTCGATGAACTCCAAAATGTGTTTTCAGATTGCCTTTCGTAGTGAAGGCACGTCCACAAATTTTGCATTTAAATGGTCTTTCTCCTGTATGCGTTCTGTAATGCATCTTGAGAGCGCTCTGACAACTAAGCACACGGTGACAAATGACGCATTGATTTGGATCTGTCATCTTCTTATCAATGTTCTCCACTAGCTGTTGCAGTTTTGAGGTTTCTGACGTTTGCATAGAGTCTAGCAGACCACCGAATGGAAACTTTGCCTTAAACTGGTCAGACACTGCTGGAAGCACAGGTTTTGGGAGGCTTGTTGCAACGCTGCTGTCTGTGACAGCAGTAGGAATTGAAGACGTGGAAGCTGTGGAAACTTGCCCACCTGCAGAGAGGTCCCCAAGCCGTGTGCTCGTGGGAGGCAGAGTGACAGGTTCTGCCTTGGCCAGAGATGAGCCATTCTGAATGGGCTGCGGGGATTCGGCAGACACTGGAACACCTGACTCAGAAGTGTTGAGGCTCGGGGACAGAGAAGTGCATTCGCTGGAGGCAGGAGAAGGCCTCTGGGGTGACCTGCTCATAGGAGTGATACTTGGAGAATCTCCGTAACTGTTCACACCAGGTATGGTGGGAGGCAGCTGGAGCCCAATGGAAGTCGGGACGGTTGGTAGAACAGGTTTGCTGTCTAACCACGTTGTGACCGGCTTTTCAGGGGGCAGTGACATCCCGTACGGGATTCCAGAGCAGGTTGGCACATTATCGAGGTATTCTGGAACAGGATAAGGGTTCATCTGAATATGAGGGTATTTCTCTTTATGCCTCTGAAAATGAACTTTCAGGTTGCCCTTTGTGGAAAAGCGGTTTCCGCATATGTTACATTTAAAAGGTCTTTCGCCTGTATGCGAGCGGAGGTGAATTTGTAAAGCACTG
>WKFP01014996.1:676074-686074 GCA_011057875.1 Pterocles orientalis | reverse complement strand
ACAGCAACCTAACCTACTGACGCCAGGAGGTACCAATATGGACCCGTTCAGCCTTTCAAGAGAATAACCAGTCTAGCGTAGCAAGTCATCAACTCAAAGAAGCTGCAGTTTGCAGCTGAAACATAACTTGGGAAACAGCACAACTGGAATACAGCAATTTAGGTATTTCTCAGGTGATCAGTGTCCTCAACGAAACAAATGGCGAGTTGTGCGCTATCTCCCAGGGACCAGGCTTGCGCCCACACTAACTGCAGACTGACAGCTCTGGTTTGTATTCCTCCTTCCCTCAACTCCCAAGCTTTGAAAGGACTGAGAATACTTTCCAAATAGCCAATCCGGGCACATTCATCTCATCATCTGGCTTGAAATCTTCAAAGACTGCTTTTGAAAAATATTTTAGAGAACAATGCTAGAAAGCTGTTAGGGTTTGTTTGTTTTTTTTTTTCCCCAAATCAACTCTGAAGTAGACATACAGAGAACCTCACCACAGTATTTTCCATTTAGGATAAATTATTTTAAAGGTTTCTTAAGAAATCAAACAAGTTGAATCTCTCGTAAAGCTTCACTTTCCTGGACTGGTAAGCAAGCAGGTGACACAGATGGCACTGAAGGAAAGGCTGCTTCATGGATGACGGTACGCTCCCTACGAAGTACCCTGAGGTTACTAAGATGCTCCACAGAACGACGGGCTGTGGGCTCAATCCACCAACTCAGATGAGTACCTTTATTCATGTCAGAAACACTGCTGAAATGAAAGGGATTGAAAGAGTACCAACTAATGCTGAAAATAACGACTGATAAATATTTTTTTTAATATATATGTGTATCGGAGAAATGGTCATTGCCCCAGTGTTCCACAAACAAGATTTTAAATATACCTTTCAGCAGTACTTATCAGTATGAAAGCTCTAAGGTACTGCATTTGTTGTTGCTTTTGAAGTGTAAGTCCTCACCGACTTCAACAGGGAATAAAGCTTAAGAGGGTGTGCCTCCACAGGAGAGGATATTTTTGTTGTTTGTTAAAACTCGACCACTTTATGAGTGTCAGGAAGCTATACCAACATTTTATCATTACTCCAGATTATTGAAAATTTTAAATGTTAAAACATTAAGCTAAAAATTAGGGGGGTTTTGTTTTAGTTCTAGCATATACCTATTCATGAAAAGATGGCATTTTCCCAGGTTTCCTCATGTTTTATAGCTTGCTTTTATTTTCTGATATATTACAAAGTGATTAAATCCACAAAGTACTAAAGAATTTAATCTTTTTTCTTCTATTTTTCCTGAAGAAAAATAATCATTTTTATTATTACAGTGAGGATGTGGTGCAGTAAAAATTTGCCAGGACTTTAGGGGAATTGATAGAGCACTTGCTTATAGACCTGGGTTGAATTTTGCAGTTCTTAGTTAAACAAAGGTGTTGAACGGGAGGTTTGTCAAGCAGTCAGGATCTCAGCCACAAATAACTTCTCGGTTATTTTCTTTTTTCTCATTAGCAGTCTAACAGCTAACAGACTAATTTGAAGCTACTCTGGGATGCAGAATGAATTACAGAACACACAGCTCACCCTGTGAAAACAGGTCAAGAATTGCAGGCAACATCTCTCAAACGGCACGCGGGGCGAGCTCCCCGAGCAGGTACCGACCCGCGGAGCCGCGGGGGCTCCAGCAAATGCTGCCACGTCGCATCACTGGGCTCTGGACATAAAATGAGCTCCCAGAAATCCAGAGGAAGGTTATTCTGAGAAAAATCACACTTTGGGATGGCGATACCTGGAGCTGCTTGGGGGCTCAGCGAGTGGGGTACAAGGGGCTGACACTGGGGGGGCTTTGCTCTGCCACCCTCCCTAAGGGTACCCACCAAAGGCTTTCCAGGCTGGAGCGATGCCTGGCTGCAGGGAGGATGGCGCTGGCCTGCTTCCTCTCTGTCCGAGAGGAAGGGAGAGGGCTGTAAGGGTGCTGCGGGTCCTTCAGTCACCAGCAGAGAATGTGTAGAGTTGAGAAAAAAATTGCCACAGCTTCACGCGCACGGGATTTGTAAAACTGGCTTCCCTAGTTCTCGGTTTTTATCGCAGGCGTACACCTCCCTGCTCTATGGGAGAGGAAAGCCTCTTGCGCGATGTGCAAGGGAAAACAGAACGAATGCATGCTGCGGGAATGCTGCGGTCTACCTCCGTGAGACGGACTGAAATCAAACAGCGCATCCTAGTCAGGTTAATTCTGAAAACGTACGCTGGTTATTAAACGCCCCTTTCAGAGGCCTAACTGCTTCCAGTCTGGAAAAAAGCCTCAACTGACTCCACCGGGTTTCATCTTTGCTCCAGAATCTCTTCATTTTGTCTCCACTTAAATCACTCCTAGTTCTGTACGTGTAAATGACCTGAAAAGCACCTTTTCAATTCTATTAAATGACCTTTTCAATTATATTAAGTAAGGACTATCACCATCAAATGTTCTCTGGCATGTCAGTATTTTGTTGTATTTTGTGACTCTGCCTCACAGAATCCTCAATTTATGTATGATTCATAAGACGCTTGGATAAAATCAGGTATGAGAATCAATTCACCTGTTTCAAATTACTGATACCTTCCTGAAGCGTTCAAACAAAAGTGTCTTGTAAAGGAACCCAACAAAGGTGTGAGTAAAATATTTTCTGAAGCTTCTTTTTCGACTATATGCAACAATAAAAACAAAAGCACAGAAAAGTGTTGTATGAATTACTATTATTTCTACACATAGAGATGCCTAATCGAGACTTAATTAATATTTTCTAAATGTGGGAATTTCTTTCAGGAAGAAAAAAAAAACCCATTGATCTTTCACTGAGAAGCAGTGTACGAACTAGCAGGAAGCTTCAGAAAAAAATGCATTTGTTAACATCAGCTAAAGATAAAACGCCTGCTAACTACAGAGACAGATGTATAAAATGCTCTCACGTGCAAATTCAATAATCATTTCAAAGAGCAGCTCGCAGCATTTTTATATATTTAAACAAGAAATATTATAAATAAAACTCTGAGCATAGCACACTGATACAGGACAATTATTTACTACTCCTATCATTAGAATACACAAAGTTATTTTTCCCCAAACACCATTTAAATAAAGTAAGAAAATATCTTAAAAACCCCCATGAATTTATTTTCAAAATTATATTCATTTGGAAACAGTAGCCTTATAACAACGTATTGATCCTTGAGAAGAACAGTATTACTTTTTCCTGAGCTTTATCATCTCTTACAATTGACAGTGCTTTTAAGGAAAGTTTTCTTAAATTGTTAGAGCACATTTATTTTCTTGCAAATTAATTCTTTTTAACTCTTTATGATAGCTTTGAATCCCATAAAGAAAGATGAATTATCACATACTGAGCCCAAGCTGTGAAACAGGAGGAGACAAATAGAGACCCCTACTGTGTTTAACAATGTAGAAGAAATTCCAGACTCAATAGAAAAATTTTCTGTCCTTTTTCTCAGACCACAAAAGCTGTTAGCACGGATTTGAACAGTGGAGGGCACTCTTGCTATGCAAAACCCGGGACTGACCTGGCACACTGGGTTTGATCTATTCAGTAGCCTAAATCTCAGAATTTGTTAAGTAACAGCCACCTGTGGCACAGGCACTAACTGTATTCTGTTTGAAACATTTGCAGTTTCTAATCTGTGCAGCGAAGCACTCTGGTATATCAAACACTGGTGCCTTTCTACACGTAGGCAGATGGGGAACAGATGCAAGCTCCACAAATTGTTTGGAATATTTGCACAAGATAGCCTGTTCAATAAGACCTGCATTGTTTTTCAAAATCATATAAACAGCTATTCGGTTGGCTGTTGCAGCATGTATACATTAATTGTGGGTTGAGCAGAATTTGTATACAAATATACTGATGTCTGTAGGAACTAAGTTTATTTGGAACGCATCATGTTTTATTTGGAATCTAAAAAAAAATTAAAAAAAAATGGAGGTCAATACTTCCAACAGATGATATGAAAAAAAATTCAAAAAACCAAACCAAACCAAATAAACTATAAGAAAGAAGCAGAACACCAGATTTCGCATAGCTTTCCTACTTTGCAAAGGATATAGTTAACTACATCTTAAACTACATAACTCTAACAACCTGCAGAATGAAGCCAGCCACTCTCTGAACAACCCCAGAAACGCTGACAAATCTGTGTTTGGGGGCTCACAATAAGAGAAGCCAATGTGAGGACCAATCCTGCACCTCCTGAGCATCTCAAACCCGAATTTACAAGTACTAGACTCAATAGCACTTACTCCTACTTACAACAGGAGTGCTTGAAAGAGCAAACCCGGAGTGATTTGCTGCCAGTTGTGCAGTCCAGGCATTTTGCTGATTTCCCACCCCGCATCCTGCAGTATCGCACAGGATGGCAAAGCACACAGAGATCTAAACAAATTCGTTAGCTTTCACCATCCCCAGCTTTGGGGACATTACTACACCAACAAATCATAAAATTAAATTATCAAATGGCAGTACGAGGGATCTCCCAAAACACTGAACAGCAAGTCAGTTTTTGATTAACTGAGACAAAACTACCGCAGCATCTGCAGGGTTAATTAAGCAGCTCGAGATGCCGGGTTTCACAAAAGGAAACCTTTTTCCCCCCCCCCCCCTTCTTGAAGAACTGTAAACCCTTGTGCCGAACCAGACGGGCATTTGCTAAGCCTTGCGGCAGGTAGGGAATTCGGAGGGATCTCCAGTTAACACTCAGCTCCAGTGTTAACACTTCGCGCAACAGCGGTAAGCCGCGCTGCCAAGGTCAACTGCACAGATGTACTAATTGTATTATGAGCTTGACATCTAGTGGCCACCCCTGGCAGGGCAAAGCAGGCAAAGGTTAAATCAGCAAGCCTTGTCAAAGCACTTCTAACTACCCACCCTCGGGGAGAGAAAGTCCTGCAGCAGCTTTTCTGCCGCGACGCGCTCGCACCGTCCCCTCCGGCGGCGCGGACCACGCAGGGCAGCGCCCACCCGGGGAGCACCCACCCGCGACCCCCTCCACCCACACACCCACCCTGCCTGGCAACTCCTGGAGGAGGTCCATAGCCTTGCGCAAATATTTCCGTGTGCCTCGCACAGAGGGTGTTCAAAAGTTTGGAGGTTTTTTTAGGGTTTTTTTTTTTGATGTTTCTTTTTTCAATCAGTGATGGGGTCCAAAATTTTTTTGGGGGGAGCGGTAAAAAGGCAGGGAGGGGGGAAGCAGTGTTAGAGATTGGCAATAAGAGTTTCAGAAGGGCTTTTTTTAAAAAAGATCTAGCTGAACCCATGCTAAATGTTGTTGGAGGGTGTTCACTTTGTGTACTCTACAGCAAGGAAATACTAAAGACCCCTCTTAAATCCACCATCTTTTCACCTTAATTTTTCACTTCATTTTGAAAACGGGGTTCTTTACGGTTTTCTACCACCCTTTTAAACAGTTGCTTTTCTAGCTTTCCCCATTTGGAAGAGTTTTTCCTTGATAAGAAGAAATGCACTCTATGGCAAACAGCACTATAACTGAACCAGCTCCTAAAAGTATGTTTTGGCCTAAATTTCCCTTTTTTTTATTAGTGGAAAACCTGCACTAGATTTAGTGGGAAATTTGAAGAGGGTAAAGGAAACAGGATTTTGGCCCTTTACATTGAAAGGTACAATTCAAGAAAAATGTACTGCTGGGATGAAATTTACTCATGCTTCCTCTGAAAAAAAAAAAGAGCAAATTCCTCCCATTTTATAAATGCAATATTACAAAATAAATTCTCTCTAAGTGCTTTATTTTGGAAAATGTGTCAGTACTTAACTATTTTAGTGTCATGCCAGACCTGGTTTATTATCAGCAAAAGTGATTGACTCATGTCCTGAGTGATGGATTGTCAACAGATATGCTTGTCCTGGCTTGGCAGTCAGCAGATCAAATGAAGGAAATATATCCAGAAAATCTTCCCAGGACTCAAACTAATTTTTTTTCAAAAATGGCACTAATTATTAATTTGCTTATTTTTACTCTTTTTTTTTTAAATGCCACCCATTTTTTTTTTAATTGTAGCTTTTCCTCTTTCTTGGGCAAGGAGAAGTAATTTTCAACAGCTAAATGTCTGCATATTAATAGCTTAATTACAGCGAATTTAAACCAACACCTTTCAAAATTTCCTCCTCCCACTCCAAAAAAAGAGCCTTAATGTCTACCTCAGGAGATGCTAAGACTTCCTCAAGATCAGCTCTGCCAGATAAAATCTGACCCAGTTTTGTCTGCTTGCATTGTTACACACACATCAGCAAATTGGCTGATTGTTGTAGTTTCTTTATTATTCCAAATATTTTCCTATGGCTAACACAGTTCAAACCAGAAGATTGTAAAAATTATTCAAACAGAGATGTTACATAGTTTGAATGTTAAATCTCTACTGTAACAGCAGAACTATTTA
This sequence comes from Pterocles orientalis, assembly GCA_011057875.1. Taxonomy (NCBI): domain Eukaryota; kingdom Metazoa; phylum Chordata; class Aves; order Pterocliformes; family Pteroclidae; genus Pterocles; species Pterocles orientalis. The sequence goes on along the minus strand of WKFP01014996.1, from coordinate 679,645 downwards.
TAGAAAGTTTCAATTACTGTTTCTTATTAAAGGGACAATTTATAGAAATACTTATCTGGCCTTCATTTTTCAAAACAAAAAGCTTCTCTTACAGTTGCCTCAGAAAAAAAAAAAATTTGCAAAAATCACCCAAGTTTTATGTTCACTGCCAGCTGCTTGTGACTTCTCAAGTTTTAAAGGCAACAGTGTCTAAGCAAGTGGGATAACCTCTATTTTGTACGTAGGACCGTCCCTCCAAAATGTGTTTTTCCCGTCTCTGTATGCAGATAGAGTGAACACACTCCCACGAAGCTGGCTGCTCCACAGCGAACTGTGTCGTTGCTGTAGCGGAACGTGTGTCTGCGTACATACTCCAGGAGAATACCAAGTGCAGTCAGGAACTGCTCCGAACAGCACAGCTCAGTCCCACTTCCGCAGGGTGAAAAACACCCATCAGTTCAGACTATGTGGTATGTATTGAAGAGTGAGGGGAAAACCAGGTCCAACATTAAAAAAAAAAAATAAATACTGCAAAGGGCACATTAGAAAACTTGTACTTACAGAATTCACTATCAACGTATCCCCTCCACCTCAGACTAAACAATTGTACATCTTTGCCTGAAACTTTGAGTGGAAAAGTCCCAAGCACCATTTGTCATCACCCTCGCCAGAACCTCCCTTGCACACTCTTAAGAATCACTTTTCAGCATTACAAAAAAACCCCTTCTTATTACCCCTACTTCAAAAATACAAATGTTACATCCGTTATTCACTACAAAAATTAATCGAAGCTGAAGCATGTGCACTGTATCTGTAATTCTGAATCATCTGTAATCTGCTGAACTAGACAAGCATATTAGAGATGTAATTCCAGCTATTACAATGCCTTACATTCACTGAGAAACTGAGATTATTGTATTCTACAGTCACCTGAAGTCCTTCTGCTGCTGTTTTTAAGATTTGCATCATATCTTATAATTTAATAACCTCCAAGTGTTTTTTAATACATATCTTTTGTTCACTCTTCCACAGTGCAATTCCTAGATCATTACCAGCTGTTTGTTAATGCTTCCTTTCAAAATTATTAAAAAATATACTTTTTTAGCATTTCACATTTGACAAATAATTTCCAACAATTTGGAGTGTAAATCTGTAGCTGATGACATTGCTAATTATCTTCAGATTTCCAACAGTTTCTCACCATCATGACATTTCCCTGGCTGTGTTGGGTTGTGCTGCAGCCCAAGCTGGCTAGAAAATTATTTCTTCTGATTGTAAAACTTCTGTGGCAACGTTAGCACAAAAGTTCTGGTGAGACCAGTCAATGCAAAACCCAGCCTAATGTTTATCTTCCATTCTGCTCCCCAAACTGCCAGGCTGCTCTCTGCTTCTGGGAATGTCCCCTCACTCCAGGGTGACGCTTATGGGACATTCATTTTTAAACGCTCCACTTAATAAAATCTATTTTGAGGTGAGATTAAACACGATTTCATTAAATAAATAATAAGGTTCATTTGCTTCATCTGGTGTTAACAAGTTCCACCTCTGAACAGCCAAACCAGCGAACAGGCTACACATCTCCAATAATGCTGCTTGCACAGTTCGCTTTCTAAAAACGACAAATATTCTTGCACCGTGCAAACTATTTCTGGCCTGTTGCAAAATACGCTCAGGAACTGAAGCAACCTCTCGATTACAGCCGTGAAGAGAAACGAAGAGCACTGAGTTGACAAGTGTTTTAATTTCTGAGATCTGGAGCGCTCATTCCGCCTGGCCTATAAAACTGCTTTCAGTATAGCCACCGTTAGGCTCCCTACTATAACGTGTAAATGATTTACATCACACTAATGTGCACTAGATAGCCCTCTGCTTGTGTTCCCTGCCTCCACCTTGTTCACGTTTCTCAAATGAAAGTGCAAAACCAACAGCACTACTTCAGCTTGTTAATTTTTAGCTACGAAGGCTTTCACTCTATTAATTAAAATATGTTTTAATAAAAGGAAGCACAGCACATTTTGATAACAGCCTTCTAAGGCTGAAAAGTATTTACATTGTTGCATTTTAGGGCTGCTGTGAAAGCCGATTTTGTGCTATTCAGGGCCCACAATAATAACGCTTTAAAATTCCTCACTGGGATGCAATGTAGTCCTTTTGATGGAAAGACTGTCTTTCTCATTCGGCAGAAATAAATCCATTCATTTGATCATGTAGTCATTGAGGGCAATACAAAACAAACCAAGTGTGAGAAATTCTATGTGATGAAGTAAACAAAACAAAACCCCCCAAAAAAGGGGGAAAAAAAAAACATTTCCATGACAAAAAGATTCTTTGTCCTTAATCTACCCACCATATGCAAGCGTTTCTTTTTAGCATATCTCTTGTTCTAATCTCGGGTGACATGGCTACATAGATAAGATTCACAAAACAAAACAAAAACCTAGTTTAACAATTTTTTTCAATTTATTAACTCGACAGGAGTGTCATAATGAAGTAGGGGGGTTTTATTTTTCTATCCTGACATTGATACAGAACACGGAAAAGTTTATAACGCTAGGGATAAATTCTTAAGACCTAGAAAGCAACCCCAAGAGAGACTGGGCTCAACAAACCTTGTTTACATAATAAAATACTAATTCTCATCTGCTTGCCTGTATTAATTTATTTTACATGACTACTGTTTGCTAAGGAAAAAAATAAAATAAAATTTGAAAATGCCCCATTTCGCTTCTCCACTGTGACAGAAGGAAGCATTTCTCTGTGTGTCTGCTATTGTCAGCACCCAAGTGGGTTTTCCTGGAGCAGTGGCAGCAGCCCCCTTAGCAGCCCTGGACAGTGAGGGACTCACTCTCCGGCTCCCCAAACACCCTGGGAAGGAGCAGGAGGCTTAACGATTCGCCAGTCTGACAGATGTTTTAACCTGATGAAGTGGATTCACGCTGCCTTAAACTTCAGGGCTGTAAAGTTCAGATACAATACTCAAAATCCTCCTCAGGCTTTAACTTTGCTGCTTTCCTCTCCCCACACATGCAACTTAAAAGTCATTATAGTTCTGAAGCAGGAGAATGACTTTTTTTTTTAATTCTCTTTTTGAAGGGAGGGAGAAGGGGGAACAGTGGAGCAAGGGGCCTACCCAGAAAGCAGCAAACATTGGGGCTCCCGCTTGGTTGCACGAGAAACCAAGCAAGCATGGGCTCTCTGCAAAGAGGAAAAGAAAAACTTTCAAGTGGAAGCTCTCAACTTAGCCCAGGAAAAGTGAGGGTGGCCTGTGGCATGCCTTTTCATGCTGCAATGCTACTACTACTAAGAAAAATCAAAACTACTAAGAAGACTACTAAGAAAATCAAAACTAAAAAAAATAAAAAAATAAAAAAAGGAAAAAATGAAACCTGCAGCTTCTCAGAAAAAAAAATAATAATAGAACCAAGTGGAAAAAAAAAAAAGAAATTATTACAGCCCAAATCCTCCCAGCTTTGGACACTTGTTCCCCAGCAGGCTGGGCAGCCCAGATGCATCAAAGCAAGTGTGCGCGTGGGGAGGGAGCCGGGAATGGCGGATGGGTGAGAAAATCACCCTTCCCCACGGCCTGCGGTGG
>WKFP01014996.1:658048-672043 GCA_011057875.1 Pterocles orientalis | reverse complement strand
AGGGGGGTGGGGGAGTCGCTTTAGCCGCGTAAATCTCTGCGCACCCGCGTCGGTAGGTGCGCGCAGAGGAGTGGGGACGCGGCATTGCAGTCACGCGTGTCCCGGCGCACACTGCGCCCGTGTCCCTCGCCGTGACTAGGGGGTCCGCTGAAACATTTTACTAGTGATGGGAAGCAAAAGTTGCATTTTTCTCCGTAATTAAATCTAATTTGTTAATTGTCATCTTTTGCGATGTTGCTTTCACCGGCAGAAGCGACACGTTCTTATTCTGCCTGCTTAGTAATATTTACCAGCTAGTACTTTTTTTTTTTTTTACATTAATGGGACATCTAGTTACGCGTTTGCTTTAATTTTTATCCTTATTCAGGGTTAATAAAAACATTCAGATATCTTACCTACAAGATGCACTCTACAAAGAGTAGTTCAGTCTACACTTATGCTTTACACAAGGTTGTTGCTCTTAAACCCGTCAAAGTTACCAAGATGCAGATAAGCTGGATATGACATCTTGTGGAATCCATCTACTGTCTTTTGCAGTTATTATTTTGCCCAGCAACTTTATTCGAAGAGGTGTGCAATTATTTGGGCTTTATTGTCTATCATGTCCTACTCCTCCTGGCAAGCTGAACTAGCATCTTCCTACCCCCTTTCTGCACCACAAGTTTGAGTACCCTGGGGTTAAATCCGGCACAGTTTTGTCTGTTTCAAGCTGCAACAACTGGCCGCTAATTCGTTCTCACATGAGCAGGGATATTACCATACTAATATTATTATTGGTAAGAAGAGGTAATTGATAACACCACCTGCCACTCTGCAGCAATCACGATGATAAATGTTTCCATCAGAGGGAAATCTGTGCTTGGTCTACCACAGCCTAACCCAAACAGCATGTCAAATGTCAATTATAAAGATGTTTCTTTTCTATTACAATTTTTTTTTTTTGTGGAAAGCAACTAGCCCCACCACGAGATTTATAGAACCTGTTCAAAGCACAACCGTGCCTAAACGTTTTGCCTTAAACATTTAAGTTACTTTTCCTTTTATTTAATATCATGTCACTCGTGGATCTAAATAAACATCGATTCTTACACACAAAAGCTTATGTTCACACTTAGCAAACTCCAATTACCACCCACTTCCGTTCTTTGACCTAACAGATGATTCATTAATTTAACCAACAATTTTAAATACTTAGTGGAATATTGGTGATACACATAGCTGGGGGGATATTATCAGGGCAACACACATTTAAGCTCATAAATACAGGTCGTGCACACATATAGGTGCATAGGCGCTGTATATAGTAAATTCCTGTATTTGTATTGCAACGCATGTCTGCCAGCACGTACTGCAGGAAGTGCATGTACGAATACACAGTGCATAGAAAATCCGTGCTTTTAGCCTCTTTGCAAAAATCTGTGTGCTTCCCAAAGTGACAAGTGAGATGAATATTAAAATGTATACATATATGCGTACCACATGCACACAAACACACAAACAGTGTAACATTGTTCACTGACTCTAGCTCTATAGTGCCGTCAGGTATAAAAACTTTCATCCCCTTGGCTGCAGATATGCTCAGAAGATTATTATTAGTTTGTATTAATAGATGCAGGCCTCAAAAGATGAAATCGGCTATTGATAATTGCAAGAAGTATACAGCAGCTACTGTATCGATCGGCTTGTCCCTTATTCCCCTGGTATAGGAGAGATAAGAAGACACACTCTTTAGTGCAATATAATTTCTTTTGACCTATCTGCTTGCTACAGACTTATGATGAATAGCCGGAGTGGTTAAAGTCCTTTATCACGAAAGGTACCCCTTGATATAATATTGATTCTTTATAACTAGCTCCAAACACAAAAATCAAACTGTCCACTTGACCATCATCATCATCAATATCATCACAAAGGCTCTGGAATAAAGATCAGCACAGGACTGAAAACGCTTTCTATAATCTGCCCACCTAATCTTTATTTGCTGATGATGAAAAGAAAAGGGTGTGAGACTGTGTGTGTGTGCGCCCGCCGAGGAGGCGGGGGAGAGCGAAACGCGGAATGTCATCCGAACAAATGAAAAAAAAAAAAAAGAAAGTTAAAGAAAAAGACCGTTCAGCCTCCTTCAAAAGAAACCAAATGATGATCACCGAAGTTAATGATCACGCTTCGAAGCCCCACTCTCCTGAAGGAGGAGAATCAAGTGCGGAGAAGGCCCGACGTGATATAATACCCTGAATCCCCCCCCTCACTGCCCGCCCCGAGCGAAGCGCTGTGCGGTGCATACAGAGAGTTATGTAAGGAACGGCCACGGCCGGGGTGGGATCAGGCAGCGTTTTCCTCGGGCAGACCCAGGACTAGCAAAGTCGTCTTCTCACTTTCTCTCCTTTCGCCGGTCCATGAAGCGATCCGTCACTTATTTCCAGATCGCCTGGTGATCCATTAAAATTAAAAAAAAAAATAAAAAAAGAAAAAAATAAAAGCCCCACGGGGTGATGAAAAATAAAAAAAAAAAGGAGAGCAGGAAACGCACCGCTGATGTTTGGGTTGATGCTTAACGTGCAATATCTATAGGGTGGTGTAGAAAAGAAAGAGCGTAATCCACATGTATATTGCCTTAAATTAACGGTATTTCCTTCGCCTTCCCTCCCCACAGCACCAGCATGCTTTCGCTCAGGGTTGCATTAGCACAGTCACCAGTAATTACAAGCGCGTGTACGCTGGGAGAATGAAGATTGGGAAGGTGGGAGGTAGGACCTGATTCCCCTTTGGAGCAATCAGGACTGGGGAAAGGTTTCATTCCGTGCGAACGGTACGTTGATCGTATTTAATGGGCTGCTTAGGCTGGCGCTCAAGCCGAGGGACCATTTCAGCGCAAGTTTGCGCTTTTCAGGAGAGAAGGAGACGCGGGGGGGTGGGGAGGGAAAGAAAAGGATGGAAGCAGCCGCGGCGGCTCAAGTTGGATTTCCTCCGTCCGGCGCCCCAAGGGAGGGCTGCTCCCGGGAGAAGACCCCCGCTACCACGGGCACATTTTGGGGATAACGGGAGGGGTGGGGGCGGCTCCGGGCAGATCCGTGCCAGCGGATGAGCCTCACCGCCTGCGGGCAGCCGGGCCGGGGGGAGCCGAACCTGGCCGTGCCGGGCCAGGGGGAGCCGAGCCGAACCGCGCTGTGCCGAGCCGAGGGCAGCCGAGCTGAGTCGAACCGGGCCGGGCTGTGCCAGCTCGGGCCGAGACCCGCGGCGGAGGCGCGGGTGCTCCCCTTTCTGCCCGCCCGTCGCAGCCACTCGTGGGGCGGAGGTGGCCCGTGTCCGGCCACACTCTTCTTCAGGCCGTGACACCCCCGTTGCGTCCTGGGGCCCCGCTCCGCTGCCGCCACCTTGGCCCGACCTGGCAGGTTCCCGTGCCCTCCCTCCAGCAGCCTCGGCCCCCCCACGGCCCTTTCCCCGGGTGAGTGGGGGCCGCCGGTGGCCGCGGAGCTCCCACCCGCGGCGGTGGCGCAGGAAGGGTGACGGGGGTGGCAGCGGTGACACCCGGCGGCTTCAGCCCTGGGAGCCGCGATGAGGCGCCTGCCCGTGCCCGACCCCCCCCGCGGTACGGAGGTCAGAGCCCCCCCACCCGTGGGAGCAACACACCAAACAATTACTGTCACCACAGCACCATCCCTTCTCACAGGGGAGGCTTCGCTCGCTGTATGAGCGGCACATAATTACATATTTTACAAGCTTTCCTCCTTCCCACTAAGTCCTCGGCACCGTCTCTGCTCCTCCTCCCCACTGAAATAACCTGCGGGGTCACTGGAAAAAAAAAATACAGGGGGAAAGATGTGATAAATATCGAAGTCCGTTGGGGCCTTCGTCCCTGCTCCTCATCAGGTCACACAGACACACCCCCCTCCTGATGAGTCCCCTCACCCCTAGCAGGTATCTCAGAAGAATTGTTCACTGACCTTTGCAGTAGATATTGTTAAAGGATTAAATCAGTCAATCAAAAAAAAAAAAAAAAAAAAAAAAAAGAAAACAGCCTTTTGTTCGGGTTATGACACATGACTTGAAATTAATTATAAAACAGGCATTGCAAGTGCACACAGGGGAACAGAGGGTATTCTTAAGATTAGAGTGCTTTTGGGAATAACAAGAGGCAAGGTTTCTGAGCAGATGCAGTCTAACATGCGGTGGGCTCTTCCTAAAACCAGATGATGACAGGAGGAAAAAAAAAAAAAGTGGAATTGGGCAAGTACATCAGTGCTGGCTGGTGGGAGAGGGGTGGAAGGGTGCTTTCACCCTTAAAGTACTGGTATGTAGAAAAAGTTGATCAAATGATGATCGTCGCTGGGTTTTTTTTTTTTTTTTTTTGCGTAGCAATGCATATCTTTACCATGACCTAACGATATGTGTGCTATTGTACTTCACAAAATGCATTCAGGCTTCCCTTGGCAGGTTGAGGTGTAAGAGTTGATTACTAACAAAAGTAATATAGATTAGAATCAATCCCCCTTATCTGGTGACAAAAAATAACATCGTGTCAGCACTGTGTACATCCTATCGTCAAATGACACAATATCATTTGATTAGTTGAATAAATAATCAGGTATGTCCAGACATACAGGTCACCTACTTGCAAATTACATTACCCTGCTTGGGTACAGGCAGCACCTGATTAGGAAACAGCTTCTCCCCGTGTCACTCTAGCTTCCCTCTAGAAAGAACATCTGATATTTTCAGATGCAAGGCTTTTGGAAAATACTTCTATATTTTGCAAATCCTGTATGTGTTTTCATGTTCACATGCAACACTTTTGCATCCTGTGCTACAGATACCACCTTTACTACCAAAGCTAGGGGAGTTGTCCTTATTTCTCTGAGTATTTGCAAGTTTGAAATGATAGCCCATGTGCTGTGGTCTGAAATAAGGATAGCTGACATATGATCTTTTCAAAAACTAAGCAGCACACATTTCCATGAATGATTTTGGATAACTCGCTCTGGCTGCACACCCATATAAATAACAGGAATGTAAGAAAGAATAAAGGATTAGATAAGGGAGCATGGAAACATTGAAATTCTGAAGTCCACACTGAGGAAGATGGTCAAATAAGTGTGTTGGCCTTTCAGTGTATTATATCACACCCTACAGAAACAGGAGAAAACTCTAAGTACATGCTAAGGCTCTTAATGCTTGAGGTTTCTGCTGGGTTTGAATCTTTTTGAAATACACTATTGGCCAGAACGATCTGTGCAAAACTTTCTTGGCATTTTACTTTCTCCGTAACTTGTGAATTTTCACAAATGAAGTATGCAACATGCTGGGATACGTTTTGCTGTGAGACGATGTAGCCTGGGTCATAATCACTCGGACATGCGCAGAGAAACAGGAGAAAGAGCAGAAAGCACAGCCTATAATGGATACTTGGTAAAGAAGCACTGTTAAAAGGAAGAAAAAGAGCAGTTTGGGAAAATAGATAGGAGAGTCTGAGCCACTTGAGTAGTAAGAGAATAGTGGTAAAGGGCAAAAAGGTGAAACAGAGATGATGGGAAGGAAGATTACAAGGACAGAGAGAGGAGGCCAGTGTGTGTGAGGAGAAAATAAGTGTTTGGAAACGTTAGCACTGAGTTCGCAGAAGTTAGCAAATGAAAAATTACAGCCTTTATTTTCCTAAGGAGTTGTGCCAGGTAGGATTCTTAAAAAAGCTTTAGACTAAATGATAGAACAATATTCCGGAGGATTTGGGCATATCAAACCTGTGAATCCTATTTAAAACTTTTCTTCTTTGAATGTAGAATGAACCATCAGTTTGTGTGAAAAGTTTCTAGGCCTGAACCGGCACAAAGGCTGGCAGGGCGGTGTTGCTCTCTTTGGTCGTGCCATTAATAAAATTAAAGAAAAAAAAAAAGGGAATTTTACCCTGACACTTTGCTTTGCTTTCTAAGACCTTCACCAGCTGATAGTCATGTTACAGTAGATCTTTTGCTTATGTATTTTATTTACATAAGGCACACCTTTTGGTTTGAATGGCTCACAACGTGGTCATGCAATAGCACACCTTTTCAAGTCTGTGTGCTTCTTTCCTTTGCTAATGTCACCTGACAGCACCTTCATTCAAGGTAAACCCAAATGGCAGTGGTAGCATTGACTTTTTTTTTTTTTTTTTTCACCGTTGAAATGCATAGAATGGTGGTGATGGTGATGAGGGAGGAACTCAGATAAAATTTATCAAGTATCACCTTTGGGTTGCAAACATTTACTTAAAGAGTGCAATAATGCTCCCAAATGGTGATTTTGGCCACTATGGCAAAATCTCTGCCATGACTGGGATCAAAATCCGTTGATCAGTCAACCACCCTGCCTGCCTCGGTCTGCTAACAGGCGTGATCTTGCAGAACCTATTCTCGCTCCGCTTTGGGTGAGTAAAGGAAGAGTTTTATTTCCCAGTTTGGAATCTGTTTCCCAAATGCATCAGCTTTTGTATGTGCACGTGTATATATATATATATATATATATATGCATTTGTATATGTATGTATGTATATTTAATAGTTGTATGCAGAGCTGTTCAGGCACATCCATACAGATCTGAAAACGATACCTCTATCCTCTCTCTCATGCACAAAGGGCTTGATTTCAAAGTAACATCCAGCCATGCACACCTCTCCCCCAAAATTATCTTAAGATTCTGAGCAGTCGGTTGCAACATCTGTCCATGATAGCAGCTATGCTGTGTTTTCCTCTGTCAGGTGCAGAGGAGTATCTGTGGTTGAAAGAGAGCCACCTTTCCCCACCAGGGGAGATTTGTGGCTCAAGTGTGTTTATTTTTTGTGTGCTCTCAAAGGAAAGAACTGCACCTGCATCATATGTTACAAGCACAATTTCCAAATGCAGAATTGGACTCTCTGAAACACTGTATTAAATTCATGAAAACTATGAATTCAATCTGTTAGGTAGGTTTCTGATAAATTTACAAATACTTCACGTATTATATTCACAGTTAGGCTAGAGAGGAACAGAGACAATACAGGGGAGATGACCTGGAAGGCTGTAGACCAGCCACTGATTGCTTATGGTTGGAAAGGTGGGCAGGTAATTTTACAGTCACTGTCGGCAGTGTTGCTGACATTCCTCTGAAGCACCTGATACAAGCTGTTGCCATAGACTGATAACAAATAAGCTGGACAAAAAAAAAAGCCAAAAAACCCAATTGTAACCCTCTCTGTGAGATATCGACACATGTGCAAGTTGGGTAGTCGTCTTGTGTTATTTTCATGTACTTGAGATCCATGTAATTTATTTTAATGGTCAAAAATAGGACAGGCGAGGTGGTGCCCCATCTGTGTTCTGCGTTGCCTGTTTCATTAGCTGAGTTGTTTGGACCCTGCTGGTTTCAGAGGAGGATTTTGTATTTGACACGTCACGCTAATATCAGTCATTAGGCACAACTGTAGGCGATTGGTGCTCTATAAATACCGATGCACAAGCGGTTTGCGGCAGTTGCTGTATAAATACCTACCAGAGATAGCTCTGCAGTGGACAGGAAATAAATTAATCCTCTTGTCCTACAAGAAATGCGTGGAAGGAGGTAGTGAGAGAACACTGTACTGGGCTCTCTGCAGGTGCAGTGACATGGGTTTCAGGGAGAGGTGGCCTCGCCTCCAGGACCCAGGGGTCCCCAGGTGCCTCTACTGGTGCCAAAGGCTCCCGCAGGTTTGCCTGGCTCCCAGGTAATGCAGCATCAATGCCCGTGGACAGTGTGGGTTCCCCACTGGGTTCTCCTCCCTAGGGGGGACCAGATCAGGAGACAGGGGCTGCTGGAAATCTTGGTGTTAGATGGCTGACCTGCTCGGAGAACTTCTGCCATGGCTGGGCACCGAAGTATGGATTCTGCCCATCCTTAGCCTCACCCCTGAAGTTCTGCTGTCACTGTTTGTCCCATAGCCTCTAGTGTCTTTCCAAAATATCTTCAAACTCACAAGAAAAGCCTTTAGACACAGGCTCTATCAGAAACCTGGTTCAGATTGTCTTCAGGGAGGGAATTTTTCTGTTTTGCATTGGGCATGCAAGGTGAAACCACTCACGTTGTTGTCTCTTCCCACAATTTGAGGGATAGATCCATTCTTCACCTTAGCACAGGAACCATGGATCATGCCTCCGGGTGAACAGAGGTAAGAACAAGAAAAAAAGTTTTGACTTTGTTGATACAGCTTTGCTGAGAAAACTTTCAGTCCAGGCCAGGTGAAGACAGGAGATCAGGCTTGGGCTGGCTGGATAGTGAAAACAAGCTCTGAACTGGTTCTACACAAACTGGACCTTCAGCGCTGGTGGTGTGTTCATCCAGCCAGGAGACTCTTCTTGGGCTGACTACTCAGGCTGTTGAGAAAGTTGTCCTGGGTTCAGTTGCTGAAATTTAGTCCTTATAGAGGTGTTGGAGGTTAAGAAGTCCATGAGTTTTGTATGTATGAAGAACAGCAACATCTTAATCATCACTAGGGAAAGGAAACAGGGGGTGATACAAAAAGCAATGACCATGATAAGGGAAAGTGTGTCAATGCCCGTCTGATTTGTCACAGGGTTTTCACAGGGCCAAATATATTCCTGCTTACAGAATTCAGTAGTCTGGCACCCCCAATTATTTGGACCTGCTGATTTCAATGGAAATTGCATCCTGATATAACATAGAGATCAAATTTGGCTTTTATATCGGGTTGGTGTAAGTTACAGTCATTTTGAACATCTGTTGAATCACAATTATGTATGATTATGTACTTCACCCCCTATAGTAATTTCCTTACCTAATTATATCCAACCACTTTGTACGCCACTGCCGAATTTGCCCAGGTATATTTCTGAGTCAGTACTCCTGGAGCTCTACAAATGCTATGATATTGAGACAAGAAAGTACTTTTTTAAATTAAGAGCAATTTACAATATGTTACACTTCCAACATTCAATTAAATAATAAAGATATGAGAATAAAATCCTTTTGCAACTCCAGGGAGCCACTGATGGAATAATCTGCAAATAAGATTAAAAGATTTCAGTACAACTAAGATTGCCTTTCATAACCTTAAATGTCATCCACATCAGATTTAATACTAAACACTGAATTTTTCCTTTTTCATTAGTCAGTCCAGGAGAGAGATCACAATGTTTTATCATGATGTAGAACATAAGTATTAGCATGTTAATAATGCTTTATTTTCTAGAAATACATGCTACTCGATTTATATGTCAACAGTAAAACCTTTATCGTATAATGTATGTAAAGCTCCCACCTGCAAGCGCGATTATTCTGTGCTGTTGACATCACATTGTTATGCAATCAATACTTTGTCATGACTTGCATATTTTTTAGTTCCTCTGGAAATTTGCTACTTCCGATTGAATAAAGAAATCTTTCCTACTGTCCAAGTGCATTTTTGATTAGTGGTTAGACTTTCACACACGAAGAGCAAATGCGATGGAAGAACTATCCGCCCCCCTCCCCGTATCACCAAGATGATTTAACCGTGCGTGAGAAAGTCTGAGGGGGGGAAGGAGGAGGAAGAATAACTTTTTTTATTTGGTATTCAAGCAACCATTTAATATGAATTAATTTCATAAACAACCTAATTTTGGGCCGTGCATATTTGGGCTGAGCATATTGTCTGAAACAATTTAACAAAGCCTCCTAGAGTATTATTTGAGTTTGGGCTGAAGAGCTGATACCAGAGTTTCCAGGTGGACAACCTGACAAAATTGTATTAGAAGATACGCATGAACCATCAGAAAGTTTGATCAGATTCTTTTCAAGAAAAGATTAAGAAATCCACTAGAGTCACTAACAAAATGGATTTCCTTGAGTAGGCTATGGGTTTGTGTTTTTTTGTGTTCTACAAAAAAATACACAAACTTAGTCCATTATTACGTGTTTGCTGTTTGTTCAAGGAAAATTTCAGCTGGCAGCATCAAACCACCCAGCTGAAAAGTTTCAGAACTCCCCTGCAAAGTCTCAGTTACAGAGACCTCGATTTCTGGTAGGAGGATAGTAAGACGAAGACATAAAAGAGCTTCAGCCCTGTTTGTTTAGGAGTCAGGCAGTACAGGAGCCAAGGCTGCCTAGTGTGACTAGAAATCTTGCTCCTGCCTGTGGGAGCCTTGGGCGCCTGGATTTCTAAGGGGATCTTTCCTGGAGGATTCTCTCCATCAGTATCACACCTGTGGTTTAATTAGGATGTGTCAAACCAGATATATTTTCCCAAAAATGATTTTGGCTTTGATAAATGGGTGTTTTCTGGTAATGCTAGATGTATAAGATGCCAGATTCATAAGAGTTCCAAAATGAGCTAATGGGTGTGAACTTAACCAGACAAGGCAGTAATGAAGCCTGAGTTGGGACATGTGATTTCTAGCTCTGCATTCTGCAGGTGTTCTCTAACGCCAGCGCCTGTGTTTATGTACTTCAGCTTTACTGATGCTTTCTTTGATGGATCGTAACAATCCCAGTGACACTGTGATGCTCCTAAATCTCATAATCTGGTGTTCAGGCAAGAACCAATCAGAAATAGGCTGTCCTGATTTGTTAAAGTAGAATATGTACTTCTAAATGGGCATTCAGGGACAGATCCACAGCTGGTGAGAATATGTAAATGTAAATATTTGCAAACATTATTTAACCACTTACTGAACTGAACTTCATGACCACTCTGTGCAATATATCAGCATTACTCTCTCTATTGCATTTCAGATGAGACTGAAGCAAGATGATGTATTGAGTTGATATCCCCACACCAGCCCTCACAGTGCTGAGTGTTGTACTGGCAGCCAGTAGGGTGTTTATAACCCATCTTGGGAGGGGGCGGAGCCAGGACAGCTGATCCGGATTGGCTGTTCCATACCATGTGACATCAGCTCAGCTGTAAAAGCCAAGGGCAGGGAGCAGGAGGGGGGTGTTTGTTACTGCATTTATCTCCAGGAGCAGCTGCTGTACAAACTGAAGCTCTGCTTTCCCAGGAAGTGGCCGGGCATTGCTTACTGAAGGAAAGTAGGAATAACACCTTTGCTTATCTTTTGTTTCTGTGCATGGTCTTGGCCTTTGCTTTAATTAATCTGTTTTTATCTTGACCCACAAGTTTTTCATCTTATCGTCCCCCTTTATTTTTCTGAAGCAGGAGTGATAGAGAGGCCTGGTGGGCACCTGGCATCCAGCCAAGGTTAACCCACCACAGATGTTAAGACCACTTTTTTCTAGTGAGGATCAGTGAGCACAATCCATGGGAAGTGCTTTGAGAGGTACTGAGGACACAGAGCCCTTCCTTGTACTAAGGCAGGCAACATGAGAAATTGTGTCTCCTGAAGTTGAGTCTGAATTGTCACCAAAAGATGACTCTCTAGACACTAACCTGTTCCATTTTGCTCTACTGTAACGAGACATCCAGAAGCAAAAGTTGGATAAGGATGTTTGGCACCATCTACTAACTACACTGTTAAAACAGAGGTTTAAGTAATTTTGTCCTCTCTGAATTTGCTTTCATGTGCAATTCCAAATATTCTTAATAACTTGTAAATCCTCGTGTTTTGGAGCCCCCCTTTGTCTTGCTCTGTTGGGTACGTAGTGCTCACTCCAGCGGCAGAATTTAGATGGGAAGTATGACCTGAATGGAAGAGCCAGATGTTCTCTGAAGAGGGCATCTAGCTGGGAAAATTTCAGAAGTTTTTTCTTCACAACCTTTGTGTGTTTATTTCTTTCTCTTTTCCTTGAGTATATGTAGAGCAAAAATATGCGACTGATTTTCAGCGACACACTGTTCAGGCTGTGATACATGAAATTTTTCAAAAGTTAACAGCAGTTGACTTGTGAGACTTAATGACTAAGGAAGAGAAAAAAATTTGGTTCTCTATAGGACCCAGCTACTGATGACTGAAATACAAGTCCTACATGGAGAATATGCATCAATGTCCTTAATGAGGACAGTAATGATGCACCATAGCATGAAACCAAAAGCAAACGAGCAAAGTTGCAAAGGACAGAAAATTTATCTTTCACAGGATATTTCAGGATTTTGCGATTGATTGTGCTTCTGAAACAGAATAAAAATAATTAAGTGACATTTTCAAAACAATTTCATTTTAAGCCCCAGTCTTTAATTTCAATTTAAAATATAACACAATCTGAAGGAGCAATTTCAAAATGAAAAATGGAGTCACTGTTCTGAAAAGGTTAATGCAGGGTATTTTAACCTTACTAAAGGAGTTGTAATTGTTTTTTAGATTCTGTTGAAGTTGACACTTTGGTAGAAGAGCTTTGTTTTCAATCAGACAGCAGTTTTCCATTGAAAAAACATTTGGTTGGAAAAGTTTCACTCCAGCTAGCTGAAGCATGGGAGGGTTGTAGATAAGGACAATATAATTAGCCACAACAGAAATTTTTTCAGAAAGCTGTGGCTAAGAGTACTTACACACTGGATAAATACCACTGTGCCTCTGAAAAGAGGGCAAGTGACTAGGGCTGGCTGTTATTTCGCTTTCCTTCTGAAAGGTTGCTGCTACTGTACTCCGTCAGTGTCCTCCTGCCTAATCACACCCGTTTGACACGGATACCATGGGGACGAAGGAAGACAACAGCTTAGCGAGGACCTATTTTTGGGAGAAGATTTGATCGCATGCTCTGCTTTTGGTGAGTTAGCACTTGTGTTGGTGTCCATGGGACCAGCTCTTGCAGCAGGAGCAGGGAGAGAGTGGCACTGCTGAACTGCCTGTGTTCTGCTGCTCCCAGGCTTTTGCTTCCCAAGACGCGATCTCGAAAGATCCCGTTGAGGATGGTGTGGTTACAAGGCATTGATTTCTGCGGTAACAGGCTTTCTTTTTCTTTCTGACAAACAAAAATCAAAGTGAAAAACAGATCTGGTAGAAATATTACACAAATGTAAATGAAAAAAAGATTACCCCCTGTTTTGAGAATATTATTATTCAGGATGTTAATCTGCTTTTTAATAGGTGTCAGGAAGTGTTGACACGCAGCTCTGCAGTGTATTTTGCTAAGGCAGGAATCACTGCCTTGAAGCAAACTTCTTAGTCTTGTTGATTTTACAAGGGCACCCACTCCTTCCTGAAATGTGATAAGGATCTTCCTTCACAGTAAAGTAATACATGCCAAGAAGCACCAGAAAGGAGCTGGAGTAGAAGGCAAATAATTTCCTAAGAGAAGCACCATAGAGGAGACTAACTGGCCCAAATATTACTGCTCAGTTTCTCACTCAAACTCATTTAGCTAACACGGGTCAAAGCCCATTTTCACATTGAAAGGGTAGATGACTTTTTATTAAGGCAAGCATGGCTCTTCTCGTTTTATCATTATTTCTACCAAAACAAAATCTTAACACTGAAGATTACTGTATTCCAATTAGCGTCACACTTTACAATGAAAGCATCCAATCATGGTGAGAAAATTGTGTTTCCGTATTAAATTAACTGTCTTTGGAGGCCTGGTGTCCATTATTTTTAGTGCTGACGTAAAACGGCTGCCAAAAATTTACATAAATTCAAAACTCAGGCACAGTTGGTAGAGGAAAAAAAAATCACCAAAGGCTATTAAACACGAAACCTGTGTCCCAGGATTTTTTGAGCCACAGGCTGTTGGGAATTGTGTTGCTATGTCAAGAAAGCAAAGCAAAATGTTTGCCCAGCCCTCTTCCCTAAACATCCCTTCTCTCCAGAGAAGACTGAAATTACGAGGTTAAAGCTCCATCTTAATAGTTAATAGACCTGTGGCTGCAGGAGGCAGTCCCTAGCAATCCGAAAGTTCCCAGCTTAGGCAGCCATGGCCCTGATGGCGCACCTTCAGTGATGTGTTTTTGTGCTGGTGAGGTGTGCGTATAAGCAACAACAGGTTGTTGCTCCTTGCCTACACAATAGCAGTTGATTAAATACTTGCTGCAAGTGTGTAGCAGTGCAAAGCAAAAAAATCAAAACCCAACAAACAAAAACCCCACCACACCCCCCCACCAAAAAAAACCCCAAAAACCAACCCCCA
>WKFP01014996.1:639837-658028 GCA_011057875.1 Pterocles orientalis | reverse complement strand
AAAAAAAAAAAAAAAACCCAAACCCCAAAAACCAAACAAGTTCCTGAAAATGAACTTTCCTAAAAAATGAAATTCCTTATGAATCAAACCTAAGTGGGACAGAGGAACAGTCATAGAGGAAATGTCATAGTGGAGCTGAATTAACAGGAGCCGATTTCTGGCACCTTTTCTCTGAATGGTAGGACTGAGCATCTCACCAATCGACTAAAACTGATGTACCCAAAGCGATGCTTCTCTGTGGCCTTGGCTTCCTAGGATGAAAAATGCCCCTAAACTAACACCCTGAAATGTTCTGATTTTGCACTGTGTAAGGAGTGTTTTGAGGACATCCAGGCTGGCCTCGCAGTCCCTCAGACAGAAGAGAGCTGATCTATTTTAATTTTACCTGGATGAATGCACACAAGTGTTGCTTGTGGTCTGATCCTGTATTCCCTTTGCTGCTCCTGTTTGCCTGAAAAGGGAATCGCACAGCTTCCCTCTTCCCCACTGATGCAGCAGGTACATTGCAAGATGTTGGTGGGGTCCGAAGGCAAGAGAAATAAAATGAAATAATCTTTCCTCCTTCCCCATGAAAAGTGATGACTGGAACCGATGGCAAATTAACTGCAGGTGGCAAACCCTGCTCTAGAAGTTCTTTATGTGTATGCACGAGCTTTTCAGTACAGAGTGGCTATGTGAGTTCGAAATCCTTTGTGCATCTGGAAAGTCTCTGATGCAGTAGCTGACAGGAGAAATGTCTCTCCTATCCTGATCTCCAAAGACTTTCTTGCCGGATGTTTTCTGGGAAAGCACATCCAGTAGAGTGTCACAAGCCATCATTTTTCAGTCTAGCCAACCGTCGCCCTTTTCACTACCTTGGCTTTCAACAGATATTGTTTTAAGTGAATACGAAGCCCTCCTGTGACAGCAAAAAGTGCAGATGTAATAATATACACGGCAATATATTTTTAACCCACCAGAGCCATTTCCTCCTCTTTTGTTTCCTTATATGACCCTGATGCCATTTGGAATAAACTTTAATTGGGTCATTTTGCCGTCTGCCGAGCAGCCTCCATTAATGGCCCTGTATGGCGGTGAGTGCTGGTAGTGGGATCGCTGTCACAGACAGTTGCCACTTAGTGAAGTTTCACAAACGTATCTTCATTATTTATGCATGCTGGGCTTTATTACCGACACCAGGTGTGAGCCAGGAACACTTCACTCCACACACGCAGCTGAAGAGGTCAGATGTCAGCGTTAAAGTAATAATGATAAAAAAACTGAACAAGAGAGGTGTGTTCTCACGTCGCTGCCACTTGTCCCGTGCCTCGCACGGCACCGCAGTCATACTCGTGGTTTATAGGAATGTTCCAAGTGACCGATTCCTCATGGCATTGCTGGGACAATACAAACATCCCCGGTTCCTTTCATCTTGAGCAGGATTTTGACCTTAAGGCTTGCCACGTTTTAGTGTGAATATGTATGGGAGTATGTATATTATGCACAAACACATGTATTGTCTGGTGAGCAAACGAGGACATACTCTTAAGTAACTTGATTTTACACCTCTTCTGGAATTATTTCTAGTTTACATTACTGTGGGGTGATTAGCTTCAGGTTCTCCATATGTATATGCATACTTGTATATAATGATGGAAAAAACGTAACGAAAAAATGTGGAAAAAAAGTATAAGCTGTATAAAATATTCCATACAGAATTCCTCTATCAATCTGGACTGATCCCACTGAAACCAAAGAAATGATGACAGATTTAGATAAATGTATGTAAACGAATCACGACCGTGAGTTCCACAGCTGTCATTCTGGTTTGGTTAAAGTTGATGAGAAAAATATGAATATATTCCTACAGACTCTGACAGGGGCAAGATCCAGCCTCAGATTCGAAAACTTAGCCCAGCTAGTGTGTTAGATATGCACGCAGGAGTTTTGAATTAGCTCTTCTCTTCCTTCTGTGTTATCATATTGTAGTTGTAATATATGAAAGAATTACACAATTTAATTAGGAAATGGTTCTTAGGTCATAACAAAATTGGCACACTGAACACACAATAAATGTCTACTTTCCTTTTAATTAAACAGCTTCCCCTTAAAGGTTTTCAATCACTAGTTTAGATAAGTGGGATTTGTAATGATTGTTAAGGAACTGTGGAGAGGGGCTGAAAACGCGCACCTTCATGCAGCCAGAAGTGGGTATTATGGAAAATGTTATTGAGTCTGTAGGAAAGCTTTCCTTCATTTTTAATGTGTTGTTAGAATGATGAATAATGTCATAATTCTCACTACAACTAGAAAATCCTTTTACAGTAGTCTGTTAAAAGCCATCTGGATGTTAAGCTTTGAAAAAGCCCTCTGTCATTAGTGCAGTCTTGGGAAAGGGTGCCTACAAAAAAAGGAGGAGTACAATGTAAAATATTCCAGGTCCATCAAGTTACAATGATGCTAATATTAAGGAAATGAAAGAAAACATGAACTTGAAAATTAAATTTTGAAATTTCAGACTTTGGACTTTTTCAATGTATTTTATTTTCTCTTTCTTGAAAAGCCCTGGTTATACATCCCCGTGCATCTAGTCTCTGGGTTACTGCTGAAGTACCTTCCTTACAACTGTTAGATCACATATTTATCTGGTAGTTCTGACTGTTTTTTGGCCACATATTTTATTTAGAGGGTTTAAAAATCTTCTGGGATACCAATTTCACGAAAGCTTCAAGTATCTAGGCTCATGCCTGCCTCTCTTGCACCACCCCTCTCCTCGTCCAGGCAGCATTTTGTACGGTGTTTTTTCCATGGGCGTATATCCTGCCATTTAAAACATTATGAAATAATGTGGAAAGACCCTCTGAATTAGGAGTGACGTTTAAGATAAAGGGGTGCAGCCACTGAAACAGTGTCTGATGAAGATTTAGAGTGATGGCTGAACCACGTGGATTGTTTATCCATTCTGCCACGCTATTGCTGTGAGTGAAGAGAGGTGTAATAATTTATTTGGAAAATCATAGTTTAGTACAGTGAGAAAAAAGTAATCTACCACTGCTCTGACAGGCCAGGCAGATAGATATGAAAAAGAGAAACAGATCTATTTCTTGAGATGTAGGCAACAATTATGAACGAATAGACAGCCACCGTAATAGATGAGTTGCCATCTCTCAGCTGCTTCAGCAGATGGCTTGCTTTGTGTGCTCTGCTCCATGTTGCTCACTTGAAGGTTTCATATTTCTGAATATAACTCATCACGAGACTTTTTACAAATTGGTACATGTATATTAACTATCTTCTTGATTGTGGCAAGCCTGTTCTTCCAATGAGGACGGTTGCTTTCGCTGTAAAATACGTTAGAAATTCTGAGCTATTTAAGTTACCGCAATAAAGTGACATTATTTTGACCACCAGCATTTGCCCCTGAATTTGCCATTCCTCCGCTGTCTCCTTTCTCCTCCTCAGTTCCTGTATCTTCCATCAGGTGGTCCAGCACCTTTGGAGTCCCTGCTTCCACACGCCAGGTACCAGTACCATCCCACAGCTGTCCAAGGGAGGCTGCAGCCAGCGCAGCTCGAAGATGCTGGTCCAGCACTCTGCTGGCTGCATCCTTCTCATGTCCATTAAAGAATGAGAAGTGGGCTGAAATGCCAATTAGATAATGTTGACATGTGGCAAACAGAGCTGTCTGCCAGTTTGCAGGCAGTCTGGGCAATGTCACAATGAATCCATCAAGAGGTATAGTGTCTCCTCATGGGATTCAAAATCCAGCTGTCACTCAAAGCTCCAGGATCTGGGATTTGGGTGTCAGGGTAGCTGGGGGATGGGGTTGGTTTCCCTATGGAAAGTGGGTGAAAAGCCTTTCCTCGATTTCTATGGCATCCAATCAACATCCACCAGCTTGGGACCTGAAGTTAATACGTAAAAGAAAAGGTACAATGCGTCTCCATGGGAAACTTCCTGGAAGTGCTCCTGTAAGATACTAACACACGCATTTGTAAAACAATAACGATCTTGGTTTTTTTGACTACTTCAAACACGCAGTTTTGAAAAACTGCAGCATATCGGGAATTAAAAGGCTTTGTAATTTCTTCACATGAGGTGCAAAAACTGTTGCACCAAGGTAGAAGAGAACAGAGTGAAGGGCCCTGCTGGGAAGGGCCCAATTCTCACCTCTCCTTTTAATTACTGAAAAACTAAATACCAAAATGCCAGGCACATGCTGACAAACACATGACTTCACTTCATTTAAAAAAATGCAAATCTGTATGACGTAGGAGAAAAGTTACTTTCAAACAAAGCATCAACCGCTTTTTGCTATTTTTGCTTTGTGTTTTCGTGAAAGCCTTTGTACGAATTTGCAACACTGTCCAGTAGATTCCTCCGAGGAAAGGGGGGAAAGGTAACATTTAGCAAGTGCTTGGAGTTGTGGCTGCAAGTCTTGAATAATTCTGTTCCTCTGTCTCAGAAAAAGAAAGGACTAACACCATACTGATGAGTCTTAATCTTATTAGAGATCTGTGTCTCAGCTGACCTTGTAACACCACAGAGTGACTGCCAGGAGTGACACTGCTTTGGGGATTAGGGAGTCAGAGGACCCAAGTGAGAAGCGACATCCAGAATATGAGAAAGTAGATATTGGCCAAGGGAAACCCAGAATACTCAAATGTGATGCAGCATTTATCAGTCATCCTGTGTGATCAGCCTAAGCCCGCTCGAAGATGACTCCATGTCCTGGTACTCTTGACAGCTGAGACACGCAGTGATGTTTTTTGCAAACACAGAAATGCTTCGTGGCTGACTTTTCATAACCTTGTAGCTTGTGCGCTTCTTTATACCCATGCAGAGTCCCCACATTGAAGTTTTTTGCTTAGACTCGGGATAAATTTTTGTATTGAGTTTACACAGAAGCCAGCGAGGTGAGAAGGAGGAAGTGCACTGAGCATGCTGATACAAAGCATCATTTTTGCATCAAGCTCACATAGAAGTTCTCTGGCTTTAAAACCACATGGGTAAGATTGCCGTTGCAGACAACTGGGTGTTCCGGCACCGTTCTCCTGGCAGGAAAAATGAGACACACTGAAAGATAAAACATGAAAAAAACCTACAAGTTTTAAACACATGGTGCTTTAACGTAGGTGTCAACGTAGCAATTACACCCATCATGTATGTTGCAAAAATAACTTTTTTTTTTTTCTTTTTTGAAATTCAACATTCGTTGCAGACTAAGATTTTCACATCCCTCATCAGGCTGTGTAAACAAGGAGAGATTGTGCTAGCAGACTCCTGAAGTACCAGGGGCCTGTTCTGCACACAAAGCTCCAGAGTCAGCGGCAGAGCTCCAGCTAATACTCAAGATAAGACAGAGCGTTCCCTGGCCCTGTGGTGGGAAAGTCCCCTTATGACGCTCAAGCCCAGTGAGCTGCATAAATTAATGCAAGATGGAGTTTCAAAAACATAAACTTAGAAAAACAAAGCGACCACTTTTTCTTTCCCAAAGTCTACTAGGCAGTAATCTGAAAGTCTTTGCATCTTAACTTTGTAGTAGCCGAGGAAAACATTACCTGGTGAAGAAGAAAAGCAGAAATCTGTTCCTTGTGGTGTGATGCTGGAGAAGAGGGCTTGGAGGAAGGAAGAGTCAGAAGAGATGAGGCTTCAAAATAACTTCAGGGATCAACCTTCCTAGAGGGAGGTGGGCGAAGGGGAAGAGTAATTCTGAGCCTGTTGAAGCAGGCTCACAAGCACTGTGTGGTGGGGGAAAGGGGAACGTCAGCACAGAACTGTAAAATCACAGAATCACAGAATGGTTTGGATTGGAAGGGACCCTGAAGATCATCCAGTCCCACCCCCTGCCATGGGCAGGGACACCTCCCACTAGCCCAGGTTGCTCGAATGAAGAGCGTGGGATGATACCTGGAGAGTTCTAGTGAGGCCCGTGTTAGGCAGGTCCTGTTGGCCTGCAGCTGCTTGCTTGGAAGCATGCTCACTCCTCAGAAGACCCGTAGCCATCTCATCGACACAGGCTCTGCTTTCCACAGTCTCTTGCTAGTAATGAGCTAGAATATTGGCTGATCCTAGAAGGATCTTTGCCCTAGAAAACTCTAGAGGAGCCACTCATGCTTGTTGTGCTGCTGCCTAACCCCAGCTGCTTTCCCCTCTGCGTCTGGAAAGGTTATGGGACCCTGTAGTGTCTAACCCTCCACCAGACGCGCAGCAGAGACCATCCCGAATGAGGGAGGAGTGCTGCAATGACTTACTGCCCCATTTATTCACTAAGGTTGCTGCATATTTTCTCCCACACAGGACTTTCCTGGTTCCCTCTTAACATTTCTGCGTGCTGTTGTAAGGAAAAGAATGACTTGTACTCACATCATGCAAAATTTAGTATGAAAGCAAGCTCTCCTGAACGTATCCTACGTGCAGGATTTCCACCCCCACCTTTCACATGACATTTGTGTGCCACATAGGGGAACATTTTTGGATGATAAGCGTAGCTATCTCAGAGGCCTGTTAAACAATATGGAAATCCCTAGGGCTGTGTACATGTAAACAATATCTGTGAACTCCTGCCTGGAGGGGTTTTTTTTTACCCAGCTAGTTATCTCCGTATTTTTAGTATCTCTGTCACAGACTTGTGATGTGAGGGAAGATTGCCCCATTGTTTGTTCATGCGTTAGTCACATCTGAAATAATCTGAAAAGGAGTTTGTTTTTTTTTCCCCTAATAATTGCATGATCACATGATAACTTTTTTATACCAAATTCACTGGGCTGTAATTTCCTGTGTGCAGTCTAGACTGTTTGCTTGTAGGCTTGGTTAGCGCAAGAAGAGATGCTCGCTGTTGCTCTGAACTCTTCAATTCCTAGGCAAAGCCAAGTCCAGTTTAGGGAAGCACGTTGTTAATAGATAGTCAGCCTTATAAGAGATAATTTAAAAAATATAATAATCTTTAAAAAATCACCTTTATGTATGTATGGCATACATATATGCCACAGTTAAATGCAACACTTGACACTGAACTAATAGAAAGAGATCTGAGTGCACGGGAGTGGGAGAGAATAATTTTTTATATTTAATTTGCATTTTTGAAGGCTCCTTCAGTATGATTAGTGGCAGTGTATCCTCTGACTATCCAGGCAAACGGTTTCCATTGTTGTGTGCTCAGGATTAAACAACACTGGAGAGGGGAAAATTAATTCCTTAGGAATAGGGAAAAGGTGCTTGTAGAAACCGTCAGGAGAGTCATGCTGAGACACAAAATCTGAAATAGATTTCAACTATATAACTGTAGTTTGAAATTCATGGTGTGGTAGGTTTAAGCCATCCATTTTGCCCTGTTTACAGAACATTTTGGTGGCGGTCCATATAGTACTTTGTGCTCCCTGGTTCTTACGACACTGAAGGGTTATTATCAACCTCCAGTATTAGTTTTTCTTTATAAAGTTCACTGCCACAATTGACAGGAAGCAAAGTGCATATAAAAATGAAGACTATGGTTAAGTATTTTCCGGCAATGCTTTACATTTTGTGTTGAAATGATTTAAGGTTAATTGGTAAGCACATATAAAAATTACTACATTAGTGACCAGCGCAAGCTATTATCAAATTGTATCAGTCACTCAAGCAGAGGGATGAATCTATCTTAGGAAAAGAATAATTGATTCTATCCTGGAAATGATATTTTTTTTTCCTAACAATTATTAATAGTATCAGATGGGTCTTTGACGTTACATTTTAAGCAGAATTCTTTACTTATGTTAGTAGAGAATTGTGGTTATGGAAGACAGGCATGGTGATGCAACTGTTATTGCTGAATGAATAGATGCTCTTCTTTTTTAGTCATAGTAATGCAAACATCCCATACTTGGTAATATCAGTGTTTATAACTCAAACACAGATACAAAGAAATCTGTTGAAAGGGCAAGTCCCTGAGAGCACAGGCTCTGCCCTTCTCTGTGTTTTGCTAAGTTCAGTGCTTAATAAATACCGGTGAATCCCAGATAGCTGCTGACCACTTCAGAGTTTTGATATTTGCATCCATCACTTACCCGTTTTTCTATTTTCCTAATGAAAACTATCAGTTTGCAGAACAATTCTCAGACAAGGGTACTATCTGTGCCCTCTTTGACAAAAACGGTGCTCCTTGAACTGGCCATTTCAGTTGATAATTTTGCCTGTAAGTCACAACACAGTGTTCTCAGTAACTCTTTTACCAATGCCGAATGAAGAACAAAACAAAACACACATTACAATACCTATCCGTATACTCTGATGGCTTAATAAATCCTCGCTAGGCAGCTGAACCTAGGGAAAATAAAGAGAAAACAGAAAGAATAAGGTTTGGACCTGATAAGCAATAGTTTTAATAACCGAATTTATGGCAAATGAAAGGATGCAGAGGTATTCTTTCTGCTGCTGTTTCGTACAGAGTACTATTATTCTGGCTGTTAATTGAAATACTGTGGTTTTACTCTTGCTGTAATAACAGTAAAAAAAAAATCTTCAGCTAAAAGGTACTTTATTAATTCCTCAGCTGAAAATAATAAAAATGCATACATAAAGCAGGGTATGCATCCATACACCCCTCCTGTCCATTTGTATCCACACATAGGTATACAGAAAATAAGTATTTCCCTAGTAATAGCAGTACAGGGTGCACAGTAACTAAAGCTACATATAAATTTTCTTTATAATTATATTTAAGATGTCTTTATGTAGAAAGGGATAGTAGTAGACAAAAGTGATAAATTCTCCTGTTATTAATGCTAGAGTTTGCGTTTCTGCCTGAGCGGTTAGGAAAAGCAAATGTTATTGATGTGTTAAAAGGAAATACTTGTTAATAACTAGATAATTTTAAGATATTGGGTTCATACCATCTGTTAATCTTAGTTGTGATTAAAGAGGTAATCCTAATGCCCATTATTCCTAATGACAAGACCAAGCAGGCTTAAAGCATTAGCCATCGGAGGCCAAAGAGAAGAAGCAATGAAGGATATCAGCAATCTTAGCCACAATTGAGGAATTGGCCCGTCCTCTACACAACAAAAGTGATACAAAAGAATTACACCCTCGCTAAAGTCTATTTCCTCCTATAATCACACAAAATGATTTTTCTTAAATATGATAATAAATCACAGCAAAAAATCAATGTGGCAGGGCCCAACTGCTATGGCCTGATAACGCATCAATCAATATTTAGTATTTAGATTTTAATTAATACATAGCAAAGCAGAGGCCTTTTAAGGGAGAAATATTATCTCAGATAAAAAATCCTGCACTGTTAGCATGCAAAAGTTGTTGCTCATATCTGTCATTGATCAATCTGCGGGAGTCGCGATTAAAAACCCTTGAAAATATCAGGCAAGAGCGCAAAACAGACTGAACGAAAGAGAAGATGCTGTGGGCATCTCAGTTGGCAAAGCTGCTAATGCTGGGTGCCGGGAGAACCCAATGCAGAGAATTGCACAGTGTCAGCTGAGCACAAAATCCATCCCTCCAGCACTGCCGAGCAATAGTCTAACAAACACATGGCACTTACAGTGCTGGAGGTACAGAGAAAGAAGTATGCGGCACTGGGCTGGGGACAGAACTTGTACCTCCTGACAGTGACCCTCCTGCCCCCCACCCTCGAACTGAAGCCGGGTCACAGCTGCTTATGGGGCTTAAAGAAATTACATGATCACAAATTATTTTAACCTTGCCTCCTTTTTTTTAAAAAAAAAAAAAAAAGACAAAGATGATGTCCAGGGATTTATTCTAGCCTGTTCACTGTCTGATTACATTGAAGACAGATGAACTGGACTAGAAAACATAAAGCAAGAAACATTTTCACAGCCCACCTCTTTCCTCTTGATCATTTCTGGAAAACAGTCTGGACTGGGTCCTCATATTTGCTTTCGGTGGGGATAATCTCATTTTCACAATTCTTAAAGTAAAGGAAAGGAAAGGAAAGGAAAAGAAAAAAGAAAAAAAGAAGATATAAGGAAAAGAAAAAAGAAAAGAAGAAAAAAGAAAAGAAAATGAAAAGATTGATGCTTATTCTAAACACAATCCAGCTCCTATTGAAGCCACTAGCAAATGTCTCCAGACTTCAGTGGCTGTAGCACCAGGCTGATGATCCAGTCTTTATATATTGGTTTTGTTTTCCTCAGGACAGATTCCAAGGCAGTGTAATTGAAATGGTAATAATGGGAGGCTTTAACATCAGCTGACATTTTCCAAACAAGAGCCTGCATTTGGCCTGAGTTTACTTTTCTTGTATATAATTTATGAACAACTGAATCACTAGGAAAGAACTGTGTGCTTTCTTTAAAAAAAAAAAAAAAAACAGTCTAAGAGTAAGGATATAAAGTACACCGAAGAAGCCATTTGACCTTACAGCTCAGTTTACCTCACAGCTTTTAGAGACATGAACTACACTGAATTTCCAAGCTGAATTTTTCAGAGAAAAACAAACAAAAAACTATTACTTGTTTTTTAACCCATGAACCTGTCAGTTTGTGTATGTGAAATAGTTCAGAAAATAATCTATAATACTTTAACCAGTTTCTCCACAGAGTTTGTACAAATTATGCAACGATGGTCCATAGGTCAAATTCATCCATGGTACAGGTAGAGCTATCTCTGGATTCAGCAGTATATTAAAGGAAGGTTATTCTTTGGGTGTAAATTGACCGTCCGTCAGAGCGTAGCTACATCCAGCTGTGTCAAGGCAGCGCAACCCATCTCAGCAAAGCCTTCAGTGAGTGTAAAATGAATATAACTTATTCAGATGGCAGGACGTGGAGCATCGCTGGAAAAGCAAATGTCATGTGGACAGTTTCCTCCCCTTGGCTGATGGCAAATAAATTCTGCTTGTTCTGTGTACTTAGTATTTGGCGCAAGTTATGCAAGCTCGTGCCTGGTAGGCGAAATGTAATAAAAGCATGCGAGGGAGCAATGTCATCGCAAGTACTTGACCTTCCCCTCTGGCAATATGGAGGCGGTATATTTTGTGGCAAGTGTTGTGGTTGTCTTTACGTTGGTGCCTGCTATTCTGGGTTTTTTTCCTGTTGTATTCAAGAATTAAAGCTCTTAAAAAGACCATATGTCCCAACCTGCTCTGTCCTCTTGGATGAGGGTGCGTTCATCTCTTAATTTGGATATTTGGGTTTCCACAGCTTCTCACCATAATCAGGTCTTTGTTCTCCAATCTTGTTTGTTCCTGTAATCTGCCACTGAATGAGCTTCTGCTACCTCCTGTAACCTTGAAGCTTCCAAAATATGTGTGAAAAGAAATAGATTAGAAATCAACTATGTGGATGACTGCAATATGAGATGCTTTTTAAGCAGGGTGTGGAAGTATCTGGAGGTTGATATGGATTATAAATCCAATATAATAGAATAATAGAATCATATAATCATAGAATTGTTAGAGTTGGAAAGCACCTTAAAGACCAACGAGTTCCAACTCCCCTGCCACGGGCAGGGATACCTCCCAATAGCCCAGGTTGCTCAAACTCCAATCCTTCACTTACAGGTTGGCATAACCTGAACTAAATGTTTGGGTCTGTAAAAACGGTGAAGTTTATATGAAAATAGGACAGAAGGTACAAAAGCTATCCGTGTGAAAGTTGCTATTCATGGTATTTTAAGTGGCTGTATAGACTGGTAAATATTTCTGTATTCGTTTTTTTCCTGCATAGAGAGTGAGAACACGAGACACACTCTGCACTCCCTCAGGAGTGCTGGACTTCACTCTTCTCATCTGAAAGCAATTACAACTTGAAGTTTATCTGTGATCTTTGTGTTAGGAAAATAGCGGACGAAAACAATTTGTACGCATCCGATCTTCTGATGTTTTCTTTTCCCCGCATAGAAGAACACCTCCTCACCTATCTTCTGCCATCAATGCCAGGCCAGCTTCTGCACTGCCATTGCTACAAGCTGTGAAAAAAATTGTGTTGTGTTCCAAAAATCCCTCAAATAAAGCTAGTAAAATATGTTTTGCCCTTTGGAGCAAGAGGGGCTCCACCTACATGAAGTTCCAAATGAAGTTCTGGTTCCCATGAGCAGCTGCAAGGCCACACAGCAACTATTCCTCCAAAACTCCAGGATTCAGAGAACTTCTCCCTGGTTCTTTTCCTTCTAGGATTATCCTCATTATTTACTGATTGACTCTTCCCCACCAGTCTCAGGCTTCACTTCCCCTAGCCCAGACATCTCATAATACACTGGAAGAAGATGAAGGAATTAGTTAATTCCCCAGAGCTGGCCCAGCCCCACCAACCTGCAAATTCCTATATACAAGCTGGCAACTGTGATCTTTCCTCTAAGCCAGCGAGAGGATTAACTCCTTCCCTACTTTAGTTTGCAGCTCATTCACAAGCTGTTCACTTTGTACATCCAGTATTTGATATCGCAAGTGCTTTGATTGGACACAATGGGTCACACTGGTATGGTTTTCGTTCCCTACTCAGTTCAGCTAATTAAATTCCAAGCAAAAACAATTGCAGATATATTTTTGCTGAGTATGCTGGAAAGGAAGTGGCCATTCCCAAGAAGTGCTGTTTTTGTGAAGGTTTCAATAAACCCATTTGGTTGGCCAAACACAGGAAGGACATGGGTGCAGACGCACCAAACTTATGTAAAAGGAGATTTAGACTTCTGGGAGGGTAATTTTTTTCAATTCTCATAAGTACTATTGATGGGAGCAAACACCAAGCCAAATTACAGCTGCAGATGGATGCCAAATTAATAGGAAATACAAATGCAAAGCTATAGATGGTGTGTTTTCCTACTTTTAAAAAGCTTGAGTGTTTAGACTTCCCTGTTTTTCTACTATATAAGCTGATGTTTAAATACCAGCCACTCTGTTCTTGTAAAGAAAATCCTGCATGGGACCTCAAGGTTAATCATCAGTGCTGTTTATGAACTAAGGCTCCTTGACCACTATCTTTCAGACCTGTCTGCCAGTTCTAGCCTACAAACACCTTTCTCATTCGGCCATCACAATGATACTAGAGTGCCTTCCAGTCGTAGGACTACAACTGCCTTGACAAGACCTCTCTAAACAGCTGCATGTGGACCAGGTCCAGTTCACAAAGCACCACTTGCAAGTCCACCAGCAGCACTGGCCCATTCCTGCCCTGTGCTCACTCTGCTGGCAGGACACGGAGGAGGAAGCATGGCTAGCAAGTCTGTTCTCTAAAGGACGCAGCACCTGGACAAGACCCAAGCACTTTTGCAGATGTTGGCCTGTGGCATGGGGTATGATCTCCAAAAGACACAGCCGTGCTGGGATGTGCCAGGGCTGGATGGTTCTCTAAAACCAGAGAAACCCACTGCTTCCCAATTTGATGTTGTTTCCCCCTTCCAAAACAGGGAAGAATGCTATTCTAAGTTTACCTGCATGAGAGTATTTATCTTTTCTTCTTCAGGAGATATAGAATCACAGAACCACAGAATGGTTTGGGTTGGAAGGGACCTTAAAGACCGCCCAGTGCCACCCCCTGCCATGGGCAGGGACACCTCCCACTAGCCCAGGTTGCTCAAAGCCTCATCCAGCCTGGCCTTGAACACACATATCCTTCAAAGCTCAGTAGGTTCCTGCAGTTCTCCTTTTAGAGAAAGGCAACATTTACTGTGACTTCATCACTGCTTGATTTCTCACTCTTTCTGAAGAGGTCCCCCCACGGCAACAGGCTTTGAAGATGTTGGCATACAAATGCCACTGCTGCAATCATGTTGAAAAAAAAAAAGAATGTTGAGTCGTGGTCACTAAAAGGACACCTTTACACAACAGGGTAACAATTTTAGAAGGAAGAGTTTTAGGTTGTAAAGTAACTGATTTTAACCCCGATGAAACACTAGAAACAGCTCTTTCCAATAATGATAGTTTGTTAGCTGTAGAGAACATCTGACACAAGTCAGAACAATTGGAACAATTCCAAAACTTGCTTATGCTACTTTTGGCAACTCTGTGAGAAAAAAGATCATATATTCAGATTTTTTTTCACAGAAGTTTAAATTTGTTGAAATTTTTCAAAACCTAAAATTCATTTGGGTTGATCTAATCCGGGAGTTTATATGAATGATTTAAAATGCCCAGAATCTTCTTTTAGCCAGGGACATTTATCATTCCCTTTCTCAGATACTGACAAGTTTTCAAAGTAGTTAGAATTTATTTTGGAATAAGCACACTAACCCTTCCAAACAAGTGGACAGGTGTCCATTTATTCCCATGGAGCACCATGTTCTCATGTTAGCATTGAATTTGGCCTGTTGTATAGAATAGATTTATCCCAAAGAGGAGCTGGACTTGTTGGGTGCAGTGGTGGCGTGTTAAGTTGTGAGCTCATTCAGTCTGGCGGGGTATGGGCTGAGTGAGGCTGGCCAGGGCTTTAGTAGGAGATTGTTGTGATAAAGGAACAGGATACCGCTGGAACGGCTGTTATCTATGACGCAGACATTACTTTCCCTCCTATGTAAAGACATACTGACTCTGTTAGATTTGCCACTTCTTGATTCGACATAAACCAGAAGTCTGTCTGACTGCTCGCGGCCATTGGAGAGCCCAAGGCTTGTCACCTTTCTCACTTTTTTTTTTTTTCAGATAATATGCATCACTTCATCTTTTCCCTAACCTTTATGACAGATATTATTCTTTGCCTTCCCTTTAGCTGGGTTGCAGCTCATCCTTGCTCAGGAAGGTGGAATCAACTGCTTTCCCATCGAACTACCTCTCCCTTCCATTTTCAACATCTGTACGGACAACCTGGGAATGGTTCTGTGCAGAAAGACACGAGAGAAATGGTGTAGATGGGAGTGGACATCAGGAAGGAGGAGTGGGGAAAGCTGGCAAGAAGGAAAATTCCAGCTATGACAGCAGAAAGAAGGAGGGAAACACAAGAAGCTTCACGAGCAGCGGGGACACCGCCTTTTCCAGCCAGTCTTGCTAGCTGATTATCATGCAGCAGCACATCATCATCATGACAAGTTGTCAGGGATGCGAGCGAAAGATTTGATTGTAAACAAAGATGAGTGATTTCTTTAGTGTTGGGCTTTGTAAAATCAACATGTTACACGACAAAGCCCCAAATGTTAAGTCTATCTTGACAGCACCCCTGCAGCTTCTGCTGTGCTTGGAGAGCTGCTCTGACTACAGATGCTCAGTAGATATTCTTGTGATATTTACTATTGGAAGCTTTGTGAATTGCCACATTCTGAATTAAGGAATAACACTGAATATTTTCATCCATTTTTACCAAATTGTGTTTGGCCTTTTATGATTTTTTTGCAGCTCTCTTATTGAAAAAGCTTTGTGCTTCCTTTTGTGGAAGCAGGATTTAGCTCTGTACAGGGAGATAACTTCTGGTTGAAGAGGTATATCTCGCCAAATCTGGGAAAGTCCACATGGATTTGGCCCAATTATACACTTCTCAAAAATTATATTTTTCCATGCTCACTGATATGCTTGTCATATTCTGGCATAAATTCTTTGAAGATACTATCCATAACAGTTTTCTTTTCAGTAGTAAATAAAGTAAATCAAGATTCCACAATTTTAAGTCTATTTTCCTGCTGTATCATTCTCACTATCTGGTGTTTGATATAGGAAAATAAAGTGATGATAATAACAGGAAAGAACCTCCTATGCCATTCAGCAGCTCTGGGGATAAATATATAGAGAAGTGGAACATATATTCATGTTATGACACATGCTTACATGCCAATTTAATACACAACAGCTTTTTATTCTAGCAATATCATTTGTGCTGCCATAGTTAGAAGTCTGTGCCAGCATTTTCATTACAAATCCACTGTTTACAGGGATTTACAACTTCACTCTAAACATTGTTCTAGAATGAAACTTGATAAATGGGTCTCAGCCTAGGAGCAATTTTTTTTACCCATCCATTTGACTGTTAAGTTATAGTGGCATAAAAATATAGTTGTAGTGCTTGAATAACTTAAAATGGCTTTGGATTAAAAAAAATGAAATAAGTTTATGGCATGGTGTA
The DNA here is from genome assembly GCA_011057875.1 of Pterocles orientalis. Lineage (NCBI taxonomy): Eukaryota > Metazoa > Chordata > Aves > Pterocliformes > Pteroclidae > Pterocles > Pterocles orientalis. The sequence goes on along the minus strand of WKFP01014996.1, from coordinate 642,051 downwards.
ATTACTTGTGGTATTCAGAAGCAACAGCACAACAGATGAAAGCAAAAATGGCGAAGATATTCTAGGGGAGAAAAAAAAGATATTCTAACAATGGATTTTCTCCATGACTGTTAATAAAAATCAGATTGTGTGCACAATTAATTGCAGTGCTGCATCAGCTGCCTTCACTAGACAGTGCCTTACATCATGGGGATAGGTGTAAGAATGGATGGGATCTCTTAAAGACAGCGCTCTGTGTGCGTGAATATGGTAGAGTTGTCCCCAACGGTAGAGTTGTCCCCAACTAGTTATCTAACACTCTGCAAGAGCTTCCACCAAGCTTCTACCAGCTAGAAATATAGCTGGTAGGGAGCCTACAGGAACATTTGGAGATATTTCTCTGTTTGCTGTGGGTCCCAGGCTGCCCCAGATGAGCGCTCACGCACAAAAGTGAGCTGCACTGTTCCCAAGCTTGGCCTGCAGTAAGGAGCAGCTCAGTGAAGATGCTCTTGGCTTCCAGGTAGGGCAAAGTGTTGGCTTCTAGCTGGCTGCGAGGGGCTGAAGAGGACCTGTGCTGGACGCAGGGGGTGTGGGGTAAAGTGGAAAGGGAGCTCCACCGAAGTGAACCCAAAGGGAGTTGAAATGCAAAGAGCAACTGTGGAAAAAAAAAATTAACCTGAAAAGAAAGGAAGAGAAAGAGGTTGGTGAGACACTGAGACTGCTGGAGGAAAAATGCTGTTTCTTTATGTTGAACTCTGGCAGAGCTCTCCAGGGCTCTGTGGGAACTTGACCAAGCCTAAGGAGCACCCACAAAGCACCAGTTCAACTCTCAGTGATGCTCTGCTTGCACTGGGGTCCGCTCCCTGCTTAGCTGAAAGTCCCTTTGGTACCTAGTGAGAAATGCATGAGTAACAAAGCATACAGAGTACATGCTCTTTGTGGAGAAAATAAATCAGGATAAAACTGAAAGGCGATAATCCAGTCTTCTGTATGAGGGAAGAATATAAAAATTAGAACTCTTCCACTGTAAAAAGAGGTGGCTGAGGGTAATGGGATGTGATAGTCCCATATAGAATAAGGACAGACAGGAAAAAGGTAATAAGGGATAATTATCCACCGTTCCAGACAGAGGGGGGATTAGGTACAATCCTTTAAGTTACATCAATAGGCTTAAAACTAAACAAAAATATATGTTGTTTTGGCAAAAATGTACGACATTGTGGACATTGCAGCTGGGCAGCAGAGTCGAGAACCTCGTTGTGTAACTCTGTGGGGTGGGTACAACTTCTGATGGACAAAGTGCCCAGCCTCCATGCCGGGGTAAAACTCAAGGGGTTTCCCCAGGTCTTTTTTACACACCTACACTTGTCTCCCAAGTTTTGCTGTTGGCCGCTGTGCTTGGTTTGATCACGTATAGGCTATAGTATCCCAAACATCAGGTGTGGCCCCGTGTACTTGCTCTTAAACACTGACCAAGTCCACAGCTGGAGTTACTTTATATTTTCTATGACACATGTTTTCAGGACTGGCGCCTGTATATGTGTGCACATAACCTCCTGTAGGTTCCTAAATACTCATGAAAATTGTATGTGCAAACAGAACCATGGATACAGATACAAGACGTTGCACAATTAAAACTGAACACTGAAAAAATCAAGGTCACAAATGCAGCAGCCTGTGAAAGCCCCAGCACGGAGTCTAAGAATCTCAAGCCATGTATTTTTGCCATACATTGCTTCAGTGGGCAGGACTGTGTTATTTCAGTGTGGAATAGCTTGTTCAGTATGAAAACCTCAGGCAAAAGTATCCCGAGAAGGCTCCCGAGCTCAGCACCATCACATGTTGCAGGAGGGGGGCAACACAAGAAGGGAGAAAGGAATTGAAAGCAGCAGAAAGAAGACCTTGGAGCTGCTCTGCCATCCTCCTCGGCTGGGCTGTGTGCAGGGTGCTGGCTAACGTGGGGCAGGTGTGGGGCGGAGGAGGCATGGTGACAGAGTCCAGAATTGCATACGGGCCCAGAAAGAGAAAAGTGGAATGGCAGCAGGGAACAGGGAGGGGAGAAAGAAGAAGAAAAAGAAAGGGCTTCCTTGTAGGGAAGGGTAATGTTAACTGATGGGTGGAAAAACATTCTGGGCACTTACTTCTCCTCCCCAGGTTGTTTTTCCATGTGGCCGAGTTGAGTGTGATGGGAACTGCCTCAGACAGTGATTTTTTCTTTTTCTTTTTCTTTTTCTT
>WKFP01014996.1:624572-639817 GCA_011057875.1 Pterocles orientalis | reverse complement strand
TCCTTTTCCTTCTTTTTCTTTTTTTATTTTTTTCCTTTTCCTTTTCCTTTTCCTTTTCCTTTTCCTTTTCCTTTTTCACCAAATTCCTATTGCCAAAGACTTATTTGGTTTCTGGACACACCAGCGGGTTTCCTTCAGAAAGATTTTTTTAGTACCTTCAGTACTAAGCCCATCAGTACTATGGGTTTAGGAACAAAAATCCAAGCAAGTAGGTAGTTTTCTAGAGCACAGCCTAGCACTCAGCCTCTCTCCCTTGGTGGTACGCATGGGCACCCAAACCTGAGGGTCAGGCCTCTTGTAGGAATTACTAGCCTCATGTAGCTCATCAGACGCAGGTCATTTTAAGCACAAGACAGAAATTGGCACAATCCACCATGGTGAAACACACCGAAAAGCAGACGCAGAGAAAAATCCTGATCCAGGTGAAGGCATTTACTGTACTGCCATGAGCTTTCTTGAAGCTGGGATTCCTCCTGAATTAGTACGAAATCAGCCTTCTTGAATAGACACTGTCTGAAGTTTTTACATTATGGCATTTTGGTTGTGAAATAACGAGGCCTCACTTCACCCTTTATGTGTCTCCTCCTGAAGTCAATGCATCCATGCACACTTGCCTTTGAGGGTAGAATTTCCCTTCTCATGTATTTGGTCTACGAGTCCTGCTACTGACAGGTCTCTCCGCTGCCTGCTTTGTCTCCCAGCTCTCTAATACATTTTTAGACATTGATTGGAAATTGTTAAGCCATGTCTAGACCTGAAAAAACAACACGAAAAGGTAACAAGCCTGGTCTTCAAATGGTATTTTAAGTGCTGATTTACACTGGCTAAAATCTAGCCTGGCAGGGAATGACATATTGAAAATTAAATACAGTGTGGTAATTTTGATCTTGCTTGTATAAATCTCACCATAATACAGCATTTCTTTCCGCAACCTTTTGTGCATACAGATATGTTAGCAAATTCAAAGTCTACCCGTCTAAAAGGAAATATTTGTTATAAACACAGGCTGATTCCTGCTCCTATCTCTTTCTCACACATATGCATACAGATAAATGCGTACACATATACGGTATATGTACTCATTCTCTAAGTAATCAGAGACACAGATAAAACAAAGCTTCTAGAGTGACAGACATTCTGCAGACAGGGTTGTTAGTTTGTGTAGGCTATAGGCAGAGTCAACTGGAAAATTTTGATCACTTTAATTTACTATATCCAGCATGCCTGCTGTACTCGTCCAGCACTTTTATCAAGCCCTGTGAGGTGGTATTGATTTTTTTATTTTCTATGTAGGATAAGAAGACAGAGAGTTAGGAGCAAGAGTGAATGAAGAACTTTCCTCAGATTACTGCTATTCTCTAGCTTATTGCATCCTGTCGTTTGTAGTTTCAGATGATGTCCAGTATGTCAGGGTTGCTTGAAGCAATAAACAGGGTGAATAACAATGGAAAGGCTAGATGAGAAAGATTGAAAAAGGAGAAAGAGGCAGCAAAGAAAGTAAGAAAGTGAATGTGAGAAATAGGAAAAAGGGGGGAAAAAAAAAGCAGAGATTGAGAAAAAGTCTCCTAGGTGTAGAGAGCTTGATAAGTGCATTCCTTTAAAGAAACTGTAACCAGCCACGACAGTTTTTCAACCAACAGTTACACATAAAACCTATAGAATTGTGCAGGAGTAGAAGCGGTGGCTTCTGGGCATTGCTATTTCACTACGACAAAAAGACGGAAAAACAGAGAAATATTTAGGGGAGATATTAATTACATTTTCCTTTCCTGAATGATTCCAAAGTGACTGAGAAAGGATAAATCTGTCTTTTGCATCCACTTTAAGGAGTGGTCCTGAGAACAAGTAACACCATGCAGAGCTTGAATCTTCCCTTGACCTTCCTCCTACCCCAAACTATTGCTTTCCCAGGATTTAAGTCTTTTGCTTATTCTGTTGAGTACCCTTGCTGTGGCACTCTAACCTGTGGCACAGCAGGTACAGGGAGATGATTTGGGGCTGCTGACGAAGGCTGCCCCGTACCCCAGACGGCAGCACCTTTGCTGATCCATGTGGCACGACCCTGGTTGGCATGGGAGAAGGGCTGGGCACACGCGGCCGTGGGGTTCAGGCTCTCACTGCGGGGAGCTGCACAAAGCGGGGATCTGGGCTGGGCATATTTTGTGCTCCAGAAATGCAGATCTGAGAGGCAGATTTTGTCCTTCACTGGTGAAAGCGGTATTTTTGTGTTTAGAAGCAAAATCTTACAGGAAATGTTAATGACGCTTTCTCTTGGCTTTCTGAAGAGAGGTATGGTTCTGGCCCACAAAATTATTTTGTCTCGTAGTTTTCATCCTGGAGCTTCATGGCACAGTTGCTACAAAGAGTAGTTTCTATGATGCCCTGCTCACCCAAAGTCTTTTCAATCAGGGTAGATACCACTGATGGCTTGTAGGGAAAATGGTCTTGCAGAAATACAGCAAGTAACTCTGCAGCCCTGCTTATATGAGCAATCATGACTCACAGAAATAGATTCCCTAGAGTCACTTAAAAAGCTTTTGTTTTTCTATGTAATGGCTAGTACTGATTAAAATCTCGTTGTCTGTTAATCTGCCTTACACTGTTTACCAGTGTACATGGGGCCAATTGGCCTTAAAAGCATCCAGACGCATTAGTGGAAAAGTTCCCTTTTCCAGAGGAAAGGTGGGCATCCCAATTTGATGCATTTTCTGCATTCCCTTTAGGGGATGGGAAGGAGATATCCAGCCATGCTGGGGATGGAGGGACTCCACTGCCTCAGTCCGCCCATTTCTTCCCAAGGAGAAGACGTTATCCCTGCGTAGTCCTAGCTCAGGCTGGGGCATGAACATGGTGACCACAGCTGAGCTCTGAAGCCTCTCTTGTCCATTGCTGTCAACGACCTGGAAATGAAATGTCAGATAAAGATATTTGAGGAGAAATTACTTCACTTCATTACTTCAGTCAAAGTCATTTGCTTTAGTCATATCCTAGTTGTAAATCCAGAAGTTGTGTTCTTCATTTGGCTTTAACCATAGAGCATCTCCAGTGAGTCTGGCAGAAACATCTGTGCAAAGCAAACACCAGCTAGGAACAGAATCACATCTTTCTGTGGGCAGATTATGCCCCAGAAATTCACTATTGCAAGAAATATCATGCGACCAATGGTACCACAACTGAATTGTGAGGATGTACCACTGCTGCCTTGACTCATGCTGACGATGACTTCTGTGCTCGAAGTTACACCCACAAAGAGCTGTGATACCTCAAATGCAGAATTTAGACTTGGCAGAAACAGTTTTCTTCTTTCTGCCTGTCTCTCTCTTTTTTTTTTTTTTTTTTAAAATAAAAAAACCAACTCACAAACCAGAAGTAAGAAGCTATTCTTTCCTACTGGAACAATTTTTAACGTAGTGAAAAATTGTCTACAATTTAGCATTGTAAATATCATATCAATGAGATGCAGGAAATTAAACTGACTGATAATGGGAGATCTTCTTTTCAGATCTTCACTTCCAAACTGCGAACACTTTGGAAGTTAGAAAATACAGCAAACTGGAGTTATAAAATTTAATAAATATCTTTATTCCAGTAACACCTCCAATTACCTATGCCCTAATATTTCAAATGTAAAAAACCTGTACTTTTAGCCTCTTTTTCATCTAGCATTAAAACCTGAAAGATTAATGAATTTCCATTCAAATTCTGAATGGCTGCATGCTTCAGCATCTTTATCATCTTGAGTTTTGCTGGTTTTGATGACTCGAGGGGTAATGGTTGCACAAAGATATGGGAATGGCAGCACTGATGGGGCTCTGTGCTGCGGGAAGCTGAATCCTTGTGGTGATCTGAGCATCTTCTGCAGTGCAGAGGACCCCGAGTTTGCAGCAAGCAAGCCCAACTCCTTGCAGGATGTATCTGCTGTTGTTAATAATGTAATTTGCTTGTGAGTAAGAGATTGCTTGCGAGAGAGAATTGCCAGCCCACTGCTTGCAGCTCCCTTTGCTAGCTCTTGTTTTATCTGCAAACTTCAGTCAACCAGAGTAATAAAAAATATTGTGTGAGTTTGTGACAGATCCCAGAATGGCAAACGGTAAAAACTCTTCCTTGCTGAAGGGAGTTTCCTTATCCAACTTTGCAATGAATATTCACAAAATGGGTTTTGTTTTCAAGTAAGTGGTAGACAAAAAGACGCTGACTAAATCATCGGGATGACGTAGACACAATGAATAATTTAATATCCTCTCACTGTTGTGATGTAAATTCAGCACTAAACAGCTGATTTTAATTTGGCACAGTATTTTTTTTTTGTATTGCTGGAATTCAAGTGAGGGGAGGAAGAAGAATAGTTTTTCATGTCACTGGTGTATGACAGTCATTTTGACTTTCTCTTATTTTTGCTGAATTTGAAGTTCAGTAACATGGTTTACGTGCATACTCAGTAAAAAATATCACAAGCAAAAGCAAGAAGATGAATGAAAAAAAATTTTGCCAGTAACAGAAACCAAGTAAAACTAGCATCTCAGAAAAACCTCTGGTTTTGTAACAGTGTCAAAGAGGAGAACTTGACACAGACTGGGAATTATGTTTGTATCAGTTTTGTCAGTTCTCATGTGAACAGCTTATAAATCCCCTATAATGCAAAAGTGTTAAGTAAGTATCCTTAACTTAATCCTTAATTTTATTGGGGTTTCTAATTAGGAATGAAGCATCAGTATTCACAAGTGATTGACTTTATTATTATTCTTCTTATTATTATTCTTTTCTGGTGAATCAAATTTTAAGTTTTTCTCTTGAAAGTTTTATTTTGACATATTTAGGAAAACAAAAATGGAAACCAAGTAAGTAAAAAATTACAAAAAATTAAAAAAAACCCACAAGTTCATTCTGACAGAGCTGAAGCAGAAAGTTTTGTTCATGCCAGCATTTCTTTTTTTCCAAAGCGAAGTTTCTGCTAAATTGGCAATATTTGTAAGTCAAAGGGGAAATTATCATTCCATTAAGGTTTCTCATCCCAACTTGTGTCCAAAGGACACTTGTGCCACAAGTGTTACAGCCACACCAAAGCCATGGTGAAATTTTGGTAGGAGTGATGCCACACACACATGAAAATAGCGAAAGTCCAAGCTAACAAGTCTATGCACAGCCACTGTGCGTGTGGTATGCTCTGCGTGCTCAGACTTAAAATGCAAACCAAGAGCTGATGATGGAGTACGGCATCCAGCAGGTCTCCAAATCAGGTCATTTATTTATATATACTTTTACAGCCATTTAAAACGCCTAATTTCAGAAGTTTTTGTGCCTCAATTTTTATGGTAAATCAATGGAATAGCAACAATACCTCTTTTCTTTGAGAGGATGCTATGACATGGTTACCATCCCCATGATACCCACAGCACCTGACCGTGTACACAGACACAGCTTCTTGCCTCTGCATATTAAGTAATCACTGGTCTGCCTGCATTAACAACATCCATTTCAACACAAAACCCTTGGTACTCTAGGCAATACAAAGTTATGCCCATATTTTATTTTTTTCACCTATAGTTCAGTGGTTTTGCCAGAAATGACAACACAATCACAGAGGAGTCTTAGCAGGTAAATGATACAGAAGATTTGGGAATTTTAATAGCTTTTGTCTATTGAAAAATACAGGTGAGATCACATTATTTGAGTAACCAGATTTAAAAAAACTTAAAAATTAAATAAATGTTTTCAGCTGATATAGGTTATTTCCAAACAGTCATGCAGTGTTGTAACAGAAATAATTTAGACATAGGTAAAGAACCTTCAAAATCAATAGTTCTGGGAGAAATGAAACATATGCTGATGCAATCAAACAGAATTGAATTTCATATAAACGTTAGCAAATCTATATCAGATTATCGCTGCAAAAACTTCATTTTCATTGATTTATAATGTATTATTATTGTTTCCACCGAACTGCCATAGACAGCCATTTAAGCAGCTGCCAAGTGCCTTAAGGGTAAATAAAGGGTGTCACTGACGGTACTAGGTTATAGAAGTTTAAGACACCAATAATTCACAAGTGCGGCAGGTGTGACATTCTGTATATTCGTTAGTCTTTTATTTTAATCCTGTTGTCTGAGTCTTTTATAGTTTTTCACGAGAGGAGGGTCAGTTGCATGTTTCAGGGGGGAGCCCTGAAGGTTAAAGCCTGTTCCTTAGAGGGGTGGGCAGAGTGCTTTCACTGAGCGACCAGATGACAGAAAAATAGAGTGAGACCTTATAGGACAGTTCTGGGCTAGAGACATAGCAGTGGGTTTGTTCCTCCAAAAAGGAGCTGAGGAGCAGTCTTGAAATATAGCCCAGGCTATGGGTCACTATACACTTAATTAACGCACAGCACAGATTTGATCATTTCTTACTGTCAGATGAGTAGGACAAATATGGTTCACATATGTTTGGTAGAACAGGCTGGAGTGCACCCTGCTTTAACACGTGATTAATGCTACTGGTGTCAGCAGGGCTATTTACTCTCAAAACTGGGACTGGGAGAACATTTTTTGAACAACGTTTGATTTGCTCTGAGATGCAGCAAATGTTCAGGGGACTGACTAAGCTACTCAGCTCAGACCAAGGTTTTAAACAAAAGAAAAGCTCAGAAGAAAGCAATCTGTTTTAGTACAGTATTTTCAAAGTCTAATGATTTGATTTTCCATTTCCAAATTAATGCTTCATTGAAAAGAATTGCAAAAATTTCATTAGAGGTAATAAAAAAAATCAAAAGCGAGATTTATCATGCTGAAACAAACTTTCTGCCTTCAGGTCAAATAGAACAGCAAAAAATGTGAGGTCAACCAATAATGACTGTTAAAAGACTGAAAAATGTTTTGGGTTGATACAAGAACACACAACTTTGGGTCCAGTCAGCAAACTGAAGAAGAAAATACTCTCACTTGTCTCCTTGTGCCTATAGTTAGGATTAGAATTAAGCATCCAGAAATGGAACACATTAATTCCAGAGTCAGTTCATTTTCCATTGTTTCCTACATCCCATGTACTAGAAATAAATTTTGGTGGGTTTTTAAAAATCAGGTGCGCCTTTAAGTATCTAAGGTGTTTCTTTTCAAAACAACCTTGAGAGCTTCATGTTCATATTGGCAGACGTTAAAAAAAGATAAACCCCCCAAACCTCTTTGTTTTCTCTGACAAGCCAAAGTTTGGACTGCCCTGTGGAGCTGAAAGAGGGGAGATTTAGACTAGATATTAGGAAGAAATTTTTCACTGTTCTGGGGGTGAGGCAGTGGCCCAGGTTGCCCAGAGAAGCTGTGGATGCCCCATCCCTGGAGGGGTTCAAGGCCAGGCTGGATGAGGCTTTGGGCAACCTGGGCTAGTGGGAGGTGTCCCTGCCCATGGCAGGAGGTGGAACTCAATGATCATTACGGTCCTTTCCAACCCAAACCATTCTGTGATTCTGTAATTCCATGGTATGATAGCTTTTTGTCAAAGAGGAAGAAGGGTGCAATTGTTGTTTCTTTTTTATTGGTGAGAAAGGAGAAGGAAATCTTGGGAAGCAGCACCCCTTATTTCACCACATTTACAGTGCTGTAATGTATGTATTTATGTATAGTACGTGCTGGAAAAAGACATCCTCTTGGCAAGCTCCCATCCCAACATATGCCCAGAAGAGGTGCAGAAACCTGCTCAATAATTCAGGCAGTGATGACCTCAGAGGTATATGTGGCTGTTATCAGTGTTGGCTCACGTGTTGTGATTTTTGGCTGACGGGAAAGCTTATGGTGAAAATCATATCAAGTTGGCCAAGCCAACGTAAACACACACATATACATTTTGAAGTCATTTTTAGCCATTGAGATCACTCAACCCTTTCCATATTTAAAGGAGAAACAAGGTTTGCTGCGATCATAAACATTTTATTTACTTTTTCCTCTGTTGCAGCATGAGTATTTAGGTAATAAATCTAACCAACAAGGAGCTAAAGGACAATTATTGCATGCTAAAGGCATATGTTCACTGTCACACAAGCAGGGCTTTCTACAAGTAAAATCCAGGCTAAAAATTGACAACCGGGGATGAATGCAGAAGTCTCAGTTCACTTTTCTGTAGATGTGTGTTCTTTACACAAAAAGCACAATCTTACCCGGTTCTTACTGGCCTTACAGAAATGAAGGACCAGTGGCGTAAGGCGCCTTCTCGGACTTACCGTTGGGATTTTCTATATGGCTCCCACTCATCTAGACTGCATTGCTGCCACGGGAAAGCACAGTGCTCCTTCTAGGACAAGCTTAGCATTCAAGGTTGCCAGCCGGTTGTATTGCAGTTCTCATGACTTCCAAATTCACTGCACCCTCTGCCAACCAAAACTGTTCCACAGCAAACCAAACAAACTCCTGCTTTTCCTGGTCCCCGTCCAGCGTGTATATTTGCACTGGTGTTGATTCCCATTATTACCAGTGGACTGAAGGTGTGCTCTAATTGATTCCAGTGCAGTGTGATGGGCTTTGGAAGCAACAAATCTGAATTACCGAGGAAACAAAGCTCCCAAAAATGGGAGAGGAACCATGAATCTGATGGCTGATGTAGAAGACAGGACATCAGATGAACACTGGGGAAACTGAGACACGACGTACACTTCAGACAATTCCTATATAATCTCAGGTGAACCATATAAGCTCAGTGGTGTTTTAATTTCCAGTCTGTCAAGTGGGGCTAATATTTTTCTTCTTGGCAGAGTGGAAATCTGTTAATGACACAGAGAGACTCAGATAAGTGCTGCCAGATTCAGGAAAAGGATACTGCAGGATTCATGCTTTTGGAAGGTGAATGTGTAACAGGAATACCACAGAGAAGCTGGGAAAATTTATCCTGTCAAAATGTTTTTATATGCATACATATATATTTAATTTTCCAACAGAATCTCCTCATTACATAAAACACTGAATGGGGCAAGGAAAGGCCAAGCTGTGAAAGATCCCCAGAGTGAGAATCATTCATCAAGATTCAGGATGCGCATCATCGCTCATAAAAATTACATTTATTAGTGTAGACTTTGGATAGGCAGTAGAGCACACAGCTAGGAACAAATGCATACAGCAAAACAGTTGGTGCTGAGGACCTGATGTCCATCGTATATACATTTTGTTTCTACCTCAGGGTAGCTTGCACAGGAGGAATGTCCAATTGCTGCTGGTGTGCATTAAGTGCACTTCTAGACTTCATGTTTCAGTTTATTGTCCTCAGAAAATATACTACAATGCTCCACAATGCAAACCAAAGCCCACAAATTTCAGACAACTGCTGCTGAAGCACGTTTCCAAGCCAAACTAAAATACTCATACAGACCTGTCCAAATTGGTCTTGCTCTGGAACTCTAAGTCATTCAGCTTGGTGAGCAGAAACCAACCCCTAAGCTTCCATCTGGTTTTATACTCTTTATGAATCCGTTATTGTGTCTTTGAGCATACATGCTCTGTTACTAGCAGACTTTCATGTGACCATCATGCAAGATATCTGCAAGAAGTCTTGTGACAGAGTGGCAGCGTAGGTCATACTGGCACTTCAAAGGAAAATTACCCAAAGCCATTTTTCCTCCATTGCATAGCCTTTCAGCCCAAATTGTTCTCTTCCTCTGATTATTGCAGGTGACCTGACGAGAGGGTATTATAACAATCTATATTAATCTGGAGGTGATGATGTGGACCTGCAGTTCTGGCAAGCTCTAGAGGGGTGTAGCTCACACACGTCAGCACTTAGTTCTCGGTCACAGTTGTTCCTGTGTTGTTGTTGTTGTGTCTAGCCTGATAAATGTGATTATAGTCTGGATTCATTGCAGAGTTAGGGTGCTGAAGATCAAGAACTTCAGCAAGAATGAAGCTAGTGAAGGGTCTGGAGCACAGGTCTGACGAGGAGCGGCTGAGGGAGCTGGGGGGGTTCAGTCTGGAGAAGAGGAGGCTGAGAGGAGACCTCATCACTCTCTACAACTGCCTGAAAGGAGGGTGCAGTGAGGTGGCTGCTGGGCTCTCCTCTAAAGGAACAAGTGATGGGACAAGAGGAAATGGCCTCAAGTTGTGCCAGGGGAGGTTTAGGCTGGATATTAGGTAAAATTTCTTCCCTGCAAGAGTGATGAGGCATTGGAACAGGCTGCCCAGGGCAGTGGTGGAGTCACCATCCCTGGAGGGGATAATAAGAAATGTGTGGATGTGGTGCTTGGGGACATGGGTTAGTGGGTTGGGTGAGGTTGGGTTGACAGTTAACTTGATGATCCTTGAGGTCTTTTCCAACCTTGATGATTCTATGATTCTATGAACAGAGAACTTAACATGAATCAAGAAGAATGGCAAGCAAACTAAGTTTCTCTCCATCAGGTGTCTCAGACATTTCGAAAGGTAGCACAGAAATAAGACAACAAGGGCTGAAAAGAAAGATCTTTTAACTATGTGGGATAAACAAAAATGAGTGTTGTTAGATTACATCAGACCTGGATCTAACACAGGAGAATTTGATTCCTGGGGTGAGTCTGTGGTGCCTTGGGAAGACAGGCTATGCTGCGTTTGCCAGGATTGCCTTGCACAAGCGTGAATCTGAAGCAAAAAATCAGATCTTTCCTTTTTGCTACTCAAGTTATTCTGGTGCTAATACATAGGTATTAACAGCAAAACCGTGCAAAATATGACTCGTGCACAGAGTACTATCATATTCTAGTTGTCCTCTCTGCTTACATGAGCAGGTGTCCCATTAATGTCAGTAGGAGTTATACACACAAAAATAAAAGATAGTAGACACAAGTAGTAAACAGAGTAGGAGAGCAGAAATAGACTCCAATGGAGCTTGAAAATTTGTTGTTCCCTTTTCTTTCCTCTGCAGAGCCCGCATCATTCTGTTTTTGTGCATTTCCAGGAAAGCAAAATTTTGAATTGTAGAAACATATTTTGACTCATTCCCACATTAAAGAAATGCTGTGTGAAATGAAGGATGGATGGATGCTGGACTGACAGCTAACATATGATAAAAATAAGGCAGTTAACAAGCTCCACTGAACACAGGTGGGCAGTGAATCAAAATGTCTTAACCTATTAACCTCTACAGTGTGGCTCCTGTGCAGTTTTTCAAAGACATCTTGCTTTTTTCATTACTGATGTAGGGAGAATTACTTTTCAGTACCTTTTTTTTCTTTAATACTGAAAACCTTTATTCTCTGTTCAGCAGAGAATAGCTCTTGCAGCTATGCAAGCTCTGCTCTTTTATCTATTGCTGATAGTATTGATAAATAGAAACAGTGGAGATAATAACATTTAAATAAGACTGTGGGATTTCTCATTAAATTTAATTCCCTTCTTAGTCAAACTTCTGTTTTCCTGATGGACGTTCATTGACTTTGGTGTTACTCTTAAGTTGTCCTGGAATGGAGAATCAAGCTTATTGGCCTTAACCCTCTGCAAGTAAATCAGTGTTCACATAACGGTTGTTCCTGTGCTAGAGTCCTTTCACCTTAGCACAGTACAAACAATAGTTCTGTAAATGGCCTCCTAACAGACAACCCCAACCCATTTTTTCTATCTTCAAAGGATTTTGTGCTGTTGACCAGACTGAACTGCAGGCAACACCGCCTAGCTAAAGCTCAGCAGGCAGTGCTCTGGCAGCCTCACCGCTATTTTTCCTTTTATATATCAAAATCTGTTCTTGAAAATAGCACCTGCATATGAATTTGCACAAGAGACTGAAGGCTCACACAGTCTCCTGCTCATCAAAAGCAGCCAGTACTACCAGCGTGCTTTAAGTTCAGCTTGGCGATGCGTGAGGCAATCCCAACTACTGGCACTGTGCCTAAGCTTACCTCCTGTATGTACAGCGGTAAACCGGGAGATCTTAGCCTCAGGAACATCCACATGAGGCAAGATTTTGGAGTATTCTGTGCTGTCTGTGTGCTTAGTTTGATTTCTCTGAAAACCAGCACAGCTGAGGAGAGAGTGTGGTGTCTGCGTGAGTTTTGTTCTAAAAAGGTCATGGCCAACACATGCACATTAGTCCTGAAGTACCAGAACATCCCTGGGTTAAGCACAACCTTGGGCACCATTTTCCTCCTAAGCTATTCTGCCTAAGGTATTTGTTCCAACATCAGTGCTTTTTTGTGACTTTTCTTTCCAAATTATATTTCCTTTCCTCTTATCCCATTATATTTCCTTTTTTTTTTAATCTCAGATCTGTCTCATAGTTTATTTAATGACATTTCTTGTCATAACAGTAATTAAAAAATCTTATTAAGGTATTTTACACAGATGCTCATGGAACTCCTATCATGACAAATTGTTTTGCATGTTGCCAAAGGATAGAGCTAAGCTGGCATTGTTTAGACCTGCAGGACATCGTTTAGGATGCAGTGCAGTTCTACAGCCCCTTGGTGCTTGACTGCTGGAGGGAAAGAAAAGGTAATGGAAGGATTTGAGATTCATAATGGGCACAGAGAAAAATAAGAGGGTTGTCCATTGCAAACATGGATGAAGGTGAACTTGAGCAGTGAACTTGAGCATCAGGGCCTCCGAGGTGCTACCAATGCCCCATTTCAGGGAGTGTAACACACTCAGTTGTGCATGTTTTTGGGTGAGACTGAGAAGATCTGTTCTGTAGACTGAACTACACCTGCTTATTTGTTCCAACAGCATTCTCAGAGCCACTGAGCTTCTCAGACAGTTTTGAGTTCTTCCCTTAGAGCGAGCAGGAAAGGAGAAAACAGCACCACCACAACAACAGATCCATCCAGCAGATTCATCCATTGCACCAGGTCTGAATCTATCATCCCTCCAAACTACATTGCCTTCAGCTTTTTAATAGGAAGAAGAGAGGGCACGTCAGGAGTACCTGCCCTATCAGTACAGCAGGTGCTGATAGAGATACACTTCCAGTTCTGTTTTCCTTCAGAATGTGTTTTCCTTTTTGTACATAGGCACCTAAGCATTGGTTTGACTCCTTACACTATAGCTGCTCAATTATGCACACATCATGGACTGTTGAGACATCTTTATTGTGTTTATTACGAGGACTGGAATTTCAGTGTTTGAGGGCTTTCACGACTTAAATTATTTCTTGTTTGTGCATGCTTTTCCTGGCCACCAAAGGAGGAAAAGAAGAAAAAGTGATTCACATCATCCTTTGGTGCTTGTGGCAGACCCAAAAAATCATCCTGCTTTTTGTAAAACCCTTGCGATGGCCTGGCTCATGCCGTTGACTTGCTGTCATACTTGTGTTCCTTGGGTGTCCATTCTGCTGCTACTGATTCTACTGACCAGACAACCCGATCTTGTGCCTTCTGAAATCGTTGTCAGTTTTGCAACAAGGTTTCCTGAGAGCAAGGTCAAGCCAAGAGCATGCGGCAGAGGAGGCAATGGGTAGATGCATATGACGCAGTCGCTATAGCTCAGATTTACACGACCCGCTTCAAGGACAATACAATAGTCTTTCTAACAGGAGTGCCATAATTTAGAGCTGTTCCTACAAACAGTCAGTTGACACTGAGGGCTGGCACGTGTCACACAAAATCACATAGCATCCTTGTTCTTCTTGAAGAAGTAGTCCTGCATCCCCAGCAGACAACAAGGCTCCGAACAGCACAGAAGTTACAATGACATGATTTTTTTTTCACATTCCTTTTAGCACAATTGTAGTAAACTAAAGCATCACACACACTGTCATCTCTGGGCAGGCTCAGAGCAAATATTTCCATCATTCTCCACTACAGGGAGAAGACACTACATCCTGATTATACGCGGATGCCATAAAGTGCCTCATCCATCCCACAAGATTTCCCTTGACATTTTCCAGACTTCCATAAAAAGTTAGCCATCTGGTTTCACCTCTTTTTCTGTTTTTCTATCATGGTGTAGGCTCTGCTCCATCCCTCCCTGTGACTATCCTTTTATAAGACAGTGCCTCATTATTCCTTGCACAGGGTAGTAGTGTGCACACCACAGCACTCTTTATTTTCAGCTCTCTCTTTTCCTTCTGTCATCCTCCAACAGACAGAAATTCTCTGCGTTCCGATTATGTTTCCCATTCTCCACCCAATCATTGTTCCTATTTCTTTCCTGTTTACTCTGGTCTCTGGCATCTCACCTTTTTCTCCCCCCATACTGATGATACTTCTGCATCAACCACTAGTGAGACACATTTTTAAGATACTGGCATTTTTAAGTCGACATAGGAGGGTGGACAGTTATTGGGATGTGATATTTTTGTCACAATGGAAAATATTTATCAGCTGCTAACCCCAATTTTTAGGTCTAGAGGTAATTTCAAAGCTTCTTGCTCAGTTTGCTGGATACCTGGATTTCAGTGCCTGTACTTACCCCTTAGGAAAAAACGTAGCTGTCTATACTGGGAAGTAGGAAAGTCTGGGGATGGAGAGGTACATATGGTGTGTGCTTCACTCATGCCTTAGCACACACTGTGGAAGTGTCCGAGACGCTCATCTGGACATGGGAACCCAGGCGGAGCTCTAGCATTTTATTTCTTCTCCGTTCTGACCTTTGCCTCCATAAAAGGGTGAAGTCTGTGATGTTTTCAGATATGTAGAAGAGGGTTGGAAGGAGCTAACACGATGTTGAAACACTGCCGACAGGTTGTCACATGCTGTCATTGTGGGATTAACACTTCGAACGTGTAGTCATCAGGTATGAAAATCTTTCTACCCTAACACATGTCAGTGTTGCAGAGACAGCTGTAAAAAGTCCAGCTGTAGTAAGTTCTTCAACACAGCTCCAGCGTGTTGCAACAACAGACCCTAAATTTTTGCAAAGCCCTGTGAAGGGGTTGCGTGTTTACGTGTGCCATATTGGCTCAAATGACGGATCTGGCTAGCCCAGTATTGTGCTTATGGGTGGTCATAAGAGGATATTGAGAGGAGAGTAAGGACAGGACGGTATATGTGTTCACTTGATGTGCCTCCTGTTATTTTCAGCTCAGAAGATTTCCTGGTCCTGATGTTTGTCTGTTAGCAATCTTCAAGGTATTTTCCTTCCATGTGCTTGTTCAATTTCCCCACTCAAACTACGAAGAGCTTTGACCTCCCAAATGTCCTTTGACAAAGCATTTCCCAGATGCGTCACCTGCAGCATTGTGATGGGTTGGCCCTTGGCTGGGGGCCAAACCACACACACCCACTCACACAGTCCCTGCCCCCACCCAATGATAGGGGAGAGAATTAAAGAGGTAAATGGCAAAGAGGACTCGTGGGTTGAGATAAGGACAATTTAATAACTAAACTACAATAA
>WKFP01014996.1:583199-624511 GCA_011057875.1 Pterocles orientalis | reverse complement strand
AAGCCAGACTGTCTCTTCCCCCTCAAAAGGCTGAATGTATGTCCTTGAGAACAAATAGCAACATCCTAGCAATAACTATAAACGTTCTTCTCTTATCAATTCTCTCCTGAGCAGGAATCCAAAACATAGCTTCTTTACTAGCTATTTATGAAGAGAAGGGAAAAGGAAAAAAAAATTAACTCTGCTCTGCTTAACCCACGACAAGCGTGAAGAACATTCTCTTTTCATTTGATCCAAACCTGGCTCCTACTGTGTTAAATTCTGTGTTTAAAGCTCAGTTACTGGAAGAGGTAATCAACACTCAACGCCTATCCACCATCCTTGCGCTACCACCTCGCATTGCTGTTTTTTTTGCCTTTCTAAGCTTTATTTTTACAAAACAAAACGCTCTAGCAGGCAGTGAACATCCGCTTGCTGTGTCTAATCTGTACTGATTTTATGAAACTGAATTTTTGACAATCTATATTTCCTTCCCTCCCTCCAATAGCCCAGGCCAGCTGGATGCTCTGATTCAACAGAGCCCTGCAGCAGTGTCCACCATTGTGTTCATGTCAACGTCGAGTGTTAACTTAGAGCAAAAAGGGCATACATAAGTGATGCCCTTGGTCTCATGCAGAGAGCCAGCACCCACGGTGACATAAAACACTCCCTTTCATCCTTAATTGTATAATTTAAACATATTGCATTTCTTTCTTAGTGAAGAGGTCCCTCTTTCACATGTTGACTGCAGGTTCTCAAGTCTGTGCCCGAGCGGTCACAGGGTGCTCTGTACTGACTGACCCTTCACAGCTATGTTTTCAGAAGAGATTGAGGAATGTATCTCAATTTGCAGGCATTCAACTTAATGCATTACAGAAGTACCTGGTTTATCACCCGGAGTCTACCACACTCTGGCAGAAAGTAAGGTGAATTGACAGTGTCGCAGGCCAGACTCCCAAAACTATAACAATGAAGATTAATTAAAAAACAAAAAACAAACAGCAAACCACAGGAAGCTCTTGCTGAATAGGGATCTCAAGATTTAGTCCAGTACTGAAAACAATTAAGGATGCAGATTATTTTAATAACTCATCAGTTGGTTTCACAGGAGATACGATAAAGGTTGCTGGATTCCTCCCACAGAGGCAGCTTGAATATGAAATAATGCTTCTGATTTTTAAACTGATACATACAGGTATGATGACCTTCTCTTTAAGCATCACCCTCGATGGCTGGACTCACACTTTGCTTGTTTCCTAGGTTCTATGCTGTTGTCTCTTTGTGGGGCAGTGAACACCCTTTTGCTGAGTAGATCCTAGACTATGTATCCTTCTGTTTGTCCACTCCTTTTCTCTCTTCGCAAGCATCTCAAACAGCTTTTTTATAGGTGCTTCTTAGAAGATCAACTATAAATCCTTTCAGTGTGAATTCGATTTGATTTTATTTGCCTGAACTAAGGAGGTGAGATTTAATTGCTTTGAATTTTATAAATCATTTTAGTCTGTATGAGGGCTGTCTGTGGGCACACACATAGTTCTGTGCCCAAAATTGTTGATTTATTTGTGGTGTCTCCTTGTGAAACTCCAACAGACGCACACACACTCTTCAAGGGGAAAAAAAAAAGAAATAAAAAAGGAAACAAAACTATGTTTTGAGTTATAGCAGCCCCCAAATACCTCCTGAAACTGGTTAACTTACATGCATCTTGCATCTTCCTTAAGGTTAAAAAGAGCCACTTCATTTTAAAATAATGTAATAAAAACACTGCTGTCAGGCTGAGACCTTGTCTGCCAAGCCTAACCCTCACATGAAGTTTTACAGCCAAGTGATAAATCCCTAAAAACTGGAGCTGGTAGTGAGGGTATTGACAGAACCTTATCTAGGGAGTCCTCTCCTGGCGGGGAGGGGGGCTCAAACCAAGGGTTTTGAAACAAAGTCTGATAGCAGAAGCTCAGTCAGTTCCACAGATAGTTAGGCCATATGCCGCAAGCATCATGCTAGTTTATTTATTTGTTTATGAGTGTGTATTAACTACCAGGTTTTGTATATTCTCAACCTCCCTTTGATCCTTTTTTTAAAAAACAAGAGTTCTGTCATCTGTAAACATTTCTGTGCTGACCATGCCTTTGGCTTAGTCAACATATGAAATCCATAAAGGCTTATTTTTTGATAAAAGAAATGGCTAAAGACAATTGACATTATCGTTTGAAGTTCATGGCATTTCATGCTAATTTAGTAATGTAGAAATGGAACAGAGGCCTGGATTTGTGTAAAGAACCTGTCCAAGGTTGTAACCCTTAACATATTTTGTACATGCTTTCTCTTTCTGTTTTTGTCTCCTATACAAGAAATTTAATATGATTTTGATTAGTTTCTGATGAGTTGAAATTTTGGTAAGTGCAACTAGAGTTTTCCATCACTGCTATATTTAGGTGACGATTTAGGAGGACTGACATACTTGCATTATTGTTCAAAAAATAAAATAATGTTTTCAGAAACATCACAGAAAGATAAAATATTCCTACTGTGTACCTAAAACTGTATTGATTCATGTACAATGCTTCTCAGAACATTCTGGTTCAAAATGGCTTCAATACTGAGTCAAGGAAGAGCATTCAAGGCATCTAAATCCCCTTCTTGACTCTGATAGACTGCCACTAACTTATGACATGACTTCAGTTGAGTCCCGTAACCTTTCCATGATTCACAATATCTCACCAGCTGTAAAATGAGGACTGAAATCCATATTAACTACAGAAATACAGTGGGACTTTACCAGTCAAAATGGAAGGAGTTACAGAGGTAGCTTATGGTTTGTAAAAGGTTTGAACAGATTTCTGAGTTAAAAAAATGGTGTCCATATATCAAGGATACTGACTTTAATATGGCTAAGATTCTTTTTTTGGTATAGGTGTTATGGTTAACCTGTGTATATCCATTCAATGAGTCAGGAGAAAGGTCTACGACAACCTAGGGCACCACAAGCATCTTAGACTGATAGACTTGGGGCGGCTTCTACCCGTTCTATCGACAGAGCCTAGGTGTTCACACAGATAGGGTCATAACCTTGGGCCAGTCAAGGGTAATAACAGTCACTTTTGTCGTTCACGTAACAAAGAGCAATGATGAGGTCCCCAGATGACGATCCAAAGGACAGATCCACTCTCTTAGACAAAGCAAGACTAGGGCACATTTGACACATTTGTTCCAAAAGCCATATTCTGTAGTGGTCAAAGATTTGTTACACGCACCAGTGCAGGACTCTAAGCAAGAAAGTGAGTAGCTGCATTTATTTGCTGAGTCTACATTTCAAAAATAACTCACACGAACGTGAATGGGAAGCTACAGATTGGGAAGTGCCAGCACAGAGTTCAGATTCACTGGAGCTTGGGACTCCCAGAATCACTCGATGTAGAATAACAACAGCAGCAATACCCTCCAGTACACTGAAACGGAAAAAGCACTGGCCGGTTGCAGCAGGGTGGGTACGGCCATGCATAGCCGTCAGCTCGGGAACAGAGCCTTGGCTCTGGCTGACCTGCAGTGGTGTCCCTGTTCCAGGGTTACATGTAAGCGCAAAGGGTGTTCAAACCTCAAACATTATGATAGAGTTTTCCACACTAGGATTTAGAAAACGGGAAGCCTTGCTGCTCTAGTAAAAATGTTGGTATATGAGGGACTTCAGTCACAGTACCACCCCTTCCCTCTCTTCCCTCCGTAACTACAACGAACGTGAGTGTGTTTGCTTCCATCCTGTGCATGTGGTAGTTCCGAGGACTTCCAGCTGAACCTGGGTCAGTGGCAATACCACAGTAACATCCTACTGTGATTAGAATGTACGTCCAGCTGTGTTTGTAGTTTTTAGAGCTGGAACACAAGCTGCAACGTCTCGAGGAATAACAGGGGAAACAACACAATGCAGCAAGCCAGCACTCATCATGTGTTCTTCCTGTGCCTTTCCAGAGCTTTCATTTAATTTTTCAATGAAAACTTTTGTGTCTGTTAACAGAAATTCAATCAACTATTTGAACAGTAAATCCAGGGTGGCTAGCACAAGAAGAAATTCTACTAACAGGACAGCGGAGCAAGTCCTGAAAGCTCAACTGAAAATCTACTTGTTAAATCCTCTTCAGAATGTACCACGCTTCAAGACGTTTCTGCAAGCTTGTAGACAGAAAATATAATATCTGCTCTGTTTTAAGGTGTAAGGCTTAGTTCACAGGCTTTGTCTTTATGCTCCTTTCTGGGCTGGGAGTGTGCATTGCTGTACTGTCCCAAAGCAAAGGCCATCTGGATCAGTATCCTGTCCCCAACACGGTTAAGGGTTGAATTACTAGACACGAGTTTAGGAAGAGGGTAAGCATTCCGCACCGTCTCCTCAAACTATTCTCCCAGCTTCCAGCAAATTGTGTGTCGGAAACCTCCTAAACCAGAACTTGTATTTTTGTGCTCTGTTTCTCTGGTTAGACATGGGAAATATTTTTCTGCAACTAGGAAGGAGACTTCTTCCCTATTAAATGCAGAATAGTTATTCCATAGTGCCCATGTTTTGGTTAGTTGTCTCAGGTATCGACAGTAGCAAGACTGAAGTGGCACTGAAGCGGACTGAAGTGGACTGAAGGGACACTGAAGATGTCCAGCCTCAACTAGACAAGCCTATCCAGGACACTGAAAAGTAGTTGTAATGGATGCTATAGTTGTGCATCTCCTGTAGGCTGTAATCTTTGAAGGCTAGAATGGTGATGGTGGATTTATTGCTTCAGTCTTAAAGAGGGGATCCATGCATTTCAGTCCTTTTTGTGCAACCATATTCAATCTTAGGAACCTAAAGTTCGCACCTGAAATCTGTAAATCAAATATTCTGCTTTGTGAAAATGCAGACCATGGACCTCTGCAGATGGACTGTTTACAGATAGTTTTCCAAACCTGACAAGCAAAGAAGCTAGGGAGGACTAGAACTGGAAATACTCAGTCTGGGACCTTGCTTGTTGGGGCAGTAGCACTCTCTCTTTCTTTTCTTTTTTTAACACCATATGCTTAACAGTTCATAAGCACCCATCTGCTTAATATTTGAGGCTTTGTTTGTAGAGTACCATTATTGTGGAAGCTAGCAAGTGGTCCTAACAAACTCTCTGTCTTGGCAAGCTGTGGGACATCTAGCACTCAGGGCTGTGTTCTCCCAGCCAAAGTCAGGATGCCAACCTGCCTCTTTCATCTTTTTGGTGTGCAGTGTCGAAACTCTTCTAGAAAGGACCTAGCAATGCTGTCCTGTGTATGTGAGGTGCACAGAAGTGGCACAACCAAGCCTGTCCATACGACAGATAAACGCGTCTTTTGACCTCTTTTAGCTAGTAACAAGAAGAAAGTTTTATTCATGGTTGCATGCTACTTTGAATCTGAACCTGGGTTTGGGATTATGTTTAGTGAATGTGGATGCAGGGAAACATGGGTTTAAATACCAGCTTAGTTCTGCTCTCGAAGCATAGAATTTATTATAATGAACAATAGTAGTGCAATAAACACCAAAACCAACACCTATCATGGACAGTTTATTACTTCTTTGATCTTTCATATGAGAAGAGTCTAGTTTGGGGATTTTCTTTCTTATTTTGTGCTTTAATAATCACTCAGTGCACACAGAAGGGCCATGTGGTTAGAGGAGTATTGCCAAAGAAATTGTCTACCTTGGGCATGGATTGGTTGTCTACAGTGCTGGCACTTTTCAGGGAGAGTTCAAATAGGGGAAAATATTAGAAGTGTGTTTGGTCTGAGTCAACTTTTTTTGCCTCCTTCCCCCACTCCCCATGCTCAAATACTGTAATTGAAAATACATTTGTCTTGTTTACCAAATACCTGAGAAACAACAGTCACGGAACTGAATGGTTTCCTGGGTTATACAAATGTGGGAACAAAGACATACACCTAGACAAACAAACAAAGGCTGACATGCAGGTTGCAAACTGGGTTAAAGAAGCTGCCTCAGATAGGTCTCACAATGTTAGCTTTCATGTGGAACAGTTTAAATCAGAAGTTCCCAAGAACTGTGGAAAAGAGTGTATGAAAAATTAAAACTCAGATCTCAGAGGCCATCTTTCAAAATCAATGAAAATCTACATAGTTTTGCATAAAGGCAATCAGATGCAAGATTTATTTTTTTTTTGCCTTTTAATACTTTACTGCAGGTTTAATTGCAGCAATATTTCAATGCCAAAGAGAGTAATTTGCAGCTTGAATACAGCATTAGATCTGCAATACTCAGCATTTTAAAACCTCAGTATAAAAATGAGCATTTGGTACTAGTACCAGAAGAATTCTCATTTCCTGTTCAACTTTCAAAGAAATTCAAGTTAAATGTCTATATTAACGTTTATAAAATTTTAGGAGTGATTCTCTTATTACATAATTAGCTTAAGCACTCTGCATATCTGCCGATTAGAGACATTACTCAGAGCCTGCCCTGGAACAGCTGCATTCCTAGACAGAAAAAGATACTTATGTGCCCCTGGGGGAGAGCTCTCCATTTTGACAGAATAAAACATTCTTGGAATACGGTTATTACAATTCATAATTGTTCATTTTAGGGAAAAAAAAAGACAGGGAAAAAAGTATCTTGTTAATACAACAAAGATTTCTTAATAGTAGCTTTAAATTAATATTTCAAAATCCTCTGCAGCTGAGGATGCAGGTAGCCAGGGGAGTGGGTGTCTCCGTGTTGTATCACTATCTGATCAGATGGTGATAATAAGGGTAACAACAATAGGGATATAGGGATAAGTATTAGAGGTTAGCACTGTGACTCAGCTGATATAAGCAAGAGCCCAAACTCTATGAATTTAGACGGAGCAAAGCATATAAGTCCATTTGGCTGCATCTGTGACGCCGTTACCAGGTGATGGAACTTCATCAAAAGAATTGCGGAAAAGGTGAAATAAGGCAGAAACTCAATTTCTCTGGAGTCATCATAGCAATTAATGTCTCCCCAGTAGAGATGAACAAGAATGCTATTTAAAAAAAAAATCTCTTAATTGCTTCAAATTGTTTTCACTGCTTCTCCAGCAACTGACAGAGAGAACTATGGTGATGTCTAAACTGCTTAGATCAAGTCGGTTAAAGCACGTGGGATCCAACAATGAAGCCTAACAAAGCATCGTTGTGTGGTTCTCAAGAAGAGCTCAGAGTTGTAATGAATGGATCCTGCCGCGCAGATCTCGTGATCCTGGAAGGCTGGAAAAATGGTGGTCTCTTCTGCAATGAAGCTGTTAGTACTTCTGGATTATTTCTGACTTTTGGGGAAAAAACCAACACCCCCTCACAGGTTAAATGAATTCACATTGAATTGAAAGAAACACTAGATTTTCTTCCAGAGGGTCCAACGGCTTTTTGCAACTTCAGACTCACCTGAGAAGAAGCAAAAATAATTGTAGCTCTCACTACACTTTAAAACAGTTCTGAATATCTGTGTCCCATCTGGGCGACCTTTAACAAAGCAATTATCACTCCTGTTTGTGAGAACAGTGCTCCTATTTCCTGCCTACAATTCAATGTGATAGAAACTATGGAGAAAACTTCATAAATCTTCCTGACTTGAAACTCCTTTTCTTAGTAGGATGTAAAAGACCCTTCCAAAACCATCACACTTCCATCGCCTTCGAAGTGGTGTCAAGTGCTAATATATTGCCAAGGTGCAAGAGAGTCAAAATAATGCAGCTGCCTGCAAGCCAGGGCTGCCTGTCCTGCTGAGACATTGGAGAAAGCAGTCCTAGTCTGGTCTGCAATCTTTAACACTAACCTTGGTTTTCAAACTTCTTCACCCCTCCAACTGGGAAATCTGGGCTTTCAATGTAGATCTGCCTTTGAAAACTATTTTGTTAATATGCATATAGTGGTGGTAAGATCATTATATAATTCATATGGCATCCATTAGTTATTATTGCAGTTTAATACAGAAGAAACAGTTGTTGTTTAACTTCAAACCTTCTCTGACACTGCTTTCTAAGCTGAACCTCAGTGAGTTAGTATTCAGCTGAAGAAAGATTGACTAAAAGCAGGAGATATTAAAAATATACATGGAAAAAATAGGGTAAAGCCAGGAATGACAATACAAGACTGAAAAGTGAAGATTGCCAAAGAAACAGAACACAGAAGA
This sequence comes from Pterocles orientalis, assembly GCA_011057875.1. Taxonomy (NCBI): domain Eukaryota; kingdom Metazoa; phylum Chordata; class Aves; order Pterocliformes; family Pteroclidae; genus Pterocles; species Pterocles orientalis. The sequence continues at coordinate 616,386 of WKFP01014996.1, read as the reverse complement.
GAGACTTTCAGCAGAATATACAATACGAGCCTTCACACTAGAAAACACAGAGGTGATGGTATTACATTACTGGAGATTACATTGGATTGGTCTGCAAACATTCACAGTTATATTTTCCTATTATAAACGGTGAACAGTGCTGGAACTGATCTTTCTACCTACTGCAGAAATTATATGTGCTTTCTCAAAAGGGGTCTTGATGAATGTATTATATTCTTGTGGTTGCTAAGTGTCCTATCACCAAGGTTCTTCCTGGTGTGTCCATTAATTATGATTTATGGTTACTTTAGCGGATCTCCCTAAAAGCAAAGTTGGAAATTTGTGATTTTCGGTCAGTGCATGAACAGAGGAGAGTTTAACAAATTATAGTTTGCTCACTACCTAGTAAACTTCATCACAGCATGTTCCATTTTCCTTCTTTCTAACATTTGTGTTGGGGTACCTTTCAACATTCATAGACTGTTTTTCCCTGCCCTACTCACCAATCTTCTATTATTATATTGGAAGGAAGTGAGAAATCTTAAGATATCTCCTCCAATTTTCTATAAGCTGGACTGAATTCTTTGCTTATTCTAAACAGAGATCAAGGCTTTTATTTTTCTCTTTTAAATTGGGTGTAGCTTTTCGGTAGAAGACATGACCAACAGTTCAGGAATTACAAACAGCAACAGGATTTCAGACTGGCTGCTGGCTTCCACGGATAGTCTTCCCATAAAGAAAAGGACCTGCAGAAACACACTGTGGGGCAAAGGGCTTTGCTAGGATGCTTAGCAGCATTAGAATCACAGAATCATTAAGGCTGGAAAAGACCTCAAGGATCATCAAGTCCAACCGTCAGCCCAACACCACCCAACCCACTAACCCATGTCCCCAGGCACCACATCCACACATTTCTTGACCCCCTCCAGGGATGGTGACTCCACCACTGCCCTGGGAAGCCTGTTCCAATGCCTCATCACTCTTGCAGTGGAGAAATTTTTTCTAATATCCAGCCTAAACCTCCCCTGGCACAACTTGAGGCCATTTCCTCTTGTCCCATCACTTGTTACTGTAGAGAAGAGCCCAGCACCCACCTCACTGCACCCTCCTTTCAGGTAGTTGTAGACAGATTGGATGGAGAGAGACTGGACTTCCAGTGGCAGAGTTATGGATCCCTACCTGTTGAACTGGTATGTTTAAGAAGACAAAATGAATCGTCTCATCAGTTAGAGGAGCTGGGCCAGCTGCCTGCACAGGCCATTTCTTAGAACAGTGACTGTGAAGTGCATGTTGCTCAGACTCAAAACTTACCAGGAACTTAGTAAAAAGTTGCCGTGCCGGAGGTGGCGAGCAATATACCATGGTGTTTACACAGTGCTTTGGTAATTTTGTTGCAATATTAATACATTCGCGCTTAGATACAGAAGTGATGTAAGCAAGTTCTTGCCAGTGTTGGATTTCTCAGGAAACAGAAAATTAACAACCCAAGATATGTCTGTTACAAGCTGAATTAGCAGATATTAGGGAATGAATATGAGTTATAAAGTCTGAATAAAGTCAGCTGAACAATACACATAATTCACAACAATCAAGAAAGTGGGAATGGGCAGATAAGATTGGGGTAGGGTTCCCAAAGCCTTCAGGAGGCTTCATCCTTGTTGCTAATTAATTGGAATTTTCAACTTCTGGCAAAAATTCTAGCAGACAGCCTGCAGGATATGATCTGTAGGATTATTAGCCCAGACCAAGCAAGCTTTGTAAATGAATGACTACGACCAGAGAATTACAATGAAAATACTGAATATTATCCAAAAGCTAGTGGCATGCAGGAACCCTGGCAACCTATAAAACCAATGGTAAAAAGACCTTTGACAAAATAAACTTGAGGTTTCCTTTATGCACATTAGAAGTCAGATATTTATAAGGTGGTAAAACTTTTATATGAGGCTCTCAGAATAAATGGCATTTAAGAAATTACCTTTTCAACAAAGCTTTTTCAGTGGATGGTGTAAGGCAGGTGGATGTAAGATCCTTTTATTGTTTTCTAATATTTAGGGAAGAAGAAAAAGTCCGCTTACAATTGGGCAAGTAATATGACTGCTGACTGTATCAGTGTAACACTCGGTAGTCACACAGGTAGTTTGCAATAGTGTCCATAGTCAGCAGACTATCAGTAGCAATAATACTTTCATTGAAAAGTGTGGGGGTGTTTAATTGCATCTCACCTCATCAGGTTTGTCAGAAAGTTTCTGTGCCTTATTTATTTCCAGATTTGTTTTTTGCTCTTTCATCTTCAATGCTTCCACCAGCTTAACATCACTGACATACACTCAAGGCAAAATAAACGGACCATCTATACAAAAGACAAATTAACCTGCTTTGACTAGTGAAATATCTACTACCAAATAGTACCAAAATTCAGAATAACACCTTCGGGAGAGCTGAAGTCAAGTGAAGCATATACATAGACAGTTTCTTTTTTTTTTTCCTATTTTTTTCTAATTATTTTTTCATTGCTTTTACTGAATCAAGCCCAATACATGTAATATCTTCTGTGATCTGGTCTGCATGGCCACCAATACCAGTACATTACAGTTTCCTGAAAACAGTAATTTTGCCATGACAATTTTAAAAATCTGACCAATTATTAGAAATACACAGCTGAGAGATAATGGGAACACTAATAAGTAAGAGGCAATACCTGATTTATACCAAAAAATAAAGGAGCTTGTTTTATCCATTCCTTATTTCTGATAATTCAAGTGTCTTGTTCAAAGAGTTTAACCTTCTGGCAAAGAAAGTTACTTCAACTGTGTTCCTGACAGTCAGTCAAATTGTGACATCCAACTTGATTCCAGGGGCTGGTTTTGGTGAAAGCCAATTTCTGGAAATCCTATTCCACAAGAACCAGTATTTTCTTTATTAGGATAAGGTAAATGATGCTGCCAGATGATCTTGCAGTATCTCACAGGTACCAGCCTGAAAGTAATTTCTCATTACGTGCAAAGTGCCCAGAGCCTCTAACATGATCTTGCCATGGGTACGGAAAGTTGTTCAATAAGGATCAAGATGCTCCTCAATTGATTTACTATCACCGTCACTTGCAATAAATGAATATGACTTGCTGATGAGATACCCAGGAAGGATGGGAAAACAGCACTTGGTTCATTCAATCTACTTTAGGAAGTTTTAAGATAATTTTTTTTGTAGTAGCTGACAAAAATTTACTTCTTCATTCCATTTTTACGAAGAAGCTGCTGGACTAGCTCACAGGTGGACGGACGCATCATATGAATCTCACTCTGCATAGCTTTAAAGTCAGATGCAGGAGAGCAAATGAAATATCTGGGACTTAAGTGGAAAAATCCCTAGGTGAAGGCCAGTATTACACAGGAGGCTAGAAAAGGCTCTTAGGTAGATCCCTCTAGCCTTAAAATTTTAATTCTAGGAAATAATGCTTGGCTAGAGTAAAACAATCAAGACTAAAGTTATGCCAAAAGGTGGAGATGCTGTAGCGATGGTTAATTTTAAAATTAGTTATCTAGTGTCCTTTCAAAAGCCAAGTAATACTGGCAGTGGAGGATATAATGAATGATACTGTAAGACTTCGTGTCTCCTGGAATAGGTGGAAGCAGTGAATGAAAATGGAAAATGAACGTAGATGTGACTTTTGAAAAGAACAGTGACAAAACCAGAAGGAGCAGATCCTCGCAAAATACGCATGCCAACGTTATCACTGAAGTCTGGGTGTTTATACCTGTCAACAGGTACAAAGGAAAAAGACAAAATCACTTCAGTGGAAAAAAGCTTGTATTTAGTATACATGTGCATGTTGTGCTATGGACACGTATCTTTTAGGCTCTGTCCAAATGACATCGTCCTCTCTTACCACGTGAATGTTCAGGCATTATTAAGCACGGAAGTTGAACGCAGGAATGAGTATTGCAGGATTAGCCCTTTCCCATCCTTTCTGGTCAGAGCATCACACGCTCAGCATCGTGTTAGCTGCATAGCTGTCAGGTCTAATATCACTACTCTGTGCTGATAGATCGTACCTCCCATTTTTTAAAGATTCTTTTTCTCTATTATTCTTTCCTCTTCCTAGCCAGACACACATTCATTATGTAAACATAAATATGCCCTGCATATTTTGGTTTCACGATCAAACACAAAGTTTTCCAAAGAATGGGTGCATGCTGCTTATGTCTCCTGTACTGCAGTGTTTCACAACACTCTTGACAAGTCACATCATTTCCAAGGTTCTTAAAAGCAGTTAAAATAATGTTCATACTAGCAATAATTAGCAAACAGACGATATGAATAATCACAGTCATTCCCACAAAGATTTCTTGTTTTCACAGACCAATCCATTACCTGCTTCAATGAACCGTCTTCTTGTTAATTTGCAGGGCTTTCACCCCTAGGTGATGGAAATACCTGCCCTCCCAGTCTCCCATTAAGTATGGTTTTCAGGAATATGTATAATTCATGAGAAAAATTTGTTTGTCAAGCATTCCAGACAGGTCACTTAAATCCTAGATCAATTGATAATGTTCACACCAACATGGCCTGGAATGAAAATAACCCTTACACTGACTTCAGTATTTCCTTTAACCTAATGAGTTGGGCTTCAACATTTAAAGATGCATGGGAATCATTATTATTTTAAATAAAGATTAGCAACAGAGTTTTTATTTTTTTTTAAATCGCTACTGTGAACACACTTCTAACAATGCTAGCAACAAACAGAATGCACTGTCACAAATGCGTTCTGGCTTTTGCAGTAGCAGTATGTGGGAATCTGAATGGGGAAGACTGTTCAGGTAGCTTTTGGCTTCTAACGCATGAGGGTACAATCTATCTGGAACAGTGAAGTTGTCATTCAACGTACATTGAGTGCCTCAATTAAAATTTCCATCCCTGTTACATCTCCCCTCTGTCCCACCAAGAATCTCCTATCCTGTGCCACCCAAAATGCCATGAGCAAAGTACCCTCGGTAGCAGCTCAAGTCAACTGCATGTGTCATCTCTTCTTGGAGCTGAAGGGTCTGCTCTCTGTTTCCGTGATTCTTTTATGCATCTTTATGCCAGCATTGAGCAGAAATACAACATTTCTGTTCAGCATTGGATACTTCGTGAGGGAGAAGGCAGAGAAGAGCACTGCACAAAGTTTGGGATTTTGTATATGATCTCCTGGATCTACTGATGTCAGTGGTCATTGTCCCAGTGATGTCTATGGAACCAAGGCACTAGCTAGGGCTTGGTCTGAAAGAGAGAATTCATTGTATTTTGATGCACAAGAAAATTCTGACTTTGTGGAAATTATTAAGAATTTTACCACCTCACCTTCCCAGTTACACATTCATATTGTATTTATTTGATTTACTCTTCCATTTATATTTTAAACCAGCAGTCGGTACTCTGGATCCACTCAGAGTAAACAAGTCTGAGGACTACATTGCCCACATATAATTAAAAAATAAATATATGTAAATGTGACATTTTAGTGAACAGGTGTAAATATATCAGTCTGCTACAAGCTAGTATTTCCTGCTCATAAACATTATTCTCTTATTGCTCTGTGCTCACTGTGCTTAATCCTGCAGGAATTCTAGTGTTTGCTGCTATGTTTTGTAACGTACAGAACTTTATACAAATGTATGCAGAGAGCTGTGACATTTACGTAAATACTTTTGACTATATGAATACTGAAAAAAAAAGTTTTGCGACTCTTACACGAAGAGCACCTGTAATTTGTATTACATAGTGGAAACCTAAAAATGGAACTTCTTACCTAGGTCATCAACAAACGAGAATTGAGCCATACTTTCATAAGCAGCCCGTTGCTGAACTCTCAGACCAGCAGAAGTCAGGCTGGATCCTTCTGCACATCCCACCGTTGGGCTGTTTGTGCTGAGGGATGGGTGGAAGTCAGGACAAAGGTGTACCCCTGCCTCACCAAGAAGGTCTAGGCCACCGCCACAGCCAACACTCCTAAACCAGATATCAGATGTGGGCAGGGCTCACTTCTGCAGGTGGTACACTGAAGCCTCTGATGGCTTTTCACTTTTTTTTTTTTTAAAATGCAAGTTGTGTTTTCTTTCTTCAGGTGACTTTTGTCTCACCTGAATTCTGTCCCAGTAATAAGCAAGTGCTTGGCCTCTTAGTCACTCAAGCTCCCTCTCTCATAAATGGAGATGACAGACATTTCCCTTAGGGGTTAATCCACTGCCTTCCCAGAAAACAGTCTAGGCAGGTGGGGTGACTCATACTTAGGAGGTGCTCATCATTGAACAGGCAGATAAGAGACTGAGCATCAACTTGATGCTGAATTTTTTTTCTTGGTTAGTTTAAATGTTTAGATGAGGTGAATCCTGCTGCAAGACAAATTTTCTTCCTCCTTCATGCTTTTTGTACGTATTCAATAAAAATCACTTTAAGTTGGCAGCTTGCTATTTTTCTGTTTCCTGGAGCTGCTGTTATACAGGTCCGTGTGTGTACTACACCTTAATATGGGGACGAGTGCGGTCTGACTCAGCGAGGCTGTCAGACGAGGTGATCTCTCCTAGCTTTGAAGTCCATCAGGCGGAGGAACTTCCCTAATACACTCCAGCACAATGTTGGCCCAGCATTTGTAAAATAACAATTCATAATGACAAAGTAAGGAAGCGTTCAAGCAGGGGACAGATGGATGTCTGCTTTCCCCACCTTTTCCAATAAGACCTGCACAAATGCATGACATAGATGAGATTTTGTAGCTGCATGGCTTCTCGGACACAAGAGTGATGCACAGGTAGTTATTACATGCTTTCGGTGGTACAGAAAGGAAGGAATTTGTTTCTGACCATGCTTTGAGAAATAAGCTACCTTTATCTTCCAAAAAACCTAAATTCTCACATCACCAAATTCCCATCAATCTGACTTTAACTCCACCTACATGGATACGTGCTTATGGCTCATACAAACAGTTGTCCCACCTGAGAGAGCAGTTTCCTGAAATGGTCATGAAAATGTTTTAAGAAATTCCTGAAGCCACAGTGTCCTCAGCAGTTCCCTGAACAGGGAACTGCCTCACTGACTGCACAAAATAGGCGGCAACTTTAAACTTGGTCATGGTCCTGGTGGGAAAGCCCTGCATAGCCTTGGCTTCTGTTGCCTCCAGGAGAACAAAGGGAGCGTGGCTAAGGAGCTGCTGCTGGCAGAGCGTCCCCAGCACCGTCCCACCCCAGAAAACCTGCCTTTGCCAGGGTTTTTTCTCTGGGCAACTCTGCATCTCAGATCCATCACATTCCATATCTGTCCCTTCCTATACCTGGAGTCCTGGATCCTTAGTCTTGTGACGACAGGTCCCCATTTTGTGTGTGCTGCAAGAAGCCTTGAGCCAGCTCTGCCAGGAAATGACTGCGAGTGCAAAAAATCAGGGGTTTAGTAGGGCAAATGATCAGTTGGGGCAGCAAGAATATCACATGCTGTATATGGATATACAAATTGCAAAGTTTGTGCTGGACATATGAAACCTGTATTTGCATGAGCCAGCTAGAATGTCTGCATGCAATGAACCAGGCAGGTACTTGAAGTTACGTTCTTCAGAGAAGTTCTTCATCTGGTGTAAATTGAAATAGCTACATCATCTTTAATGAACTGATGCCTACTTCTACCAGCTGGCCCTGATCTACCTATATTGTAAATCTTATGCTGTACTGTTTGTCGAGAATCTCGAAAACATTAGCTCCTTTCTGGCTTGGTTTTTGACTTAGTAAACTTCTAGGTGAATGATCATTTCATTGCCAAGAGCTCAGATCACGCAACTGCTTAATGAGGAGTCATGTGTGGACGTAGACCCTCAATTTGTTGCCTGATATCTAAAGCAATCTAAGCTGTCTGTCTGCTTGTGTATGAAAGAACCATCCACTTACTATCCAAACTCTGCAAGGCAGGAGCTATCTTTCTCTTCTGTTTGCCCGGTGGCCAGGGAAATTTTTTTTTTTATTGTGTTTTGGTTTTGCCTAGAGGCTAGGTCATGGATCAGGGCCTCCCTGCGCCAGACTGTGCAGAGGCTTGACAAACAAATGGTTTTTACCCCCAAAGCCTGCTGATTTATATAACCCTCTGGTTACATAAATAACAGGTTGGCTATCAAGGTGTCCTTGTTCCACAGGGATGTTGTTTATGTCAAATGTTGTATTTAATTGTCCCTATGCCCAGATGAGCATTGCAGTGCAAACTGTGCAACAAGGACCAGCCTGGTCCTATTGCTTAGTCCCTCCTGCTCCTGCCCGCAGCGTGTCAGGAAGATGGGGACAGGAGTATGACTACGGCTGTGTTAGCAACCGGTGCAGCACTGCAGAGTGGATGGAAAGGGTGATACAGCTGAGTTCCCAGCATCCATGCCGTGTGCATTTTGGGGATGTTTCCTTTATAATAGCTCTGATGTGCCCTAGCAGTGGAACTGAAGCTTCTGGTAGTTTCATCCCAAAAGAGTCCAGTTTATGTCTCTGAGATTGCTCCACACTTAGAGAGTGGTACATGGCATTGATAGCGAGATTTGCTTCAGAAGTGCACTCTTGACTCTCATTTAAAGGTCAATTAGATGGCTAAGGATGCTCTTTCCAGCTCAGAACGCAAGCAAGGCTCACCTGGAGATTATAGTGTCTTCTCCACCCTCGTTAACTCCCTTCTGAGTGAAAAAATACAGAGAATGCAAAACGGTCAGTTGTAAATGATGGAGAAGAGCACCGATTTCCTTGACTGTCTGAAATGGGGAAGGCAGGAAATAACATTTTATTTTTATTCATATGATTTTTATTATTAATATTATAGAATCATAGAATGGCCTGGGTTGAAAAGGACCTTAAAGATCATCTAGTTTCAAACCCCTTCTGTGGGAATATTTTTATTAAAAGTAGACATGGGTGTTTCTTCTGGAAAGGACCTTCCTTCAGCAAAACATGGAGAAAAAGGAGGCCTGACCCAACTAAGTTCGACTTAGTCTGTTCTACAGACTACATGCCTGCTCTACAACAGACATGATGTACCACAACATTTTGCAAAGAGGTATCTTTCACCTTTCCCGTCTGAAATACACATGAAATAATTGTGTTTCTGGTGTTAACACTGGCAAAAGAACATCGACAATCTTCAGAGCTTAATCTGACAACAAAATGCTCAAGTTAATTCCTAGATGGGTTTAACTGATTAGCTGCACTTTTTTTTTTCCCAAGGAAGCTGTTTCATCTGGCACCATGACATCACTGAAGACTAGATGCAATGTCGTATAAACCTGTAAGAAGCCTATCTTTTAAATCTCAGTATTTCTGAAGGTTTTTTAGTATAAAAAACAGCATACACGTAAATAAGGAAAAGTTAGCTTTGACTAGGGGAAAATGGTTTTCTGAGTATTGTCTCTAAATGCAGCATATGTTTGAAAATGTTTTCTCTTCCAGCTACCAGCAAAGGAAATCCAACACAGGTTGTATCGTGCAATATGGGGACAAAATACATTTTTAAACAGGAGGGAAAGCTTTTTTTTTCCGTAGAAACGCCCTACCTCTCTGCATCTGCAGACATGAGGTCTAAAGAAAAACAACCATCACAAAAAGTCGAACCTCATTCACAGGGTTTCACACCAAACATTATACTGCAATCTTTCAAGGTTCTTACCATGCAGTGGCCAAAGTGGGGGCATCCTGCCTTGCCAGTGGTGGTTTTTTTTTTTTTTTTGAGATGAGGCCAAATGTGCACCAACTCAGGAGAGGAGACTCTAAGCATATAACAGGTTTAGATTTAGACCTATAATTGTATGAGGAATCAGTGGATTAGATTTCAGCTGCAGCCACTTTATTTGGAGAGAAGTAGGTTAAAAACCAGCAGGTGGCAAAATGACAGCTGGGGAAAGATGAGCCACAAAACTTTCCACAAAAAAAATGACTTGATTCCCTGTTTTTCTCTCATTTTTCAACCTTTTGATCTCTTAGTATTCCAGTAGGCCATCAGAGACCCCTAATGGGATAGGTACCAGACACCCTAGGAAGCAGTGGGGCATAGTCTCTGTGTTTACTATTTATTTGAAATATTGTGCTCTATGCCCAACAGGTCCTCAGAGGGTCATCAAGAATCTGAAGGACTCCTACATTGCCTAGTTAACAGCTACCTGGAGATAGAAATAATACATACACTGTGTGTGAAATTTTTTTTTTCCTAGTTTCTTGTGAGCGGAACTACCTTCTAATTCTTTGCCATATGTGCTCCTGAGAACTTTATTTATGTAAAATGTTATTAGCTTTGGTACATGGCCTGTTTCTCAACTTAACAAAAAATAAAAAGGTCAAAGATATTCAGATATCCCACTCCACACACAGTTTGTAATTTCTTAATCTTCCTGCCTCCCTCAAAGTTTAGGTCTTACCACCATCACAGTTCGCTTGGCTAAAAGCATAGAGAAACCATAGACTGATGTTTGGTCTCAGTTTAAGCATTATCCAGGCTCTTGGGTAACAAACAGTCCTGTGGAAATGTCAATAACAACAAATAACCCAACGCTGTATCATAGAGAAACAACTGTGAAGAAACAAAAGGAAGGCAAGAAAATACGCTTCTACCATTATTCATTCTGTTCTCCCACGTCAGCCCAGCTGGGTCTCTTTTCTGTTATTCCTCATCTGTACCCATTTCTGGAAGTGGAGACTGTTACCATTTGCCCATGGTAGAGTTATGCCAATTATACATAAACTTCGTGATATTATCTCCATTGCTGTGGAATGCACTGAGGTCCTTGCGTGTTGTGTAAATTAAACTCATTTATATTACACTTCCTTATCTTTATTACGCATATTAAGGACCAGCCTTGTTTATGCCAAATCAAATTGCCCAGCTTTGCTAATTGTATTTTTCTCGTCCTTGTGTGGTCATGGTCAAGGGTAAATATTTGGTTTATACATTGGGTGGCATAAAAGGGTAGTGGGGTGGAACATAAGTTAGTAAAATTCCTTTATGAACTTATTTTCATTCCACATATCATATCCTAACACAGAAAGTTGCAGATTAACCAGACTTGTGACTACATGCTACTTTAATTGTTTTCATTTGGTGCTCTGTATAGCCGGAGGCTTTTTCTATGTATTAATAAACATTACATTAATTTTCCATTGTTCCTGGCCTTCAGATATCACAGGTCAAACTGGAGCCTCATGGATCCCACTGGAAAACAAGACTGAACAAAAATGCCATGTTGTGTCAGGAAGTGATGTCACTAGCCGGAGTTTTGCTTCCAAAGTTCTGTGTTTTACTTGACTTGTGAAGCTGTTTTCCTGTGCAAACCCGTAGGCCTAATACTTGTGGGAATGACTGAGGACAAACACCTTGCAGTTTTACTGACTATCAATGCATCATTCTTTGACACACTGTTAACAATCTGTTGACCTCCGTAAAAATTGGAGTTTCAGGGAAAAAGAAAGTGTCCCGTGTCTGCTTATCGATAAAATGCTCACGCTGCATAGATACATGAGTATATTGGATCGAGCTGCTTTCAGTTAACACATTCAAGATCCTATTTATTGTCAATATCTGACCCAAAACCAATGATTCATGTTCCAAAGAAAATGGTGCTTTTATATTTTTCCACCAGCCCAGCCTCTCACCACAGACCTGAGCTATTCCCCCAACTACTGCTCTACATCTGGGTGACATGAGAGATAATTGCAGGACGCTTACAGTCCTGATAAACTATGGTTTCCCTTGCTCTGCAGCCCTTTGAAGTTGCAGACAGTTTCATGATAATTGATAATCTAATCTCTTCCCAGCCTGTTTTTTTTTTTTTTTTAAAGGCTGCTCTGAAACAGCAAGAAGAGGAAATATTACAGCATAAGTATTGATTGCTGCATGCAGAGGTCACTGTGTGGGGATTACACTTTTATCACAAGGTTCTTGCGAAAGGTGAAGTTTTGGCAAGATCCTAATAAAAACTGTGGAGCACTAGTTAAATACAAGGGGCAGGGTGAGGAAAATGATTTTTTATTCTTAGTACCTCAAGGCTATACATGGCAATTACTATGGCGGAGGCAATAAAGAAGTTGTTAATTACAGGTTTTATACCCTTGTAGCCCAAAGTAAGAATGAAAGGACTAAAGGTTACAAGTGGTACAGAAGAAAGAAAGAAAGAAAGAAAGAAAGAAAGAAAGAAAGAAAGAAAGAAAGAAGGACAGAAGAGTTGCTGGAGATTTTTTTTTTTTTCACATACAGTGAAACAAGTGACTTAAGTTACAGTGGGATAAGATGTGACAGAGGGGCAATTTCAGTTTGATCAGGTAAAACACCCGAAATCTTACTTAGCATGCAATTAGCTTTATTTACCTTTGTATTATTGCTGTGATGGCATGATTACCTAAAAACTCCACATTGACTGCTATCATCCCCTGGAGCAAAGCATGAGGACAATGTGAAAGATACGTCTTAATGTTCCTCAGCTCTAAATATGCTTTGGAGTTATTTTGTTGCCTGAAATTCTGGTGAGTAATTTTGTCAGGGGGTCTCTCTGGAAATACAGGAGAGGCAGTAAGTGGAACAGTTATACTTCGCAAGCATGATACAAAAAAAAGCACAGATGGTAAATATTTGTATATTTAGCAGAAGCGATTTGTTTGAAAATGAGAAAAGATTCTGTTCCGTCCCGTTGGACCAACATATCCTTTGTGATAAGTGATATTCATGAGAATTTGTAGTACTGTACAATACGTTAACTAGGGGCATGTAATTTTCTGAATGCTGACGGGGATAAATGTATGCGGCTGCACACACACAAAACTCACACATACTTAATGAGAGCAAAATGAAAGTCTTCTGAAACAAGGCTGATTGATTAAAACTCAACAGACCCACACAAATATGAACACCAATACACACGGCTCATAAAATGCTTTCAGACCACATCTTTAAAGGGGCAATGCAAACACTAATTTCTTACCAGACTAAACTCTCAACTGTGCCAGATGAGAAATCGGATAACTGGTGAGTCAAAGGTATAGCTGGCTCCAGGAACGTTTCCTCCTTCCTTTGCCTTTTCTTCCCTGATGGCACACCACTGCAAATTGGAGCTCTTCAGCTTTGCACCAGACTGTATTTCCTGAGTACTGGAAATGGCCACATGGTCTGACTTTATCCGTCCTCACCCCTCTGGCCTTTGAAGTAAAGAAAAGAGTGAGAAGGGATGTCGTAGAGCCATCTACAGTGGTCTTACACCTTCTGAGAATTCATCCATTCCCTTACACTCAGCGTGGTTGTTTGTAAAATTGGACTTAGGCAGTGATTTATTTGCAAAAAATCAATCAAGTTGAATTTGACAAGGAATAGGTCTTATAAGCCAGGTGAAATTGGATACAACTGGGAAATAACTGTGATACTCCAGCATTCTCCTTTTTAATTCCTCTTTCTGCTCTCTCTTTTCTCTGATCTTTCAGATGTGTGTCAGTGCCTTCCTTGTAGGTATTTAGATAATACAGACATTACTGCTGCTCTTTTTACTCCACTGTCATGTCTTCTGATCACAATAATTGCTGTCACTAACTCTGAAGAGATCCTGATTTCCAGCAGGTGATAGTTCCTCACTCATTCTTCACCCTTCTATTACCTGCTTCTATTGTGCTCCTTCCTATGTTTTCTGCAGAGTCCCTTAGGCCACCAGACATATCACTCTTTTTCGCAAGAAAATTGAAAGAGGAATTTGGTCTGTTACCCTGTAGTTTGGTGAGAACTGTAGTTCCCTGGGAGCCTTTGCACACCTGCAAATCCAACGATTTGTTCAGAACATCTGCCATGAGTTTAGAGTGTCTTGGATGTCTCTGACCCACCCCATGTGCACATCAATGTTGGTCTACTCTCTGAGATGGCCTGGAACTCTGACTCACTGCGCAAGATCTCCGTGGCTCACTCACCATACCTCTGCCCAGGAAGTCCTGCACATACATATGGTTCCCTATTGTTTTTGTTCTTTCTCCAAACACCCTGTTACGATGCCATCTTCATTTTCTCTTCCATCCTCCTGCTCTCTGTGCTTCCATACCGTTTCATTTCCCCATCTTTGCTCTCCTCCCAGCTCTATGCATTTGCGAATTGCTCTCATCCCAGAGTGATGTGAGGAGACTCCGGAGTGTTGTAGGCTTCCCACATTTTATACAGAAGAGAATAATAAACAGAAAAAAAATTAAAATAGCTCAAGAAATCCACTTAGCTTATACATGCAAAATAAAATAATTTTGACTTTGAGGGCAACATCCCTCTCTTGGATCCTCTTGCACCCGCTATTTTTCTTCCACTGTTTGTCTTTCTCTCAGTTTCCCTTTTTTCTCTGTACGGATTCTTGACTCTCCATGTTTCCATCCCCTACCCCACTCTGTCATTCCATTTTCCCCATTCTGTTCCGGACCATAGGCATAGCTTGAATTATCTGAGGGACAGGAACAAAGGTAACTAGACGTATGCTTGTTGATTGACCCTGATCAGCCATTCTGAAGAAAACACATGGTTTCTGTGCCTTTTATCCCAGAGATAGGAACTGCTATGGAAAGTTATTAGCTACCACTGTGGCCTGTGTCAGAGTCAGGTAAGGAAGTACATAGTAGCTTTATATAAATTAAAATTTCCAGTGTGATGGAAATTCCCATTTTTTGCTAGAAATTCTATAGAGCAGTCATGTTGGCACAGTTTTGCCCATGACTGAGCTTTTGTGTCTATTTAATTTAAATATTTGACCTTTAAGAAGATGATGCGGGGGAGGTGGGAAGGAAATGCTCTGTTAAGGCACCAAACGTACACTAAATAAAAACAGAAGCGGGTTGCTTTATATCCTCCACCTTGAGACCTTCTGGATACGTTTATGGTACTAAAAGTTTTCATCTTAATTTAATAGCTAGGTTGATCCTAGTTTCTTGGCCTGATTTTGGTTCTTTTTTTTTTTCAGAATTAAAGATTTGTTTGTGTCTTGTTTGTTTTCCTTAGCACCTGTTTTATGTCTGCTCATGGTGTTCTTTCTAATGGGTGCTGTTTCTTCTGTGATATCTGCTCTATCTGTGACAGAGCTTGCTTTCTATCTTAGTGGTAAGGAAAAGTACTTTTAAATTATTCTCCTTTTCTGGTGAGCTTTTATACAGATTTCTTCACTGTACATTTTCTTAATATCGTCAGCAGATTTTGTGTCCTAGGCAGCTGGACCATTTCTGCTAGGTTGAGACCTACACCCCTCTTTCAAACTAAAAATTACAGCCAAGATGTACACCTACCCTTCGGTGCCTGCAAATAAGTTACATGGGATCTGTTAACAAGGAGTGATCTGAGTTCTGGCTGCCCATCACAGAAAAGCATAAGTGATGTTGGCTTTGTGTCTGTAGATGAATGAAGGATTAAAAAAAATGAATAAACATTTTGTGGGTGCAAAGCACAACTTTGAGTCACAATGTACATGACACAGAATTAAATACATGCGTTAAATATACATCGAATGTCTCTAGTTTGGTCCATTTAAAAATAGCTGAGGTAAAACTCTATGAAAAGTATGGCCTGCGTTCAAAAGAAGAAAGAGAATTTGCAGCCCAGTCTGTCACCCTGTCCGTTGCCAATTTTTTTGTGTCTAGGTATTGCAGCTCATATGGGATGTGGGATCCGAGACCCCAGAAGCTCTTAGAGTCACCAAAAGAGCTTCTGCAGCAACGCCACTGTCTGCGCGCTCTTGTGCTGCTCTTCTTGGTGCTTTGTTAAGCCCTGGGGACAAACTGACATGTCACCCACCTGTGTCCCCAGAGCCAGCTCCACCCGTGCACTGAAGAGAAGGATGGCATGCTGAGTGTGTTGCACTTGCTGTGTCTTTGTGAAGTTAAAGGACACACTTGGGAAAGTGTCTTACTGAAACAAAAGTGATGAAAACACTTCAGCATCCCTTCACACAAGTTCTCAAATTTATCATTTCCTGTAACAAAAGAGTTCATAAATGTCAGCTTGTAGCTCCTTTGGACGTCAAAGGCAACATTTTATTTTCATTAACTATGAATTGATGATTATGTGGCTAAATTTTTTAATAATGTAAATGTAGATTTGCAAGGACAATTACTGTTTACTCATGCAAATGTAAGACAGCTGTTCACAACCACTGTCAGCCTTTGCATCTGCAATTGAAACAAATCCATGGCCAAAATGACTGGACATTTTGTAATCTAGTGTGTGTGCATCTAGATGATATGAGTATTCCAGATCTATAACAGAAGCAAGAGTGGGTATGAATTTGCCTGGGGGACTGGAGTTTCAGATCACTTTCCACTTGCGGAGGTTTTGCTATGTGCCTTTCCTGTGTGGTTGCACTGGAAGCAATATGGGCACAGAAAACTTTGCATGCTAAAATTAAATTGAGATGTGACTATGGAGGTTTCTGCTATTATGGATAAGGTTGTTTCTTTCCTAGGAAATCCCAGTTATGTTCAGAGGGCTGGAGCACCTCCCATCTGAGGACAGGCTGAGAGAGTTGGGGTTGTTCAGCCTGGAGAAGAGAAGGCTCCGAGGAGACCTCAGAGCAGCTTCCAGTGCTGAAAGGGGGCTACAGGAGAGATGGGGGGGGGTCTGGATCAGGGGGTGCAGGGATAGGACAAGGGGGAACGTGTTTGAGCTGAAAGAGGGGAGATTTAGATGAGATGTGAGGAAGAAAGGTTTTCCTGTGCTGGGGGTGAGGCAGTGGCCCAGGTTGCCCAGAGAAGCTGTGGATGCCCCATCCCTGGAGGGGTTCAAGGCCAGGCTGGATGAGGCTTTGAGCAACCTGGGCTAGTGGGAGGTGTCCCTGCCCATGGCAGGGGATGGAACTTGATGATCTTTAAGGTCCTTTCCAACCCAAACCATTCTATGATTCTGTGATTCTATGATTCTTCAGAAACTATGGTGGTATCAGACACTTTGGGATGATGACAAAAGATAATTTTGCCATTATTTTGTGAGCAGACAAATAAGATCTATATAAAGCTTTGTCCTGGGTTCAGCTGAGACAGAGTTAACCTTCTTCATAATAGCCAGCAAGAGGCTGTGTTTTGGATTTGTGCTCAGAAGAAAGCTGATAAAAAGTGATGTTTACACGGCTGCCAAGGTCTTTCAGCTCCTCTGGCTGTCTGCAAACAGGAGAAGCTGGGAGGGAGCACAGCCCCAGTTACCAGCCCAGGATTTGATCTTAGGTTCAGGATTGAAACCCAGAGTGGCCAATAATCTATCCCATAACATACCCGTCATGCCCAGTATATAGGTGAGGACCCTCCGGAAGATCGGCCCTTTTGGTTCCGGATCTCTTTTGCTCCGGGTCATCTCGCTCCAGGTGGTCGCTCTCTCAAGGCCTTCCCACCTCCTCCCCCCAGTCAGCTCTGGGTCTGGGACGCTCGGACTGTTCTCTCCGTTCTGTGAGTGCGGTTTCGGGACTCTCCCTGCTCCGGGATCGTTAGCCGGGAACAGGCTGAGCCTTGGTCATCGGATGGGGAGCAGTGTCACTGTGTGTCACTCATTTGTACATTTGTATATAGGATTATTTTCAATATTATTGTAGTTTAGTTATTAAATTGTCCTTATCTCAACCCACGAGTCCTTCTTCCTTTTACCCCTTTAATTCTCTCCCTTATTCTTAGATGGAGGGGCGGGAATTGTGCGAGTGGGTGTGTGGTTTGGCCCCAGCCAAGAGCAAACCCCTCACAGGCTTAAATTAAGAGTAATCTAGAATTTGCCAATCAATGGCAGATTCACAGGTCATTAAAAAATTGTGGTTTTTTATAAATAAAAAAACACTTGACACTTTGTATGTCATTCATATTTCTCTGGACAGCATGGGCCACCCAGTCACAACATACTCATGGCAAAGCTTCTTGCAGTATTCAGTAGGAAAATGTATCTGGGAAGAAAACTGCATTTCATTCATGTCTGTTACTCTTTATTTCATGTAGCAACATAAGGTTCCACTCCTTATGAGGGTTTTTCCCTTTGGCCTTCTTTCTCACATCTGATTCCTTCCTCCATGCATGTCCGTAGGGAAAGAAGGTTCATCAGCCTGACTATCCGTACTCTGATCTGTACCAGGGGGACTGAGTGTCTGCGGATGGTGCGAGAAGCACCGAGGAACTGCTGCTTCCAGAGCGACTTCCCTACAGCAGAACGAGAAGCAGATGCTCTGTGGGGAATAAACTCAGGCTGGCTGTCCTAAACTATTACTCTAATACTGAAATCCTTTCAGTTTATCCTGCATCTTAAATAGGTAGATAGAACTGATGTCATTTAATAGCCAGGATATTCATAGGAATGACCTACAAATGGAGGACACAGCCTGTAAACAAAATTGCATTTTGTTCATTAGCTACAGTACAAATCAATTCTGGGTAACAGAGACATCCTAATAAGACATTTCTTTTGTACCTCTATCATCAAGGTGAACCTTAAAATAGTTGTTTAATATACACATATAATAATAAATTATTAACCATACAGAGATAAACTGGATCCATTCAGAAACATCCAGCTGCTACTTATAAAAAGGATGTTCTGAGGATTACAAACAGGTCACATATTTAAAATTACATTACTGTACTAGTGAGTAGATGAAATAGATCCATTTACACCTTCTTCACTGAGGTTATTCTTAAATGCACCGCTTGCAACCTACGAGAAGGGTACTCCCTTGTATTTTGTAGACTTGGAAATGTGAATTTCCAAGAGGACTACACCAGGGTTTTCTGTAATTCATTTTCCTCTCTGACAATGACTGGCATGTATTCACAAGTGAGTGTTAAATGCGATAAATTTGCAAGCTAGATTCCAAGTCAATCAATTAGCTACAAGAGGGCTAGCAAACAGCAACTAATCTTGGGTTACTTATGCTCTGGATATATTCCTAGCAGCTATGCATGCACTAACAAGTTAAATGGTGGAAAAGCAGCAAAGTAAGTTGTGGTGATCGCTACAAAAATACATAGTCTATAGTCTGAGACAGGTCAGGCGACAATGCATCTAGAGATTAGCGATGTAGAATCCCTCAGATAGATCAATGAGACTATCTGATATTGATGTGGGTTCAGAGGAAGCAGCCTAGCAGTAAAGGGAAGCTTTCAGGACTGATAGAAAGAGGTTCAGGAAATTCAGGCAGAGGAAAGGGACGACACACATCTGGGTGAGAGAGTCAAGACCTAAAGGCTCAGTACATGGATCAGGAATGGGGGAGTTCAGAGGTAAATGTCCCCCGTAATATAATTTGAGTTGTGTCTATTAGAGATTTTGAAATAAGAGGTTCACACAGACATAAAAGAAATTGTATTGTGTGAAGTCCTCCTGTTCAAAAAAAAAAAAAAAAGCTGGAAAAGCTGGGTATCCCCAGAATCTGCCACACTACCATTTTTAGAATACAAATTACAGCTAATCAAAAGCAGTAAGGCAGAGTGAGTGCTGATATTTTACCCGTTTTTTACTAGCAGCATTTATTTTTCAGAGTTGTAACTTCTTTACAGTGGAAGAGAGACAATCCAGAGGCCTCAGAGGAACTACAGAATCTTTCCCTTTTCCGTCACAGTCTGCGTCCAGCTTGGGCTTTCTGGGGCATGCGTGAAGGGGCAAATGCTCCTGCCCTTGCATAACGCAGCTCTGCAGGTTTTACTCTCTGTGTGTGGACAATCCCACCCCAGACAGAGCCTACTCTTCCTCCTGAAACCCTCCTTTTCCTGTGTCTGCTGCACCTGGAGCCTGGCCATGTTCAGGGCACTTTACAGAAACTTACAGCAGCGACCACTTGGAATTGTCAATGAAATCAAACAATTCTGAAATCAACCAAAGGCACTAAAGAAATTGCAAGCAGTTGCTTGTAATCACAGCTGTGTGAAAGAGAGAGGAGTGATGAACCGAACCGATAGACGGTGTGCTATTGAATAGCTCAAAAAGGAAGTGTTGCTTACGGGGCATCAACTCATCTTTATCTGTCAGCAGCGAAAACACAGGAAGGCTTGCCCTTTTGAAATGTAAACAGAAAATTATGCCTCCAACATAAACCCGAGCCATTAAAAAGGCAGCTTTTATTCCTTCTCATAATGTTCAGGAACAGAAGGCAGGAGCAGTGATGTGGTTCCACAGCTGTTGCCAGGGGAAAGTAGGAATGTAGCTTGCCACATCTGGGGTGACATCTTTGAAGAGGCACTTAATCTGCCGTGCTGAGGTATGCTAAGCCTCTTTGCTTTTCTTTACCAGTTCTCAAGCTAATACTACTCCTGGAGAGTAATGCTGATTTCAAATCAATGGGCGAGATGAAAGAACAATTAAGGACAGTAATGCTTTATGCATTGTGGAAAATATAAAGATGGGACAATAACATAATTCCTTGATCACTCCGGCAGAAGATTTACTTTGCCACACTTTAAAGTTGTAGGTTCCCAGCTTCTAAAACAAAAATGACAAGAATTTTTAATCACCGAGTGTGTGTTTTGTGAACTGAAGGTGGGCATTGAAAGACTGGAAAATAAAAGGTATCTGCTGCTATTACACTGATGTGTTTCTATTGGATCAAAGTCTTTTCTTCTCCAGAGCTCTTCAGAAACAATTTGCCAGTATTGCTAGGCAGGCATTACACAAAGAAAGACATCAGGTAAAGAAACACAAGAGAAGCTTTAATAAGTAAGAATGCCTTTATGGCACTAGTCTTGTTTTCTAATAATTGAAAAACTCAGAAGCCAGACCTTTTGGATGACTGCTTAAAAAAAAAAAAGAAAAAAAAGAAAAAAAAGGAGAGAGGTGACAGAGAAAGAGAAGACAGAAATTCTGATCTCAGGAGTCCAGTCCAAACTTTCTCTAGTTTGAGGAGGGTAGCATTTACTCCAAAAGCAGAATAAAAGGTTGAGTCTTACAATAGGCTAGCCGGACATTTCCATCTTTGGATTGCTGTGCTTCACTGAAGTCTGGCTGGTGGCATTGTGCTAAATGCTGAAGTACGGAATTAGGATATTACAACTTAAAATGAGCCCTGCACTTTAAATAAATATTCTTTTAGTATTGAAAATAATTTTTTTTTTTATCTTGAATGGTGAAATGACTTTAACTTTTATTTTGAAATGTTTTAGGAACTTCTGAGTGTATGATACCTAGGTATTACTACCCAAGTTATGAATCTAACTTCATACATGGGTGCCTGTGTATGTACAGTCATTTAAACATAGATATTTACTTGTGTGTAGACACATACTCACACACAGTTTAGACCTGTTTTTCCAGTATAAAATTTTGCCCTTCTCCAGAATGTGAGCCTTTAGTACTAATTTTGAGTGCACTGTATGAAAGTACTATCGGGATAACATGTCAGTCAGTTAAAAAAAAAAAAAATCACACCAGAGTAGAAAAACCGAGAATGAGCCCAGACTACACCTTGGAGCAAAACTCCAGAGGATGTTCAGGACCAAAACTCACGGCTCAGCCTGGTTTTTTACTAACCGAACACACAAAAGCAACAAAAAGCCTGGTACTGTTTACAGTCCTCAAAAATTACCCTGTTGTTATGGGTTTGTGTGGTGGGTTTGCCTGGTTGCAGGGAGGGGCCACAGTAAAGCTCCTGTCAGCAGCTGCTAAAGGTTTCCCTGGACTCCAGCTCTGCTGGCAGCAAGGGAGGGGCTGCAGTGGCAGCTCCTGTGACTGCTCAGGGTTCACCCCCACCCCCAGCTCCAAGGGTTTAGTAACCGGGAGGGGAGTGGGGGAAGGAGCCTCACTGATCTAGCCCCTGTGAGAAGCTGCTGGAAGTTTCCCCAGCTTCAGGCTGGACCCACCCCAGGCCAGGGCTGAGCCAGTCGGCGCCTCTGCCAATAACAGATTGAAGAGGGGGCACGGAACAATGGGGTGGTGTGGCCCTGGGCAGGGCATGGCTTGGGTGGAACAGGCCGCCCAGCCTTCTGCCCGGCTTCTATGAATCGACCTGCAGTAGCCCAAGCCTCCGCCATGGCTCGCCTGAGAGACAGTTTCCTTGGGAGCCGATGAAGACCTGCAGCAGAGAGAGAGCAAGATTTTGAGGGAAACAGCCATGCAGACACTCTGTCAGAGAAGAGAAGCGAGAGGAAAGGAAGTGCCCTTGGAATTTCCCTGGGGCAACAAAGGACTGTCCCCTTGGCCTTTCTAAACTATGACATCTGTTGAAAGCAGACATTTCAGAACAGAAATTTCAGAAATTTCTAGTAGCTGTACCTGATTTGAAAAGGAAAACAAGCCCAGAAAGTCAGAGCAGTAAGCCATTTTTTTTTCATTTATGAAGAGTGCCATTGGAAATGTGTAGCGCAGGCCAGGTCCTGTGGAAAAAACTCAAGAGAGTTTTTAAGGATGCTGCCATCCACTCAGGTTCACTGGAAAAAGTAATTTGGGTAGCAGCCTCCCGTTTCCCTTCTGCACCTGATAGGCTGTGTGACTGTGGACAGGTCACTCAGGGTTTGATCCAAAGCTCATCAATGTCAAGTGAAAGACTCCTGTTGACTCCAATGATCTTTATATTGGGATCTGTGCTTCTGCTTCTCACCTGAAGGCTCCTAACTTCCACCATGTGTGTCTGCAAGCTGAGGTCTTTCTGGGCTTCAGTATTCTCATCTCGAGAGCGTCTGTGAAGAGACAGCCTCATTAGTGTTATCTTCAATACATAATCTTATTCAGAGACCTAGATAAATAAAATACCATGTAAAAGGTTTGTAAGGATGTACTGGGAAAAACAAACAGGGAAAAAAGTCCTATTTATATCTGAAAAGTTGTTAAAGATCTTCCTAGGATTAAGGGGCAAGAGTCAGTCATTTTTTTCTGTGGTTGCGGTAGGATTTGTGCATTTAAATTACTGTTCTGTGGCTGAGGGATGCTGTAGGAGTAATGGGGAAGGGGAACATTGGAACCATGTCAGTTTTCTGAGTTTTTGGGATGTACATCAGGTTTGCTGGACTGGTGCCCAGTGTTCTATTTCTCAACAGACCTTTCCGCTCTTTTTTTTTTGGAACATTTTTCTATTGATACTGTGAGACCTAATTCAGTATGGAATTCAGAAGAGCAATTTCTCTCCTGTTTCGTGGTCTTTAGGACATTTTTATCTTTTTTTTTGGTGCTTTGGCATCTTTCATTGCTATCTAGCTGTCTCACAGTGCCAGTTTAAGACAGTGGCCCTGATGGGAACCACATGCCTAAAACTGGTAGCAAGTCTTGACTCTTGTCCAGGAGTTTTCTTACTGTAATGTACGCTCAGCCTCAGTGCCATGCGAGGATGGTAGGAATTTGTTAAACGTGTCTGAGAGACCATTTTTGTACTATTAGTTCACTTCTGTTGACAACAGATACAGAAAGCAGAGAATTCTGTTTTCAGCTGTTTCTCACAAAGCAGCAAGGAAGAACTGGGTCACCTGGGTCACCTCAGACACTCACTTCAGTTATCAGTGAAATAAACAGCTGCAGAATAGGTGGAACTTTTACTAAAATGCTGTGCGCAAATAAATCTTTTATATGTGATATCTTCTGAATTTTCTAGGTATTTGTAAAAAATTAAGTAATCCTTTAAAACACAAAGAAGCAATCAATGCCATTTTACCCAACTGAAATATTCAGTTGATAGGACAATTGTACATTTCAAGAAATACAGAGCTTTACATGTTATTAAATCCAGAGCTAAGAATGTTCTCCAGACACTGAGCTAATGATATGCAATAAGGTTAAACCTTACTGTTTTTACTCAGGATCTGGAAACAATTCTGTTTTTTTGTGACAAAGATTTGACCCAGGAACTATTGGCAGAGCAGTAAAGTAGAAGGATGCCTGTCTAATCTAGTACTACTTGGCGTCAAGCTTCCAAGGACTCGTGGAGCTGGGTGCTTATATAAAATCTCTTCATTCAAAAAAGTCTTTAGCATCAGTCTTACTTGTGAAGCACCTAGAGCTGCTGGGATTTCATTGGGTGGGAAAAATTGCTTTTTGGTTTTCAGTGTTCTAGCCAAAATCAGAAACAGCAGAAATGTGTTCAAAGGATTGTAAAACCAAGTCGAGTCAAGCTCTACAATGAAAAGATGCTTCAGAGAAAGCTCATGTTTATGTGAGTTACATAAAAGGGCAAGTTGTAGACCTTCATGTGGAAATTCTTTTGCTTGATCACCTTTGTGCTCTGCAAATTTAAGAACGAGCTCTGTTCTAGTGATAGCTTGTGGCACAGCTCTAACTAGTCAGACCACTTAGAAAAAGCAGAGAAGAATGGGTTTGACCATGTCTCCTACGTCTTCATCTCTCTGAACCACCAGCATGTTGGGTGAATGGATTACATTCTTTTTCTTCATATTCCCTACCTTTGAAGGCCTTCTTTTTGTCCATGCTTGTGAAAGGTAAAAACTGTCTTCTTCTCCATGTTGCCAAGAAACAGCAGAGCATTGGGTTTGTTGTTCTATTTTGGTATTTAAGTGGACAGCTAGAAGAATTAAAAAGACCTTAAAATGTTATGCATTAGATATGTTAAATAAGGCAGTGGGTGAAGGGAATGGCAGAGCAGGGCTGGGCAGGACCTGGGAAAGGCTGCTGTAGACAACGAAGTGGCTTTTGGCTCTGGAAGAGTCACATCTAAGTGCTGGTCCCAGGCTGTCTGCGGTAGCTGGCTGTGTGTACAGAACCCTGCTGCTTTAAAAATTATCCACAGGTGCTGTGGCTGTACAGACAAATTATTTTCTATTTATAAGTATATTTACCTATATTCTTTTAAAGAGAAGATCCCCAGGAGTCCCTCAGATGATAGCATAGTAGAATAACTGAGCCACACAAGGCAGCATCTCCCTCTCTAGAAGCAGCCACTGAGGGAAGGTGAGCTGAAGCTGCCCCAGCCACAGCAGGTGGCTCAACAGTCACTTGCCTGATGTGTGGCTCTCTGAATGGATACCTGTTCCCTCCCTCCTTCAAACCATCATGCCATCCCACCACTCTGCGTGTGCTAGCTTGCCCAGATGTACCCTTTCATGCCTCTTATAGACAGATACACAAAAGCTTTGTTCATTAAATGTTAGTTCTGCTTCCAAATGAGGCACATTTGCATTAAAATATTTTTATATATATATAAAGATATATATTTTATATGCATAAAATAAATATATTTTGTATATATATATATACTCACAAAGCCTGTAACTGGAAGCCCAACTGGACAAGCTGTTGGGATGTGAACACACCTGGGAATTACACAAGGCAAAACTGAACAAGCCCCAAACTGCCACCTTCAGAAAGAGGTGGATTGCATTCAAGTGTAGTGGGCTAGAGCAATCCTCACTCTCCGTGTCTCTCTCTCAAGGCAATTGGAGTTCCTCTTCATTTTACACTGCTATGGCTGAGAAAGACAACAGAGTGTCACCCTTTGCTTTCAGATGCTCTTAATCAGTGCCTGTAGCTTATGGCATGTGGACACACATGCATAGACACTTTGTCACTCCTGTGCCTTCATCAGGAGACGATTACACAAGTCCAGTATTTCTAAGTGCACGGTGCTCTGAAACAAGCTCTGGGTTGGCATCCACTATATAACTTCTATTTCAATCTTCTAATTCTTCTTCCTTTTCCTCTTAATCCGGGAGGTGGTGGATACACTATATGCTTCCCAGATATACTTGATAGGTCAAATGTTTTTTATGATCTGTATAAATAATTGATTTTTGCCTAGTTCAAGCCTCTAAAATGCCACTATGTGAGACTGGAATCTTACTTCAGTCAATGCCTATGAGATCCTGCAATATGGTATCAAGGCAAGAAAATGGAAACCTAC
Organism: Pterocles orientalis; assembly: GCA_011057875.1. Lineage (NCBI taxonomy): Eukaryota > Metazoa > Chordata > Aves > Pterocliformes > Pteroclidae > Pterocles > Pterocles orientalis. The sequence continues at coordinate 590,636 of WKFP01014996.1, read as the reverse complement.
CAATGCAGACGTATGAAGCCAGTTGCTAAAGATTCTAATTTTAATGTCTAAATACGTTATTTTGGGGTAGCAATGTGAAATAGAGTATCTGGAAATTATTAAAGTAACAAGTGATAGGACAAGAGGAAACAGCCTCAAGTTGCACCAGGGGAGGTTTAGGCTGGATATTAGAAAAAATTTCTTCACTGCAAGAGTGATGAGGCATTGGAACAGGCTGCCCAGTGCAGTGGTGGAGTCACCATTCCTGGAGGGGTTCAAGAAACATGTGGATGTGGTGCTTGGGGACATGGGTTAGTGGGTTGGGTGATGTTGGGTTGATGGTGGGACTTGATGATCCTTGAGGTCTTTGCCAACCTTAATGATTCTGTCTGGCTTTCAAGTGCGTGAGTTCCCATCAGTTCAAACCCCTTTGCTCTGTGTGGAGAAAACAGCTTCAACAGTTGAAATGTGTAATAAAAAGAGACTTCTCTGCTCTGCAGATTGCAGCATGCTATGGAAACACCCTAAAAATCGTTTAGAAAACTGGTTCAGAGACTAGGAGCAAGAGTGAGGCAGATCTGTATGAGCTGAGGTAGTTTTGCAGGTTGTCTTAGGCAGAAAATTTTTGTGACCCAAGATAGTTCATTTAAAGCCAACTGGGCTATCTCTGTGCTCAACCGTAGAAAGCTGGGGAGATCTGATTTCACACAGCTTAGATAACTACAGTATGCACACTGTTTAAACTGAATTTTTACAGCACTCTTTTGGATACAAATAAACACTCTGAAGAGATCATTTACCAGATCTCTTTTAAATGGCTATATTTGGGTAAGATGAACCTCATCCTTTTCTCTTCACTGAATGTGGAGTGCTTAGACTTTCAGTTTTGAGCTAGACACCTACATGTTAAAGTCTAATGCAAGGGAGATAAATCCCTATCTCCACCTCTCCAGACAGTTAGAAAATACCATTCACTTCTCTCAACACTGTGCTAATTCTGAATCCTTAATGCAGTGATGTAATCAGAAGCCCAAATTAAAATGCAACAGGAATTAGCATAGCTGATCCGTTGTTGTGGCTTTGTCTCCCTCTGATGGTTGGACAACATGAGCCTTTAGGGGGGATGCCATCTCTTTAATATACATTTTCTCTGGGTGTGCCCCTGAGGAACTGTGTAAGAATCCTGCATTGCATCACCATACTATCCTAATAAATGTTCAAAGCCACTACATGGCAGAAAGGAGTATTCATTTGTTAAAGATCTCACTGTTTGAGGTCTTTATACAGCCAGTGACAGAACTACCTAAAAAACAAACTACTGCCTTTCTCCCGCTTTTAGATTTGATCCCCTATTTTGCTCACTGAAGGAAAAGAAATGTTCACCACAGCAAAGGTGTTCAGATGTACAAAATGTGTTTGAGCTCTGAACTCAAAACTACCTCTAGCATTGGACCCCGTCTGTGCTCCAGACCCTTCCCCAGCTCTGTTGCCCTTCTCTGGACAGGTAGCATAGGAGGGAGGAGTTTGTCCTCATGCCTGTTTAAAAAAGAGGACGCACTTTGGACCTGAAACAGTGTTGCTAGCTTCTCATTTCCACCAGTTTGTGTGGTGGCAGCTTGGGGATTTCAGTGACTGGCTGAACACCAATGGAAAAGCAAAAGTGAGTCGGTGGATGAGGAGTGAAACAATTACATCTGTCTTGTGTTGCACAAAACCTAGTAAAATACTTAAAAAAAATGTTCCCAGTAAAACATTGTATGGTTTGTACCATAGCCCACTATGTATTGGCAAGACCTAGATCTTTCAGAAAAAGTGCAAACATTTTTAAGAGCTTTAATTCACTCCCTAATATTGGCCAATGACAACAGAAAGTTTGCAACCAGAGAAATGAGAGAGGGAAGTGATTTACTTTACCTCTGCACTACCTTTTCCTCCTTATACTGCAGAACAGTTCGATGTAGAGGGAGTTTCTTGTGACCTCGTTTTGATTTTAGCTTCTTATCTTGGGGGCTATTTCCCTGTTAGTTTCTTCACCACACGTTCACACTGAAGCTGTCTCAGCAAGTCTCAGAGAAGTTGGTGAATTTTGAAAGTTTAATTTTCTGAGTGATCTCTCGGTTTGCACTCTGTTGAGCAAAGGGACCTGACAAAAACTGTATTAGTCACCAGCTTCCCAACTCCCAACATCATCTCCTGTGCCCTGCTCTGCCTCCCCCTTCCCAGTGGTCCTTCTGCTGACGTTCTCCAACATCTGAACCAGGAGCTGCTGCACTGGCTCTTTTGCAGGACCATCCCGTCAAGCACACAGTGAGCAGCAGCAGAAGCTTCAGAGAAACATGCATGAACCCTGCAGTATGGTCGTGAGCAGATATCTGTAAATCTCATCCTAATCTCAAATAGGGAGAAGGTAACTTAAACTCTCAAGCCTAAGATTTTTGTTTTATTTTAGATCATATGTTAAATAAACTGAATTACAGTGCTGGATAGGCTTGTTATCCAGCAAGATGTTTATTTTCTGGGGACTTTTATTGAATTATTGCCCCCAGAAACCTTCTGTTGTTTTTAGCTGAACCATCTTTGGTGGAGCAGAGTAGCAGCCTTCATGAAATCTCATCCACTCTCCTCCTTTGGGGAAGCAGTTGAGCTGGAATTCCTTGTTTGTCTCCTGTGTTGACTGAAAAGCCGCTGAGTGTTTTGTTTGTGACTTTGGTTAAGTGGGTCACTTTCATTTTTCAGAAAGGAGAGATTGCCGACATGCAGAGAAAAGTAGGTGGATATAAACTTTGCACTTCCTGGCATCTACAGCGGACAACAGAGAATATGTAGGGCTTGAGAGGATGCGTTTTGAAATGCTATGAAGTTTAATACATTAATTCAAAATTTATTCCTAATATCTCTTGAGATTTTTTAAATTTATTTTTGAAGCTATGTAAATTATAGCAAAACGTTAATTTCACTATTCTAATAGACTATCATGATAAAGTAAGCTCCCTTTCTTTGTTGAATGAAGACTTTATGAATAACAAGTTTTGGCAGCTACACTTGAATTTACTGCCTTGAGGAAGCATACAGTTAGAAGTGAAATGTAGGGTCTTTGTTAGCTTATTTCACAACAGTATTTAAAAGGGTCTGGAAATACATGAAATATCAGCATATAATAAACAAAATACCCTTTGAAACATATTGTTGAGATTTACCCTATTACCTTTAAGAATAAGTGCATGTGACTCATATCAAACTATCCCACAGTCAAAACTTTCAAATGTGGTTCCAGCTTGCTGCCTGCTATCCTGCTCTAACAGGGACAGTATGTTTGATATTGCTTGGATTCAAACATCATACTACCTTTGACCAGTGTGGAATATTGTAGCAGCTTCTATGTTTACTCACATATACTAATTTTTCCTCTCCAGTCTTTTATGCATATTCCTGAACATCAAGAGGAGAAGGAGTTATTAGTGAGTGGATTACCCGTATAAATTAAGATGCAGGATTTAATTCATTAACTCCAGCATATAATTTAAAATTGAATGGATCTTTATTTTTTTTCAAGTGATGGAAAACCCACCATGATTGTAGGTAACCTGGCCTTGTCATTTGTCATGCATCGCTGTGAAAAAATATCGCTGTATTTTCAGTCTGAGAGCTGCACCTTCCAAGCTTGGAATATTGCTTTAACAGTATTTTTCTACAAAGTTAACCTGCTTTTGACGGTTAATCAGGCCACACTATTGCCCTATCCAACCTCTACTTCTCTTTCTCACTTTCAGTCTGTGTTCACCTCTTGGATTGCATACATTATCACGTACTGTGTCCATTCGTCTGCTCTCCTCAACATCACCTACACTGAGCATCCCAAATTCACCTCTTTTTTAGTGTGAACACAGTGAGATCTCTCTGTTCCAATGAAACAAATATCTAACTGATCGTCAGTAAACTGCTGTCGGAATTTTCAGTTCTTCTACATGTTGTGGTTTAACCCCTGCCTTCACTTAGCACCACACAGCCGCTCACTCACTGCTCCCCCGAAAAAGGTAAGAAAACTTATGGGTTGAGATAAGAACAGTTTAATGACTGGATTGAAATGAAATTGATGATGATAATAATAATAATAATAATAATAATAATAATAATAATAATAATAATAATAAATTGCAATGAAAAGGAAAACAACAAAAAACTCAGGAAAAAAAGTGATGCGGCCACTCACCACCTGCTGGACAATGCCCAGCCAGAGTCCCCAAGCAGCAATTGCCTCCCCCCCTCCCCGGCCAACGCCCCCAGATCATATACTGAGCATGATGATTTACACTATGGAATATCCCTTTGGCCAGCTTGGGTCAGCTGTCCTGGCTGTGTCTCACAGCTTCTTGTAGAGAAGAAGCCAGGAGGGCAGGGGCAGTGTGAGGAGCTGAAAAAGCGCTTGGCTTAGTGTAAGAACTGCTTGGCAACAACCAAAACTTCCCTTGTTATCAACACTATTCTTATCAACACTATTCTCAGCACAAATCCAAAACATAGCCTCATACTAGCTACTAAGAAGAAAATTAACTCTCTCCCAGCCAAAACCGGCACACTGCAAGGTCCCGGATGTTGGCCAGAGGTAGTCTGTTGTCCATTAGATTGGGAGCTACACAATGCTCTTGCAAAGAAGGGCTTTGCTGAGGCTCAGATTATACTTCAAGACACTGCAAGGGAGGACTTCTATCAGACAAATGGGATTCGAATGATTCCTGACCAACACGTGCTCCAACATTATGCTATTTTCTGAAGGGACAACCCCATCAAGGTTTCTTTTTTTTCTAAGCATTGTTGAATGTAGGGCCAAACAATCTGTTGAGTTTTCAGTCTTCTCTGCTCTGCCTTGTACTGAAACTAAGCTAGTTTCTTGCTTGCTTCAGGATCCAGAGACCATGAAAGTGGCTTAAAACCACATCCCCTCTAATCCTCTTTGGTACTGTGCTGATTGTGGCTTGATATTTACAGACAGAGTTTCGACCACTGAATGTTCAGAATGCAAAAGACTGAAAAGTTGAATACGGCTGGATGGGGAAGAAAAAGAAGTTTGAAAAAACCATAAAAAGCAGTGGAAGTCAAACAACATTCTTTCATCCTCTCCTCCTTCCTTCATACACTCACACAGATTTTGCCTTCTTAAGCACTTTTCTACTGCCTTTCCTCCCCCCCCCCCACCTTTTTTTTTTATTTCTCTCTGTATATACTGAGGGGAAAAAAGGTACACAGCCATTTTTACGAGAATGTTGACTTAGGGTGATCACCATCTGTGCAAACTGTCTGAGATTGTGACTTCCTCTTTGCCGCCTTCTCTGTCAGAGAGAAAACCTCACTTCTTAGACAACCATGGGAATATTATTGCCCATCACCCTCACTGCCATCCTTCCCCTCACTGGCCCCCTTCACATGATTGGCATTTTCCAGTCAAAACACGCTTCTCCTTTGCCTGAAAGGGCTTCTTTAATAAAATACACATCCTGTTTAACATTTGAGGAGGTGACTAGTTAGCACCAGAAGCTCTGATGTGATTATTTGGGTATTGAAACAGAGGTTGTTTAATTAGCACAGCAAATAATTAAATTTACCATTTATTTACAAGATAAGGAATTTGCCCCTCCTCTTCCTTACTCTCCCTTCCTCCACTGCTGCACGTTAGATCTTTAGAAACGTAGAGGATTACATCTAGATCCGCAGAGTTTTGCAGTTTAGAACAGACATGTATTAAATTTGCCTAACTAAACCTGAGCAAACCTCTAGTGTTTGTTCCTTATACTAAGGCTTTTCCAGGTACAACTTGTTTGGTTGAAGACAGCACTGCCCCCAGTGCTGTCATTCCTCACTAGCTGGAGGTTACATGGCATTTGTATGAGTGCTTCCTAATATACTTCAAGAAAAATAAGGTGGCCTGAGCTCAGCCCTGCTGGTTACTGCCAACCTAGCTGATTTTACCTGGAAGCCCTGGCCAAAGGAGCCAGACAAACTTCAGGGGAGGGCTCTGCCAGCTCTTCTGCCTGGAACAATGCAAAGTCTAGCAACCCTGAGCAGAAAGAGGAGCAGGGAAGACAGCCTGTTCAGCTTGTGTGGTTAACTGATAGAACTGAGACCATGGCCAGCTGGTTTAGCTGTGTTTAGATTAGGGGTTTGCAATAATTTTTTTGCAATATTTGCTCTTTGCTCATGCAGGCAAACCCCCACAATGAGTGCTGAGTTTAGAGATGTCTGTGGCTGAAAATGACCCTGAACTTAAATATACTTAAAAATGGTACTTAGATTTATTGTCAGCCTTCTGTCATTTATTGTTTTTACTCATTTTACATGGTTTTGTCACACCAGTGCTAACAATGCCAATGCCCTTCACACTTGCGTGGTAGCTTCCGTGTGCAATATGATAAGTTCTTTCACCACTACACAGCAGCTTGGCTTCTCAAAATGCTGTGGGAGTTGGACATTGCAGTTCTGGAGACTAGCCTAAGGAGTTGGAGCTGTAACTTCTGATCAAAGAAAAGTTACGTCAAGGAGAATGTTGCAGAGACAACAGGGAGGTTTGTTGAATTTGTGGGCATTAGGCTTACTCCTGTGATCGTCCTTCAGTCACCCTTGCTAAACCAGTCAGATGTCTACAAAATGGCCACAGTACAGCAAGGAACTCCTAGCAAAATCTTTGAGATTTTAGTTTTGAAGTATGATCTTCCTCTTTTTTTTTTTTTTTTTTTTGTTAAGTTTTCTTCTCGGTGGCTTTTCCTTAGAGAGGTTTTTTCTTCAAGGTTCTTCATTTTGCACTCTTGGAAAGCGGCAATGTCTCTTTTAGCAAAGCAATTAGAGCTTTATTGCAGAAAAGAACTAGCTAAAGATGTTTTTCAGTGTAGCATTTAAAAAAAATAAAGCTTATTTTAAGCCTCGAAGCTCACAAGATCCCTCTGTTCTGTGGCTGGTGAAGTTTCCGTGTTGTTCGATGAAGGTGACGCTACAACCAGAGAGAATGACTGTTTCTTAACAGCACCGGAATATCACAGGGAGTCCTTGATTGCGCGGCCTCCTGTACCTAGCTAGTCAGCCAGTCAATCAGACAAGCAAATAGTCTCTCAAACCCAGGCATCTGATTTTACTCCATTAATGGTGCACAAGAGGGGCAGTAGAACTGCCCGGCAAATGCATGACGGAGGGAGGAACGTCTCTTTTACAGACAATAAGCTTGACAAGTGTGATGGGTTGGCCCTTGGCTGGGGGCCAAACCACACACACCCGCTCACACAGTCCCTGCCCCCACCCAATGATAGGGGAGAGAATTAAAGAGGTAAATGGCAAAGAGGACTCGTGGGTTGAGATAAGGACAATTTAATAACTAAACTACAATAATATTAGAAATAATACTATATACAAAGATGCAATGTGATACACAGTGATACTACCCCTCCCCACCTGATGGCCAAAGGCCCAGCCCAC
>WKFP01014996.1:554527-573340 GCA_011057875.1 Pterocles orientalis | reverse complement strand
CCCCCCCCCCCCCCCCCCTCCCCAACTTTACGTATATGATTCAGTGCCCTGACTGGAATATCTGAAATTCTTACTGCTCCTGACTGTGTCATAGTGGCACTAGTCAATCTAAAATCAAGACAGAGAGAACTGAACAAAAAGGCAATTCCATTTTCAGTCTCTATGCAGACATGTCACAGAATTGTGATGCTGCAGCATTAGCTACTTTGCTAGAGATGATGCTTTTTTCTAAGTACCAGCACCCTGGCTGGTTTGTTCCAGCTCTGAAATTCTTTACCTACTTTCAATCTGATAATGTCCCGTGGTTGGAGGGTCTCACAGTTCACTGAACCAGTTCAGCCTAGATCTAAATCTAAATAAACATGAGGCTCTCTTGTCTCTTACGCAACTCCCGCACACAAAATTCCCAATAAAAGCCTATAGGATCTATTTAAGTAGCTGCCATCCATCGCAGCAGAAAACATAACCAAGTGCTGAGGAAGCTCAAACAATAAACTTGCAAAACACATACAAAAAAAGAATGCATCAAACAATCATTAGGCATTTCCTGAAGAGTCCTGTCTACCTTGGCCACCCATGAGCTCTTTGCCTATTATTCAAGACAGCTGGCCTAAAAAAGGGATCTGGCTTCTGCTTATATTTATTAAATCTGCAGGAAGGGCCCATCAATCACAACAATGGGTTTTAAGTGTTTGCTGGGTGAGAGGAGAGTCCCATAAGCAGTCTTTGAAGTGTCTTTTGCTGAAGGTAAACATCTGAAGAACATAAATAGCTGCTCTTCTTTCCAATGAGTAACCTTGTCAAAGTGGGTAGAATGGAGAGACGGGGGAGGGGTGCCATCATGAAAAGGAAAAGCAATAAAGGATTCCTTATGACAGCAATTTGCACATTTACTGCTCTTTGATATGTTAACTAGATTTTGCAAAATGGAATTCTTTGTCTTTTAGAGGTCCTTGGGCAGTGATAGCTCACAGTCAGAACAATGTTTTGCAATAGGCGTAATGCATCTTCTAATTAATAAGGTAACTTGGGCAACCTCTGTAAATCAGTGACATTATCATTATAACAGGACACAAGTGAATAGTTGTTTATAAGGAAGGAAAGATGCTCATAACAGCAGTATCATTATTTACTGAGCTCATTGACTAAAGTGAGTTGGATTGAATACAAGGGGATCAATAGATTATGGGCCCTGTTCACTAAACTTTTACAAGCCATTTATGAACCTTTCATTCTAGAAAACAGTGCTTCCCCATTCAGAAAATTGTGAATTCACACCGACAATTTTCAGTTTTCATACTCAATGCAGGATAAGACTATGTGATGTGAATTCTCCAGCTGCATTGAGAACAAATGGGCAGGTCAGTAAGTTCTCTCGAATGAAAAATAAAATATTTCTGAAGAATGAAATATGCAGGCATGGATACATATGAACACTACGAGAAAGCAAGTAGCTAATAAGCTAGACTACTGAAAGAAACAATATTGATATTTTATTTAGAAATACATTACAGTAGGAATGCATGGCATGGCAACTCCATTAGCAGACAAAACACGTTGGACCCTGAGATGTCGGCTGCAAACTCAAGATTATTTTTGGAAGTAAACTCACTTGTTATATTGCAAACTATGTCATGGCGAGTGAGCATTTCCACTTGCTTGGATATAAGCAAAGGAAGATGCATTTCAGCAGGAAGCGAAGCGATTCACATAGATTAAGCAGAACTATTTGAGATACTGCATGTATTTATAAAGCATTGTAGTAACGGCACAATACAGAGCGGTGAGAGTGCTCAGCTCCTTCAAAATAGAGTGCTGCCCCTTGTTTCAGTGGGTATGCCTCCTAACATTCTGGATGGGCATAACAAGTTTTTTCTTGACACCAAATTTAATCTTTCTTACTAAATCTCTCCTAAGCCAGCTGTTTTCCATACCTTGATCTCATACTAGTTTTATTTGTGTCCCTTCAAATCCCTTTTCCTTCTTTTGTTACTCTTGAGATATCTACCCCACTTTCTTTAGTAAATGTGGGTCAACACCATGGAATGAGGTTTAAGGCGAGGTGAGAAGATGGGAGAGAGATATTGCTGAGAGGACAGAAATAAATATCTCAGAACATTTTAAGCCTGCACCTGTTCACTTCTGGATTGGACTGGGAGCTGGATCTGGTCCATAATTTATTGCCTATGCCTACGCAGTCCCACATACTGCAAAGCTTGTAGCAGAGGGAAAGGGGAAAAGACCTGACAAAAGTAACACAGCTTCACCCTCTCTAGTCTTGGAAGTGGTCTACCCCCTACATTAGGCTGTGACAGGCCCTCAGCATCCCGTTTAGCTCCATCAGTCACAGAGCAGAGATGAAGCTAGAGAAGTTCTTGCTTTTCTTAATTCCTTCTCTCCATTTCTCAAGGATTTACCCTTGACTTCTTTCTTGAAATTTGGCTGGAGACTTTTTTCCTTCCGTGTGCTGAACATGCATCCATCACAACATGGGCTGGTGTCACTCTCTAGAGAATTGTCTATTATCCCTCTCTTAGTATTATTTATTTCTGTGACCTATGAAAAATCTTGTGTGGATATATTTTCTTTCTTTGTCCTAGCTCTTCTTTCTATTATCTTAGCTCTTCTTGTACTAAGCAAAGGCAAGGCCTAAGAAATACGTTCCTTGTTCTGGCAGAAAGATGAATTTATCACTAAAGTAGAGATGCACATAAGCCAGCAGCCAAGTATCCGTGGCTGGCTGAGTAAAGATGATGGGTTTGATTACCCTTTCCCATGAGGTTTCATCTGCCTCTGAATGTTGTGCCTCTGGCCTAGTCCATACCATTAAAGGCACAAACACGTAAAACTACTCATCGTCCATGACCAAACAGTGTAATCATCGGGTTATTGTCTGTTTCCTAGTTAGAGAGGTATAATTCCACTGAAGTCAGATTTACACCAGTATCAGGAAGAGCAAAATTAGCTTTCCCCTATAGTTGCTGTTAACCTTTATCAGCATCACCCAGCAGTACTGAGATGGTAGCGTTGGCAGATACAACACAAGGCTGATCTTCAATTGCTTTTTGCTGATCATTTCACTGATGATACAATAGATTTCCCCATTAGTTTATTATTATTATGTACTATTGATATTAGTGTTATTTGGAAAGAAAATGAAAATAGGGAACTGATCTCGTCTCAGCACAGCGTATTATTTTCAGGAGTTCAGAAACACCGCACAGAATGGACAGTTTCCATTTCACCGGTGTTCAATCACTGGCATTTGTCTTTTGTATCCCAGAGCAATTGCATAACTCTAATATTGACCTTAGCCAGAGCCCTTTGTTTCTCACCCTAACAGCAAAAAGCATTAAAAACGCGTGTTTACTTAATTTGTCCTGGCATGCAGTGTAATTACGAGCAGTTTGTTTTCTCTGTTGTAAAATATGGGCTAGAGAAGGAATAAAGTAGTGTGGAAAATTAACATTGTGATGTCCTGTATAGTGGAATAACACTAAAAACACTTAGCTGTGTTCGTACTGGAGGTACTATTTGTGTTGTATGCAAGAGCAATAAAGAATTAAATGCCTCTTTCTCAACTATATTTGCATGATTTTCAGCTGCGGTAAAATTAATCTGAACTGCCTCCAAGTACGAAAAGAAAAAAATCAAAGTGCAAATAGAACCAAGCAGCACTCATGCAGCCTTTAAAGTTGTACTTTTCTATTTTTGTGAATGCCAGCATGCTGTTTACTGACATCTGTGATTCTTGCAGAACTGGACCAGGCAGATATACATTTAAAGATTCCTGGGCTGTATCTAGCCCTCACCAAAGTTGCGCCTTTGATTTGGTTATGGCCGAGTTGACACGACCTTTCTAATGTGACAGCAGGGCTGGACACGGAGGAGGCTGGTGTGGCAAGGTAGTTTGCTAGGGTACGTTCCTTCTTTGTGTCTCTAGAGTAAATATTCAGACAAATCTAACATTGCTCTACATCTCTGCTAATTCTGTCTGTGAAAGATTCGCTTCATTTCCTCTCCCTCCTTTATAAATATTCCCTTTTCTTTGTTAAGTGCTTAGTGCTGTCATAATTACAAAATTATAAATCTTAAAGATGTTAGAGTTAGTATTACCTGTTTGTACCAAAATATCCAAGAGCAAAAAACCCTCTTCTCTCTCAAGTATTTTGCTATTCTTTTTTTCCCCTTTGCTTTACCTTTCATGGTTTGCATTTCTCACCATTCATGTACATTTAAATGTCAAAAATTAAAATAGCAGGGAAAAAAGCATACCACATCACTCTGATATGACTGTAAGAAGACTTTCCCCCTTTTTCCTCAATAATTTTTTTCCCTCAGAGATATTTGTTAAAAAATAGACCTCTGGGTGAGGGCAAACATTTGAGCCCTTTGTCGTTATTTAATATTTTTTTTTTTTTTGGTGTGTGGAGAACTCCCCCATGCAAAGAAATACAATGCTTTCCAGACTCTCTCTCCTTACAGAAAAGGGTGCTCAGTCTCCTTGTTCTGGCCTTTGTGAAAAAAGAATTTACCCACTGTGTCATCTGACTCATTTATATTTTTTAAAAACAGGTTGGGATGAACCTGGAAGACACAGGAGCTTTTAAGAGCAGTCAAGAAGAAATCCAGCTTTAGCCTACTGCAGGCTGGAGTTAGGAAAGTCATTAGATTAACTTCTCTTGACAGGTCAGGCTCAGCAAATATTCTTAAAAATAACTCTTCCAGTAATTTATGACCTTTGGGGAGCATAATCAATAGTGTTAAGAGGAGAGGCAGCCAGACAGCACTTCCTGGTAGGAGAAAGTTTCTTGTCTTTGTAGTGTTTGCATTCTGTCTGCTTGTGTGCAATACAACTGACTTGCCAGTGATATCATACCCCTTTTACTCCATCAGTTTGGGAGACATGCGTTTTTATTGTCAATTTACCGTCTCCTCTGTTATTTCATAGGGTATCTGATTTCAACAAAAAACTAATGCACAAATGTGGTCACAATGTAAGGGGAAAATGCACCGTACATTTTCTTCTCCATTCCCTCTAACCTCTCTGGATCATTTGAGGAAGAACGGTCCTTTGCCCCAGAATGTTGTAATGCAAAGTCTTAAACATATACTTCATTTTAATGCACAATGAGATACTTAATGCACATCCCCCTGAGATCAGTGCCTAGGGAATTTTGTGCTCTTTGTCTCTGTATTTTTTTTGTAAGATTGGATAAGCTGTGCAAGGTTTGAACGCGCAAGTGACAACAATATTTCTGTATTTGTTAGTCATTTTAATGTGTTTCATCACTGGTGAAATTTCCTCTAGCTTTTTATATAATAAAAAGCATTGCCCTGGCTGTTCCAACACAGAGCCATTCCCTTAGGGTTCAGTACTAAAGTCATATTTTCTGAAACTGGAACCCCTCAGGAGGATACATTGATTTCAGGGAAGCCTCACATCCACTGTCTCTATGCACATGCTCCAGCCACATGGACCTGCCTGGGGCAGGACCACTGCTGCTCATCTTTCTCTGAAAGGACTTCTAGGGACATAGGAAAAGATAGTGTGTCATATCGTAACGTGATACTGCACTTATTTTGACACCACTCGTGGTTACTGGATGTTGGCTTTTCTGATGTCTTTGGAATGGAAGAACAGTTTGGAAACTCAAAAGAACAAAAAGAATTTAGGAAGAAAATCACTGACACTCACAGTCTCTGGAAGAAGCTTTAATACACACTACTTCAGGGCAGCTCTGAGCACATAATGCAACTGTAGCCGAGAGAAGACGCTGGCTTTTCTACAGAGCTATGGCGAAACGGAAAATGACTTTGTTTCCTTCTGCTTTCCACCTTCATTGCCAAGCTGAAAGGGAAACCTGGAGTGTCAGAAGTGACTACAGAGCTCTGGAGGGCAGTAGTCAAGGGCATGGGGGCCCGGCTGGTTTTCTCCTCCATCCTGTTGGTGAGGTGAGGTCGTGGAGGGAAGAGGGGCCCACTCTCTCGGGGGAGAGTGGCTGGAAAGCTGCCCAGCAGAGAGGGACCTGGGGGTGCTGGTCGACAGCCGGCTGAACATGAGCCAGCAGTGTGCCCAGGGTGATCAGGCATTGGAACAGGCTGCCCAGGGCAGTGGTGGAGTCACCATCCCTGGAGGGGTTCAAGAAACATGTAGATGTGTTGCTTTGGGACATGGTTTAATGAGTTAGGTGGTGTGGGCTAACGGTTGGACTTGATGATCCTTGAGGTCTTTTCCAACCTTAGTGATTCTATGAAAAAAGCTAGATAATATTCAGAGATCATCTGCACGAAGCTCAAGTAAGGTGCATCCAAATGAATAGGAAGCTAGAAAAAAATGCCAGGAGGCCTGTGTGGAAGAGCAAGGAGCTCCTGGCCACACTGAAATGTGAAGAGGAAGCATACAGAGGGTGGATGTAAGCATGAGTAACCTAGGAGGAATGCAGAGACATTGTCCAAGCATCCAGGGATGAAGCTGGGAAACCTATAAGGCAAATAGAATTGTCTGGCTACAGATGTCAAAGATAACAAGAAGGGCTTCTGTAAATACATAGGTGACAAAAGGAAGGCTAGGGATAATGTGCTCACTGGGGACATTGGGACTAGGGACATCATTGCTCAACATAATGAGGGACCTGGTTACACAAGACATGGGAAGAGCTGAGGTACTGCATGCCACCGTTGCGTCAGTCTTTACTAGCATCACTGGCCTTCGGAAATCCCAGGTCTCACTTTTCCCAGGAGGAAAGGCTGGAGTAAGGAAGATGTACCCTTGGTGAAAGAGGATCAGGTCAGGGAACACTTAAGAAAACAGGACACAAATAAGTCCATGGGCCCTGATGGGATGCACCAACAAGTCCTGGGGGAGCTGGCAGATGTCATTGTGAGGCCACTTTGACCAATCGTGGCAGGTAGGAGAGGTGACTGAAGAGTGGAGGAAAGCAAAAGCCACTCCTATCTTCAAGAAGGGCAAGAGGAGGACCCAGGGAACTGCAGGCCTGTCAGTCTCACCACGATCCCTGGGAAAGTAATGGAGCAGCTCATCCTGGAAACCATTTCCAGGCACATGAAGGACAAGAAAATCATCAGGAGTAGTCAGCATGGCTTCACCAAGGGGAAGTCATGCTTGACCAACTAGATAAACTTCTACAATGAAATGACTGGCCTGGCACCTGAGATGAGAGCAGTGAATAGTTTCTACTTGGACCTCAGTAAGGCCTTTGGTGATGTCTCCCATGAGATACTCATAAACAAGCTGTTGATGTAGGGGTTTGGATGAGCAAGCAGTGAGGTAGATTGAAAACTGTCTGAATGGCCAGGCCCAGAGGGCGGTGATCAGTGGCACAAAGTCCAGCTGGAGACCAGTAGCTAGCAGCGTACCACAAAGGTCAATACAGAGTCCAGTCCTATTTAACATTTTCGTTAATGAACTGGATGATGGGGCAGAGTGGACCCTCAGCAAGTTTGCAGATGACAGAAAACTGGGAGATGAGACTGATTGGCCAGAGGGTTGTGCTGCCATCCAGAGAGACCTTGTCAGGCTGGAGAAATGGGCTGACAGGAACATCATAAAGTTCAAAAAGAAGTGCAAAGTCCTGTGCCTGGGAGAAACAGCCCTGTGCATGAATATGTGCTGGGGGACACCGAGCTGCTGGAAAGCAGCTCAGGAGAAAAGGATCTGGTGTTCCTGGTGGGCCCCAAGATGACCATGAACCAGCACCGTGCCCCTGCTGCAAAGAAGGCAAATGGTATCCTGGACTACAACAGGCTGAGCAAGATGGGACACAGGAGGTTCTGTCTGAACATCAGGAAACACTTTTTTACTGTGAGGGTGACTCAGAACTGGCACAGGTTCCCCAGAGAAGTTGTGGAGTCTCTGTCCTTGGAAATATTCATAAGCTGCCTGGACATGATCATGGGCAACTGACTCTAGGTGGCCCGGT
The DNA here is from genome assembly GCA_011057875.1 of Pterocles orientalis. NCBI lineage: Eukaryota > Metazoa > Chordata > Aves > Pterocliformes > Pteroclidae > Pterocles > Pterocles orientalis. Next base: position 565,397 of record WKFP01014996.1, on the reverse strand, counting down.
TTGAGCAGGGGGGTTGAACAAGATGACCTCCAAAGGTCCCTTACAACTTCAACCATTCTGTGATTCTGCAATTCTGTGAACACACAGCTCTTGAAAGCTTATCATGAGTAGAAAGAGTAAACACATAGCCATGCTCCAGATCTCCTTCCTTGTGGCACAAAATCTCTGTCACTTTTCATGGAACACAGAGGTTTTCTTCAACAAGCAGTGACACTGGTAGCCTTGTCACAAAAGTTAGCTCCTGACTAGGCTTTACTATACAGCTACATGGGATTTTCTGGACAGGTGTGTGCCTGTATGCTCTTTGTAGTCAGTCTGATGATTCTGAAAAGCACCAAATTTATTCCAGCTGGCCTGCACCTGCACAGGGGATGTCGTCAGATTTTCAAGATCTGGACTGCAGCTAGTCAGAGTTCTGTCTAGATGCCAAGAAATCCTGAAAAGATGCAACAAACCCATCAATTTTCCACTGACAAAATTTCTGAGGTGGAAAAAACAGTGTGTTTTAAGGAAGCATTTGCCTTTGTGACAGTGACAATTTTTTAAAAAAATCAAACGTAAGTGATATGACAATGTTTTCAACATGTTGCCACTGCCTTATGGTGAGAAATGGAATCTTGTAAGTACTGTAATGACTAACAAGGATCAGCAAAGCAAAGTTAAATAATATATATTTTTAAATTATGATCTCTGAGCTCTCCAAGAGCTTGTTTCCCTAATTACCACCATTACAAAGTGTGTTAATGGTCAGCAATGCTGAAGATCAATATCCCCAAAATCTGCAGCACACAACATTTCTTAATATGCCCAGAAATAAATACATATATTTTAAGACTGAAATGGAATGTTGTAATCATCCACTTTGACTGCCTGAACAGTAACGAATCAAACACTTCATCCAGTAGTTCCTGTATCACACTACCGAAGAACAGTTAATCCATGACTGAAATGTTCCTGCCTTGAGTAGATTACAAAACTAATCTGCTTACTTTGAAGAAACAATGAGAAAAAGAATAAATTAAAAGCTATTTTTAAAAAGCCACAACTTTTACTTATTATATTACGGTAAAAAAATATATTTTTTTCCTCAGGTTAATTTTCATTTTGTAGTTGCATTTAATGGAGTAAAACCAAATAATTTAGCTAATAATTTATCTTGTTATTTGTGGCCCATGTGAATTCTTGTAAGTCTTAAAAACTCAGCTTATACCAAGGATGCAATAGTTTCCTTCAGTTGCTACTGCAGTGTACGTGTAACGGCTAGGGGAACCCATAAGCAACTAGAAGAAGTAAACAAACAGGTACAGAAACGCTATCTTGCTCCTGATATAATGATGTAGGGCACAATTGAATTTTATTATCCTTTGGGAGGGATTATAGAAGCCAGTTGTGACTTCAGCATTAGTTGTATCATCATCCTAAATATATGGCAACAAAAAAAATATCGGTGGCATCTACTGTCTTCTGTAGCCCAAGTAACAATGTTCTCTCTCTCCTTCTGATAAATTATAGTGCCAATATTTCAGTTTTACTCCAATCCAATGTATTTCCATATGTGAAATTCCTGTTTTCTTTTGTGGAGCAACACCAAATCCTAAAAAAACGGTCACTCAGCAGGGCTGAAGTGAATAAATATCATTAAAGTTAGTTTTGCAATTCTCTAGACTATGGACATATTTTTTTCCTGTTTTTGACACAAGGTTCATCAGATCTTTAGGCTTTCTTTGAAAACAATTCTCACCTTTTACGATCTGTAGTCGACATAAGGTTATCGTCTTTATCTGACCATGTGCATCATGGATTCATATTCTTACACAATGTTTGTCAGACGAAACACTGACCAAGGTAACAAAGGGCACTCTATTTCTTTAAAGTCAAGCTGATTTCTTAGGCCAGCAAGGACTAGTTCTGCTTTAGAAAGCTGAGAAAACAAGAATGTATTCCACCTCTCTGTCTCTTATAAACACCCTTTATCTTCCACACCTTCATACATATGCAGATGAACATAAGCAATTGTAAGTTCATTTCTCACGCTTATATTTCCTCAAGTTGAAATAGCAGTAGATCTTAGAAAATGAGAATGCAATTAATTTGATTACTTTTTAAAATGCCTACTTTGGTGTCTGTAGCAACCAAGGTATTATTAACTTCTGAGGAAAAATTCTGCATGACTTCCTCCATCGAGGATATAGACTCCTACTCTCACTCAGCACCGTATTTCCTGTGTTCATTGACGGTACTTTTCGATACATGTTTTCAAAGAGAAGATTTTATCTCTGCGATGCAAATGTACGATTCTGAAATTCAGTGCTGGTAGGTGACTACTGATTGCTGTTGAAACCAAACTTCTCCATATGAAGCCAAATTGCATCTTTTTCCCTCATTCCCTGTTTGCACAAACAGTGAACAAGCCTGTCTCTGCAAGACCTGGCATGTGTCTCGTGTGTCTCCACTGACTGATTGACAGGACGGTTCCACACCATCCCTGCTGATGAATTGCTTCAGTAGTTTCTGGTGTTTTCTTTTCTGCCCAAAGAAATTAAAACCAGACAGATTAGAGGTTGCTGGACTGCTGTGTTTGTGTTTAAAGGAGGACATACTGATGAAGATCTACCGAGCTGAAGGTAAATGACTGCAGGTGGGCAGTGTGTGATGTTAGACTTGAAGAAGTAAATCTGGGCAATGCAACTAACTTGGGAAAGCTTTTCCTCCCCATTTGTGTTTCTATTTAAATTCTAGCTCTAGATCAAATATTGTAACGTGAAAAGGCAGCAGCTATTGATACTTTTGACTCTATTTTTCAGGATACTTTTCCCCTCCCATTGTGTTCTTGAGTGCATGGGGAAATCCTTTCAGCCTGGATTGAAATCAGACAGTTATTCGTGAAAAGATTGACAATACCAAAATCATTTGATTTGAATGTCTTAATTTGAAAATAACCTGGAGGCACTTAATAGACCTACTTTTCTTGTAAGTGTTTGATTCACAGCTGCTAAAAAAAGGTTTCATCGCATACGAAACTTGAGGCATCTGCTTTGTCATGTCAGAATGACAATTGGATAGGATGCCAGGATGACATGGAATAACATGAAACAATCCATCCAGCTGCATGGAAATTGTTTAAGTGTTTCTCTTGTGTGCATAATAGTATCCATTGGAAAGAGAAAAATCTGTGCAGACCATGAAACAGATGTTATCTAATTTCCCTTCTCCTATAGGTGCAAAAAGCCTGTGGCTCTTCAGATTGTACAGGCACTTGTACAGCAGCAGTTTCAAAAGGAGAAAAAGGTCTGCAGTGACCAGCTGGAGCTTCTATTGTTCTCCACTGAGAGCAAGTGGGAAATAGGGGCAGAGTTTATGGCTTTTCCTTTCTGCTTACAAGTGTGGATGTTATTTTACCATACTCCTTTTGTAGAAACAGTAGTTTCTTCCATTTCTGTGCTCAAAAAATAACAATTCTTTACACTCCATAAATCACTCTTGAAGCATTTTCAGGTGCTATATCAACATATGGATAGCTCCTGTACATGATAGCTCTAGTAACTAAGGCTGAAGGAATAGGGAAAGCAGTAAGCTGGAAACGCCTGGATTCCTTAAGACTGGCTTCAAAGTTTTGAAGACTGACTTGAACACCTGAGACAACTTGAGTTTGCTTCATGTTGTTTGAGTAGATACTAAGTGCTGTACAGAAACATGCTTTTGCAATGTAACCAAATTTTTGCAATGTGGAAGACACCATGTATGAACCCAGTATGAAGTCTTCATACCCATGTATGAAGACACGTGTGTGAACCCAGTCATTCACTAACAAGAGTTGCATGTGCAAGTTGAAAGAACGGGATGGGTAACATGTCATTTAACGTGTGATGACAAATTGAGGTTATGTTTGCATTGCAGGAGCATTAAACATCTTATGACAACTGTGTCGGGACAATGATTTGGTTGCTGCAGGTGAACTTTGCTTTAACCAAGCAATTCTGTGACAGTCTGGCTGCCACCTGACACTCAGGCTGTAGCTAGTTTTCAGAGAGCCTTTGTTATTTGCTTAGTGATGATCTTCAGTATATTTTACACTTAAAAGTGCTAGACACAAAGGTAAATAGTTCTTTTCTGTCCACTTTACCATTTTGCCAAAACTGTTTACGAGGGAATGGCTACACGACAGCACAGATAGCACATGCATGTGGCCAGAAAATGGACATGTAGTTGTGCTTTTAGGGCCTGCTTTTCAAAATGTTCACATCAAGCACTTGACAGCTTATGGACCAGTCAGGTGTTCTTCTGACATAAACCCAAAATCTCAGATCTTTCCAGTCATCAACAGCGTGGAGGTACCCTGCTGACTATGATATTCACATGTGTAAGAGTATTAGTCGTGTGAAAAAATTCATCCCTCCAACCAGCTTACGAAGCACAGAAGAGGTGTCATCTAAATTTTGTAGGTGGGAAATGGAGACAGATGTGATCTAAATGACTTGTTTGAGGCCACACTGGAATCCAAGGCAGTACAGGATGCTGAACACTGTTCTGTCACAGCCTTCCTCTCCCAGGGATTGCTCTTCCACTTCTTGTCTTGATGATGCTTTGTGTTAGCTTTGCATGCCCAAATTAACTAGGAAAAAGTCATCATGAACTCTCTGGTTTACATCTTTAGGAAACATTTGACAGGCATGGTGAGCTGCTGCTTTCTTCATCCAGCTTCAGTGGTTTCTCTGATGTTTGACAAGAGCTGACAGAGTCAATGCACAGTGCTACTCTTAACCTAGATTTGAATTAGGAAAAGAGAAAGGTTTTTTCTTATACATCCAGAATTATAGCATGGTCCAATCATAATGCAGTGATTTTTCCCAGAAGTGTGTTGTGGAGCTTACTTACAGCCACGTTTTTCTACTTACAGAATATATGCAGACATGGCACAGTTTGATATATTTCTGCTAAGTATCAACATTTTGTAGGCCAGATTGGTTGCTCCTTGGCAAACCTACTACTTCTGATGCATTTGAAAACCACCTTTTTAAGTAGCTCTTCTTCTGTTTGCTCAGGTCATTCCAAACCACCAACTATTTAGAATCATGGAATCATAGAATCATTAAGGTTGGAAAAAGACCTCAAGGATCATCAAGTCCAACCATCAACCCAACACCACCTAACCCACAACAGAGCTGTTCCAAAGCTACTTGATCAGAGAAGTTTCCTTTGTTACACATATATAGCTCTCATTATGCTATCTGGATCTATATTACAAGTCCTGGAGTGAAAGTCCCTGGATATTTTCTCTGTAACAAAGTAAATTATAATTGTATGTGACTTATTTCCACAGTGAGGTGGAGTGTTACAATTAAGAATTAAACTATACTTTCAGAGTTCAACAAGAAAGCTAGAATAACTCCTTCCTCAGTTATGTCTGCCGTTGATCTGAAATGCTAGGCCTGAAAAAAAAAAGCCAAACAAACCTGGAAGAGACTAGGTTCAGCCGTTCCACAGTTTGTTCAGCTTCAGTTGCATATTCTACCACTATCCGTGAAATAAAGATATTCCTCTTGGCAAAAATCTTTCTGAATTAGGATGCCTACTTGTTAAACACTGACTCTGAATACTGTGTGCACATGAAAAGCTTTCTGAACACTGGAATTCCTCATTTCTTTTTCTTCTTTCTGTTATGTGATGCACCGATTTCTTTAGATGACATAGGCCAGCAACACAAGAATTAATGGAACCTTACAGAACCACAACAGGGCCAGTTGCTTTGTAACGTATTGAAGGTTACTTTCATTTTAGCAAATATAAGAAAACACTTGTAATTGGAGTAATTTTCCTTCATATTTTATTAATAAAAATATTATAGGCTCTCTTTTGTCTTTTACAGTGTCTTGTTAGGTGCCCCGGGATTACTTTTGTTCATAGTCAATGTTGAATAGATTGCTTCTTTATTGAACTGTTTTTCCGTTCTATTGCTGAACTGTGAAAAAAATCTACAATTTTTCTGTAAACTATGTTAGATTCACCATGTTTAACAGGTAATGTGGATTTAAATTGAGGATTACAGGCTGCCCAGGGAAGTGGTTGAGTCACCATCCCTGGAGATATTGAAAAGATGTGTACACGTGGCACTTAGGGACAGGGTTTAGTGGTGGACTTGGCAGTGTTAAGTTTACGATTGGACTCGATGATCCTAAAGGTCTTTTCCAGCCTAAATGATTCTGGGATTCTGTAGTTACTGAAACTGATAGTATTACTGGACTGTAAGCATTGGTATTACTGTTATACAGAGATTTCCAGCCCAAAATGATGTGCTAGAAATGAGAAAATAAGTTTCCTGTAGAAGTACTACGGAACGTCTCTATAGCAAAAGTAAAGTCTTCAGTTATTTGTGAAGTTGCAAAAGACAGGAACTGGTGAGTAGACCATTATTTTATAATGATCACCCCTCTTATTTCGTAGACCATGGAAGCAGACAAGGTCATGGTGCGAAGTGTTTACAACTTCACAAATGCCATGCTAAGCTTATACCTCAACCTTTTGTTCAATAAAATACAAAAGCATTTCAAAACACTATTATTGATCCCTGCCACTGAAATGCCATTGCTTCTAGGTTTAACTGCAAAAAGTAGCTGCTAGGTGCTGCACAAAGATAGCATGGATAGAAATATTACAGTATCAACTTCATAGAGAATTTTGGTCAAATCTTATCTCAAATTTGTCCGAAACAGAACACTAGGCTAAGATCTCTTCTGGGTTTTGGTGTATGTGATGTACGTATCACAGCTAGCTGTGTATGCACCCCTACCAGAACTGGTGTAATGCTATGTTGCTGCAAAGCAGGGTTTTTTTAGCTGTATGCAAGGCTTGGATGGAATTTGATTTTACATTTCAAGATTTTTAGCAACTCTAGATGTGCACTATCTCTGCTGGGTGCAGTATTCACTTGTGTAAGATTAAATAACAAACAAAAGAAAGAGTTTATGTAATTTAAATTAGGAACAGGTATTTTCTTCAGGAAAACCCTTTTCAGCAGAGTTTCCCGAACTTTGTCAGGTAGCAAGCCACTCTTAGCTCCCAAATATCTTTTGTATTACTATGCTCTCCTGATCAAACTGTTAACTGGTAATACAATAAAGGTAACCTCAGTGACATAAAATAATAATAATAATAATAATAATAATAATAATAATGAGCTGGAGCACAGCTGTGGATGACTTAACATGTAGATCACTTAGCATAGCTTTGCAATCAAAATTTTAAATTCAAAGCCTGTTTTTCATTTTCTGCTACATTCCTCAGGTTCTTTCCAGTGGAATACTCTACTGTTCATTTGTAGATCCCCTAGTCTTTACAGAAAATCACATTGTCTATGTATGAACAATTTGGAAAATTTTGGACTGCAAAGTTTAAATAGTACTATGGGAAGTTATCTGTCCAATTACATTAGGACCAAGACTTTACTAAAACCAGATGCAAAATCCAACATCTGTGCAAAACACTAAGTATTCAAAATTGAGTTAAACTTGCTGCTATTTCTGCAATTGTTCTCAGAAATAAAAAGTAAATAAGCTGAAAATAATTTTGAAAGGAAAACAACATGTGATGGCTTACCAGGCTCTCACTGAGAAAACTGATTCTTGAAGGAAAAAGTGGGTGCATTAGAATTTTCTCCACTGCAAAATATTACATTAAACCGGGGGAGGAGTTACACTTGCAACCAGAAGTGGAGGAAGCATGTAGCTCCCAACATCCTAAGCAAAACTTCCCTCTAAACATTTGAAAGTAATTATCAGATGTGAAAAGACAGATGAAAAGAAAATCCACAGTCAGTAACATTCAAAAGTTGATGTTAAACCAGTGCTCCAGAGTTCCTTGAAGAGACCCATAGATCCTGGAACATCTAAGGAGATAACCTTAGTAGTCCTTTGCACTGTTCCTTGGATATGGGTCCTTGAGGATCCTGCTTCACTGTGTAACTTAACTGAAAATGGACATCAGTACTCCTTTCTCTGTGCCAGGATCATATTTAGAGAAATTTTAAGTGTCAAGAGTTAAAAAGAAAATAAGTTTTCTGTTCTTGATCAATGACTACAGTACAAATTAAAGGCTAAATACTGTAAATTAAGAGCTGTGACAGTTGCTGAAGTATAAGAGATCAAATGAAAGAAGTAATATCAAATGTAACTCAGTAAGAAAAAACAAAATGCATCCTGTGAATGTAAACAGATATGATCGATCAATCATTTATGGTGCCACTTGGTCTTCCTGAGGTTGTGGTTCTAGCAAGGTCACCAACTACATCCAAGGGCCCTGATTGTGAATCGTAGGTATCCCTTTTCGTTGCAGTACATCCAAAATGGATTGTAAACCATCTTGTTCTAACCGTGTGCTTGATTTAGGTAGGTCTATATGGAAGGTGGTCCCTACCGCTTTGTTCTGAGATTCTCTACTGTGCACTGAGATGAGTAAAATGCATCCAGATTTTACTCATTCAGCATCTTACTGTTAGGAATCCTGTTTAAATGATTTATTTTTTTAAACTCTATTTTTGTACCCCCTGTACACCTCAAAGTTTCTGCTTTGGATGAAAAGACAATATACATTTCCTTACTCAAGCAAAACTTCCAGTTTCAGCTGGAGATGAATATAACTCAAATCAATATAGCTTGAAGAACTCTACAGAGCACTGTACTGTATATCAGCTTTTAAAAACTTGTTACCAATCTCTTTAGACTTGTCTAACTGCGTGATAGGGTAGGCCTGTGGAAACCAGAATGGAATATTTACATTTAAGTGTTTTTAGAAGTAACTTCCTATTTCTCTTTCATGTAGTTTATTTTTCTTCTTGGTATGCAACATTAATAAAATCAAACTTTTTAGACACTGTATTTTGAATATGGAATTGAAAACCAACTTGAGAATAAATGCACTAAATCAGTGGACTAAATGTGGAAGCTGCGTGTACTTTCTAAGTAAAATGTGTTTTCTACAATATGGATAAGTAAAAATGTCCAAACATCAAAGGAAGCATAAAGCTTAGAAAATCAAAAATTCTCAGTTCTCTTTCAGCTTTAGTCCAAATTTCTTGTTAAGGGTGAACTTAATTTGCAAAACTGTAGGCTGTCATTGTTACAAAACAGTCCTCCTTAAATAAGAAAGCAAAGGTCTTTAAAACAAAATTAAATTGCCAGAAAAAAGGAGAAGATTTTCAAGTAATGGATTGTTTTCCGGGGGAAAAACAAAACCAAACAAAACAAAACCAAACCAAGAAGCACTCCCTGGTATTTTATTTAAGAATGACTTTCTGGTCACAAGCGCAAACCCAGGGTAAAAGGATTGCAATTGTCATACAAAATTTCATGAGAAAATGCCCATAATTTATGTCCAGCTCTCCCAATCTGTTTTCTATCTGAAGGAGGTGAGCGATCAAGTTGAGGAGTCAATTCTGTATTCTTGGTTGCCCAGACCGGTGAAGGTGATCCCGGGGACATTGTCCCCAGGACCATGGACAGTTCCAGGCTTGGAGAGCACTCACGGTCCTGCAGGGTGCAGAGTCCCGGTCCTGCAGAGCAGGAGATGGATCACTGTGACGATACGGCCCTCATCTTTGTCCGTCTGGCTATCCACCCGTGTCCACAGACACATGTTAAGGAGTCTTTTATCTCATTAATATACAGTGTGAAATTTCTGTTCTATAGTATACCAAAAGTTATTTCTGGCTTGTACTTCGTTTTGTCAGATTGTAATTTATTTTTCAGTTATTCATTATCTGCTCTCTCTCTACTTAAAAAAACCCCCACCAATAAAGCACCACAACTTTTTGGTATCTTGGTGTGTATAATGTCGCTTTTCTTTTCAATTCTTTGACATCTTCCTATTCCTATGTTCTTCTTTTGATAGTTACTGGATGCTAGGTTCTCTTTCCTGTCCTAATAATCCTCGCGACTACTGTGTTCCCCATGTATCCATCATCAGGAGGAGAACACTTCATATACAATGCTCACAGAAATTCATACACTCAATTCAACTTCTTTGCTGGCTATAAATATCAATATACCCCAGCTCATTCTCCCAACATCTCACTCAATCCCTCATGGCAGTCCCTCCACCACTTAGAAATATCTTGTAAATGATTATTTTAATTTTGTGTCTTGAAATACAGCTATGGCTGTTACCACACATTCTCTGGCCGAACAAGGAAGTGGCAAAAAAAGCCTGAATGTATTTCAAAGTACAGCTTTGCAAGAAACGAGGGAAAATTTGTGTTGGATGTGGAATGCCATTTCTAGACAGTTTCAGCTGTCTTAAAAAATACATTAAAAACCTGAACGTAAACCAAAACTAGCTAATGGGCCTCATCTCAAGGTCTACTGTATGGTCTGGTTGTGCATTGAAGGCAGAATAACAAGTAGGGTGACAAGTGAGAGACAAGTACAGAACTAAAGCATATTGAAAGAAGTTTTTTCTCATATTCAAGTGGAACCTCCTATGTTCCAGCTTGAACCCATTGCCCCTTGTCCTATCACTGGATGTCACAGAGAAGAGCCTGGCTCCATCCTCCTGACACTCACCCTTCACATATTCATAAACATTGATTAGGTCACTCCTCAGTCTCCTCTTTTCCAAGCTCAAGAGACCCAGTTCCCTCAGCCTTTCATCATAAGGGAGATGCTCCATTCCCTTCATCATCTTCGTGGCTCTGCGCTGGACTCTTTCCAGCAGTTCCCTGTCCCTCTTGAACTGAGGGGCCCAGAACTGGACACAATATTCCAGATGCGGTCTCACCAGGGCAGAGTAGAGGGGGAGGAGAACCTCTCTTGACCTACTGACCACCCCCCTTCTGATACACCCCAGGATGCCATTGGCCTTCTTGGCCACGAGGGCACAG
>WKFP01014996.1:539834-553841 GCA_011057875.1 Pterocles orientalis | reverse complement strand
TCCAACCCCCCTGCCATGGGCAGGGACACCCTCCACTAGCCCAGGTTGCTCAAAGCCTCATCCAGCCTGGCCTTGAACCCCTCCAGGGATGGGGCATCCACAGCTTCTCTGGGCAACCTGTTCCAGTGTCTCACCACCCTCATAGTGAAAAATTTCTTCCTAATGTCTAGTCTAAATTTACCCTCTTTTAGCTTATACCTGTTACCCTTGTTCTTCCACTGCACTCCCTGATAAAGAGAGATGGAGAACATAGGCAGATCCAGGAAAGGTCCCTTAGCAGACTGTTCTCCTAAGCCTCTACAGCCTTCAGCATGTGTATTGACAAATAAAATTGCCAGAAGAGTTCAGCTAAGGAAATGGAGTTTTCTACTTCCGAAATCCCAATAATAGCAATAAACATTACTAAGTTTACAGTGATATGTCAACAACAACAATTAGATTTTTTAAAAAAATATTATTATATGTCATTGTCAGCTGTCAGAACCCCCTGTGGTCTGGTACACTCTTTTGCAATAAATTTTTTTAACTGAAGATGCTGAGGTGATAAATGGTTTCACAGTGTGGCTGTGGTGAACCACTGACGTGTGCTGCAGTATAGCGATTCTTGTATGCAGACTTTGGGTAAATGTGAATGGACTTCCTCTTCCATTTTTTTTTTTTAAATGGAAAAAAGCCTACTTTCCTCATTCTTTCATAACAGAAAAAAAATTTGCAAAATTACACATTCAAATGACTTTTTATGATGATATGAAGAATGTAAGTCCTAAAAAGGAAGTGCTCACTATTAAGGCAAAACCAAAATTCAAACTCTCAGCTACATTAAAGTCAAGCATTGATAGCAGAAGCTGTTTTCAGTCCTGCTGCTCTGCAGTGGGTGACTATAGGGCTTGCTGGTGATGAACGCATGTGCAAGTAGTGTGACTAGGAATGAAAATGTTCCCTTTCATGGCTGTGGCACTTCATGGTTCCTGTTTGGATTATCTGTCTCTGTTTTGTCTGTGAAATTGTTGAGACTAAGACATAAAGCGCACCGTATTTTTTTGGCCTCAGAGCCAACATATTGGATTGTTTGGAGATACCTTGTATGCAGTTATATATAGTAACTCTTTAAGAATTAAGCAGTCATTTCATAGATAAAGTAAGCAGGTTCTGTCCAAATATTCGCTGTCTGCCAGGTCAGGAGAATTCTCCCTTTCAACAAACTTGATCAACAAGCTGTGAACAACCTTCGGATAGATTTTGCAGTTGATAAAAAGAAAGATGTATGTGTGGCACTGGGTATTTTCAGTAGTTTGGATGGCTTCAGAGAAGGATACTGTTTCTCTCTTACACATTTCTTGTCTTCTCAAAATCCATAAGAAAACAGCAACAGAAGTAAGGAAATAATCAACAACATCAGCTAGGATATCTGGACTCCGATATTTTTTGCCCTTATATTAAGGAGGTGGTAAATGTAAATTTTTTTTTTTTATTTAATCGTTATTTTAACATAGTAGAGAAATGTGTATGGTCTGCCTTCCCTGAAGACTGGGAATGTCTGGTAGCATTCAAAAAGACAGTAGCAGACACCAATTATGGCAGTGTAAGACATACCCAGACACCAGATAATAGAGTCATCTTCTTAATGCAGCCTCTGGACTTTGGTTCCCATGTGTGTATTATCCAAATATTGCACTAAGCCTTCTGGAAACTTTATGTCCAGAAAGTCCTGTTCGTTTTTGGTAAAGCTAAATAGGTTTGATGTTTCTTCACGGGAGTGAAAACTGGCACACTAAAGGTAATTTTTAGTTTGGATTTGAGGTCCAAACAGGAGCCTTACTGCGACTGCTCCATAATGCCTCCTTTCTAGCTCCAAGCAGACACAATGCTGACTGCCTCAGCACCCTGGAACTGCAGTGCTGGACTGCGCTGGGTTTACAGCTCCTCACTGGGAGATTACTACCTAGAAATACAGCACATGGGCACTCTGGCAGTACTTAACCCCTTAAATAGTTCACAGAGGGCTGCTATGGACAGTCAGGCACAAGTCAGAACACTCCGAAGGTTGAGCAGATGCCGGTTATTCCAAGGTGCGTAATGTTAGGGTGCACAGTGGTATTGCAGAGCCACAGGGAGTCTCCTTATCCTCAGACTCTTTGGTCATAAGGTGCCATGTTTTGGATTTAGGACCTTGTCCTGGCTTCAGCTGGGAGAATTAACTTTCTTCACAACATCTAGTAAGAGGCTATGGTCTGGATTTGTGCTGAGAAGAAGGCTGTCAATGTACTGATGGTTATAGCTGTTGCCAGGACAGTCAAGGACTTTTCAGCGTCTCTGTTGTGCCTTTGTCTGCAGGTGCAGGAGAAGCTGGGAGGGAGCACAGCCCCAGTTACTAACTTATGATTCAACCTTAAATTTAAGATTGAGACCCGAATTGGCCAATGGTCTACTCCATATCATGCATGTCACACCTAGTATAGAGACGAGTATCTGTCCAGAAGTGCTCTCTGTCTTGGTCGTCTCCTTGTCTGGGTCACCCCTCTCTCGGGGTCATCTTGCTCTCTCCGTTGGCTCTCAGTCTCTCGGACCCTCAGGCTCTTTTCTCCTTTCTGGGATTGCAGTTCTGGGACTCTCTCTGCTCCAGGATCATTGGCAGGGAATGGGCTGAGCCTTGGTCATTGGCAATGAGCTGTTTACTGTGTATCACTCATTTGTGTATTTTTATATAGTATTATTATTATAATTATTATTTTCAATATTATTGTAGTTTAGTTATTAAATTGTTCTTATCTCAACCCATGGGTCTCTTTTCCCTTTACCCCTTTAATTCTCTTCCTCATCCCCAGAAAGGTGGAGGATGAGTGAGCAGTTGTTCTGGTTTTGTTGCTAGCCAGGGTCAAAACCATAACAGACCAAAACACTGTTTTGCCTATTGCCAAGCAGTGCTTGAATAGTGTTGAGGTTTTCACGAGTTTTCTTGCTTTTACCTTCCTGAGTGAACAAGCAGCTGGGTGGAGGCTTGGTTGCTGTCCAGGTTCAACCCACCACAAGACCTGAGATTGGCTGAATTCCTCAAAGCAGCCTGAAGTTTTGAATGAAAACCAAAACAACATGAAGTCAAGCTATCTGAATTTGGTATGATGCCTTCTCTAGGTAATACAGTCCTGCACAGAATATAGTGGCCAGAGACAAGCTTGACCCATTCTTAGAGAGTTCAAAAACTCACCAAACTCCTTATGTAGATTTTTGATCTTTGTTTTTGAAGACTTTAGGTGAGACCTGGGGCACGATCCCATTGTTTATAGTTATTCTGTGAGATCCAACCAAAAATGAAATCAGTGAAGACTTCTGCCTTAAATATCTACAGTGCCTGTTTTATGTGGCCTAGATCACATAACTAAAATAGAAGTGTTTTTAAACAATGGATTTTGCCAAGTTCATTGACTTACACGTCCCTTTCCTTTGGGACATTTTTTTACTGGACGGGTTGAATTGTGCCTTATTAACTCAGGCTTGATTTTGGGGAACTGCAGGGAAGTACTGCCACATGAGGAGTGTGTCTCTGAGGACAGCTTAAGGAAGATGAAGGATGAAGCCACATGAAAGGTGAAGGGTGCTTTCTGTGGGGTGGTGAAGGGTTCGCCAGGAGCCCTGAACAGTGCTGCCTGTTTATGTCACTGCTGCATCAACTTTTCACGCTACCAATCTGTAGTGGGAAAGAATGGCATGGTTATAAATTACTTTTTATCCTTTTCCTTTTGGATGATGAATGAGCTAAGAGTTGAGAACACAAAGACAAAAATTTCTAATGGAGCAGGAAACAAAGCTCTTTATACTCTTTGAAAATCCCATCATAAGTCTAACCCATCTAAATAACATCTAATCCCATCTGAAATAACATTGGATACAATCTCCAACTTTGAAAACAAAGGAGAGTTATGCAAAGCCATTACCATTGAAACACAGATTCTTGCTCTTTTTTTTTTTTTGGTAAAAACATCAAATACAAAAGTAAATTTACTTGCACATTTTGACATTCCAAATGCTCCGGTCCTATCTCAGATGAGCTCTGTGGTGCACATGGCCCTCCACCAGTATGTCTCACAACCCTGCGCAAGGTTTTATCTTTACAGAGATTATATTGTAATTGCAAAATATGCTTATAGACCGTCCTGGCAAAACAAACATCCCTCCTGGTGGTATGTAACATTGCCCAGCGTTAGGGGACTCTGATAAAGGAATATACATGCTGCATATTTTCTTGCTGACCACATCATAACATTTACCGAGTACATCTGGCTTCTGTCACTTCTTGGAAAACAGCAGCCGAGAAGGTTGCCTGTGATTGCAACAGGAACCATGAAAACCAACTTTACGGAAAGTTAAGAGAATAACAGCAGGCTCATTTCCATATTCTCAGCATGAGGCCACTACCTTTGCTAATGCTTCCAAGAATACGAGGGCAGGCAAGAGCTCTCAATGTCTTCACACCAGCCACCATTGGCATGGCTTGGGCAGCAGTGGCTGCTGTCTACCTTCTCTTCCAGAAGTTCTTTGTATCTGAAAGGTTAGCAGAGAAAAATGGTTGGACTGAGCAGAAATTGGCTAGCCACACCTAACATTTCTGCAGTCTCAGCGACTTCTGTTCAAATGGGAAAGCAACTGGCCCCTTGCTGGAAACGTTTAAAGAAAGCAGGCAAGTAGTTATAAGCTGAAAAAGAAAATCGGTGGGTAATGTTTCAGTGAGCAGCTCTCCAGAGCTCTGCCCTTCACTGACACCTATAATTACCAAGGCGTATTTTGCTACTGGAATGTCTGGTGTCATTGGCAGAACCTGAACCCGTGAACAGACTGAAGAGCTCTCCATGCAGTTTGATTCCTTCCACCTGATCTACTCTGCTGTGTTTTTATTCCACAGATCTTTTCTTCTTCAGTACTTAGAAAGACATAAGGAGCAAGTTAAGCCCTGCAGAGCTCTGTAAAAGTGTATCATTTAATGCTTGATTTGAAGTGGTATGGGAGATATTTGAGGAGTGTTAACATTTTAGAGAACACTTGTTTAATATACCTTATCCTGGTTAAACCAAAAGCATACAGGAAACACGAGGAGGTTCAGCACATCATTGGGTGATAGAAGGGGAACTTTGTTTAGTTGTTTTCTGATGAGGAGAAACTGCGGTGGACAACAGAAGAACAGAGCCTCTGATCAAAGTAACTCAAAATGTTGGAGGAAATAATTGTAATACAGTATAAGTCAGAATGATTTCTGTTTTATTCCTAGAAGTCAAAGTCATCTGAGTCCTTCATTACAAATTCATGGTCAGCAAGAGGATACCATTTAGCTATTCTTTTATTTTCTGTTTTCATTTTATTGTCCTAGGAGAGGCATGCTTGTGACATTGCTATTCTGTGCACAATGGATAAAGCCAGTGAACCAGCCAGAAATGGAAGTATATAGCTGCTCCAGCAGAGTACAGAGTGGATGGGCCAGTTAGCCCAAATGTTGTACCATGTTAAGACATACATCAGCATGTGTTTAATAACCTGGCATCTACAAGAAGCTGTGACAGCATCCCAGCCCAAGTAGAATTAGTCTGGATACCTCTAATGCTGCAGCGCAAATATTGATTATGGGGAGCTTACACACCTGTAAAATTTGCAGTAATGTAAAATATCGCCTGTGATCTGGCCAGTATACCTTAGTCCAGAAGCATTAGGAAAAAACTTCCTCCAAAACACGTATAACTTGCAGGTATCAAGCTTTTACATGAACCTAAAGTTTGACTAAGATTTGCCAAAAGACCAACAATGCTCTCAGATTCCTGTTCCTCTAACTTTCACATCCTCATATTTTGCGCAGCAAACTCTAAATTTGGTGTCTTCTTAGTGTGGTGTATTCTTAGTGGTGAAATATCTAATAAATTTCTTTAGTTTCCCTTCTATGTCTTCTGGCTCTGTGATACTCTGTCTTTCTCTCTAGTGCATTGTAGTGGATTTTACAGCAGGAGCTTACACTTTAACCACCTCACAAGCTCCCCTGAAAATCCTTAACTAGTCCTGAAAAAGAGCAGAAGTGTGTTGGGACAGCTGAAAGAGAGGAGATTTAAATTGGATATTAGGAAAAATTATTTTCCTGTGCAGGTGGTGAGGCAATGGCCCAGGGCGCCCAGAGATGCTGTGGATGCCCCATCCCTGGAGGGGTTCAAGGTCAGGCTGGATGAGGCTTTGGGCAATCTGGGCTAGTGGGAGGTGTCCCTGTCAATGGCAGGGGGGTGGAACTAAGTGATCTTTAAGGTCCCTTCCTACACAAACTGCTCTATGATTCTATGATTTTAAATGTTGTCTTAAACCACTCAAACCAAAGAACTCCAACCAACACACAGGGCACTGCTTTCACCGATGAAGCAGGTCCTTTTGACTCCTTTTGCATAGTCCAGGAGAAAGCCTGAAGACCAGAGCCAGCTGGAATTCTGCTTGCCCTTCAACAGTCCCTGCTCAGATCTATTGGAGCTGGTAGATCAGAGTGGCCAATGACAAGACCAGACAGCAATAACATAACAAAAAACCTAAAACATCCCACTGTGATGCTGGAACATTTCAGAGTCTTTTAAGACCAAACCCTTCAGCCTCATTTCCTCTTTTCTGCATCAGGTCCATCAGATGCAGACAGTCCTCTTCTACCTGGCACCTCCCTGGCTGAGCAAGACACAGGTTACAGGAGGTGGTGATCATTATTTTGGACTGTGAGGATGCCTCTATAGCCATTCCAGTTCTGCTTTTACCTTCTGTCCTTGGGCTCTCATCATGGGTGACAGTTCATACCACGTGTGAGCCAGGTTGTCAGAGAGCCATGATGAAGCAACACCAGACCGGCTGCTTCTCAGTGAGTTTCCAGCCCACAGCTGTCCTCAGTATCCACCCTCCAGCTGTCCAAGTCACCACCCTCTTCTACTTTACCTGTTTTCCCAAGTGACAGATATGCAGTTTTCTGCTCTGGATTGAGATATATCCAACCAGATGCCATTGTTTCATGTATTTTTCAAAACATTAAAGGGGAAGACCAATGGAGTAAATAATTTGTGTAATAAATGTAGCACGTTTTAATGAAAAACTTACAGGGCACCCACAATAACCTGTTTCTAAAATGAAATAACTCTGTTCTTTTAAATTCCCTTTCCTAGCCAAGGCATAACAGGGGTTAGTGCACAGTATAGACTAATTGCCTACATAATTTCATTTTATGAAACAAAGCTCTTTAAAAAAATTATAGGGTTATATAAAAGCATGTGAAACCACTAAGTCAGCTTTGTTTTTCAGCCTCGTGCAAAAGTGGCAGTGGTTTAGACGTGGTGTGAACTGTAAACATTTTACTGGGGGAAAAATATGTCATAACTTTCTGTCTGGGTACCTGCCTGTGTTCCGATGATATATTCTCTTGTCTTATTATAATGTTTGCTTTCATTTTTTATTCCCTTCTCTTTCTCTACAAGAGAAATGGTTTTGTCCTTCTAGCCCCACTCCATAAGTGACGTCCCTCCCCTTCCCTGCCATCCATCCTTGAACCTGTGTCGAGCCGATCATTTTTCTGGCAGCAGAGAGATGAAGAGCGCTCCTTCGGTGCTTCTCTCGGGTCACAAACCAGAACAGCTGAGGGAGAGCTGTGTGCATTGCTTCACCAGGATCCCCTCTGAAAAATCCTTGGTGTCAGTAGCACTAGGCTACAAGGCCAGCCCATAAAAGAAGTTTTACTACTGGCTGAGCAGTAATGTCCTTTTTTTTTTTTTTTGTTCCCTTCCTGTTTTGCTGTCCCTCAAAATAAACAACAGGAGGGGAAAAAGTAGACAGCAGGAGGCAAAAAAAAATACAATGAGAGCTGCTGTTGCTGGCCTGTAACCCTGCTTGGATTACTCTGCGTCAAAAATACTTATCGTCCACTGAGGGTGAGCGGTGGCAGTTTTAATGTGATGAGCCCGTGATGACTTCAGACCCGCTCTAAAATGCACAAAGCAGAAGTCATGTTGGATATATGACCTTTCCATTGTTAAAGGAGAGTGTTTCCTCAGCGGGCGAGACACCTGGGTGCAAAGCAGATCACAAAGGCCTAGATTTACCTTCAAGATCTCAGCTCTTACAACGCTCCTCTCCAGATAGTACAGAAATAGATTTATGGCGTGTATTTGCCCAACATGTTAGGGTGTTCTCCCTTAATTAAAAACACTGCCAACCCCTGATAGCATCATATTGCTGGGACAGAAAAAAATGATATTATCCACTTGGGCTCTTATCCTGGTTGCCGGGTACATAAGGTGGATTAAAAGGGGGGAAGGGCAATTTTGAAAAATTGTGGTACAATAGCAGGCCTGTGATCTCACCTGACTTGAATCTTATCAGCTCTTCACATCACTGGTGCTCTTTCTTTCTTTTTTCTTTTCTTCCTTCCTCTCTCTTTTTTTTTTTTTTTTAACGTACACCAAGCCAACAAGAAAAAAACCTTACCACACCACGTATCATCATTTTTTTACCCATCACAACATGCAGTCAAAAGTTGCGACCCGAGAGGCAGCGAACGCTGGAATCTAGAAGTTGTTCAGAGTTACGCTGAGGGGAAGATCAAGGCAAAAAAACCCCCCAAAACACAGAAAAACCTGATTATTGCAACACCTCGCACAGTGAGAGGCAGATCTCATGTAGTATAAAATCAATCCACCCAAATCTCTTTGTGGCATGAGCCATTTCTGAGAGGGGAAACAAAGCTTCAGAGCAAGATCATAGAATCATAGAAGATGATGCACTAAACCCTCTCTCTCTGCGTGTATGTACGCGTGGGATGAATAACCTTCCTGCCTTGGGTGCCGCGCTCAGAACGGCTAATTCTCTAATGTGCGGATATTTTACCTCAACCCATTTTTAAAAGGCTTTTTTTTTTTTCTTTGGTTTTCATGCTTATTATTAAAATTGCGGCTTGTCATGCCAGAGCCAATTTCTCGTTCAGGTGGCGAGGCTGCAGCTTGCTGTGCTGCAAATGTCAGCAGCAAGCGGTTTGAGAGGGCTGCCTTGGTGTGGCGGTTAATCTGTTTACTTATGCAATGGTGGAAATGTGACCTGGCTATTGTGGTGATTAACAGAGTCAAATATCCTCACATTAACTAGTGAGCCGGGCAATCAGGCTGGATTATTGTTACATTCAATTTAAATTACAGTGGCATGACAGGTCCTGAGGTATTTAGTAACGGATTTCACAGCACAGATATGCTTCGTGTGTAATGAATAAACTCTGGAGAGCAACAAAAGGAAAAAAAAATAAAATAAAAAGGTATTTTATGATCGTTGTGAAAAATTTATGGACTGTAGCTGGCATGAAATTCTATAAAATGAACTGGCTCCAACCAGTCCAACAACAAAGCACGCACTTTTCTTCCTGCTGCTTATGAATTATTATTACTGAGTCGTCCTATGTTTACTCATTAGCACTGAACCCTTTGCAAAACTGTGATTCAAAATTGAATTCTTCTTAATTGAAAACACCCCCAGTATGCTGGGAGAAAAAAACGAAGGGGGAAAATGGCAGCAGCACCACAATAGGCCAGTTAGCCCAGTGACAGTCAGAGGGGGTGGGCTGCTCCGAACTTGAATGTTATTCAGGATTCACAGCCGGACTATACGAAGGAAAAAGCAGGTTTCTTTCAAGTTGTTCTGCACACTGACATACATATAATTTAAATATTTAGCCACCGGTGTGCTGCTGTGTTGCGTTAGCCCACCAGTGCATTAATCCTGTTCTCTGTGCGACTTGCAGGCTTTGACCTGTTTTCTGCTCTGTGACTGAATAACACACAGCACTTTGCTTGGGGAAAAAAAACAACCAACAAACCTCTAAACAAAACACACTATGATCTCAACACATATTGGTTTCAATTAAGTTTTAACCATTTGATTGCACTAATTCTAGGCTGTTAGTTAGCTGTTGCAGAGCAGGCTGTATTGATTCTGAATAGAATAAGCTGAAGCACAAAACAAAGCATGTGAAGACGGAATTTTCACAAAATAATCTCCCTTCTTTCCATTTGTTTCATCTCTTCCCTGCAAATATTTTTGCAGAGGATGTCCTTATACTTATTTTTGTAACAAAAAAAGTCTTTCAAGTATTTCAAGCAAGAAGGATTTCACCCAGTATGATTTAGCTTTTATCGAAGCTACAGAGAGTGATGCTATGGTACAGAAGCGATGAAAAATGGCTTATATTAAATGTACAGAAAACTGCAAATAATACACCAGTGCTGAAAAGATTCTGGTGGGTGAGGTGTTTGTGTGCTGCTTGGTGGAGCCCGCCTAGGGAAGATCTAACAGATCCTCACGTGGGAACCTTGCTTTTGGGATCTTGCCTGTACCGATCATTTAAAATGTTATATGGGAGAACCGAGAGCACAATGAGGCTTCATTTAATTGCAATCTGATGTAAAGCCTTTAAAATCAGGAACCATTCTACAAGAGGAAACCAGAGAAGAGAGTGACATCTGTGCTGTTGCTCTCAAAGGAAGCTCACTCTGGCATGAGCATGCACTGGTAAAAGGAAAATAGCAGGTTTTATGCACAACCTTTAACCTCAAGATGCAGAGTTCCGTTCCACCCTGGACAGGATCACTAATAGTCCTCCAAATCTCTTTGAGCATCACTGTGAACTCACCTTTGCACCTCCTTGGTGCTTCTCCATTGCGGGGAGTCACTGTTGAAGACTTCGTCAAGGTGTGAGGTTTGAAAAAACAGGATCACGAGGAGAACAGATGCACACTCAAGCTGATGATTAAGAAAACGTTATTTGCTTCAATAAGCTTATGAGAACTGGTTCATTTGGTATGTAATAATTCCTTATTCTGTAATACATTTGTAAAGTATTTGTGGCAAAAAAATTTCAACGACAGTGCCCTAAACTCTGGAACACGTAATCCCTGCCCATGTGTCCCAATGATGCCCGCAGTGCTCCAAGCTCCCACTAAACCGCGGAGGAACTGCAAGTGCTGCAAACACCTCTTATGTTGCAATCTGCTTTGTACATCCCTTTGGAAAAATGCAGCTTTCTCCACTGCCAGTGGAATATTAATGTCTAAATCAAGAGGAGGATTTTAGAGCTGCAACCCTAAAATCCCCAGTCCTGCCAGATGCACTCTTTTCCTACAGTCTTATGCAGCTCCCCATCTGGAGAGATGCAGCTGCTGAGCTTTCTGCTACCGAGCCCTGTATAAAGCTCAAAACCTGTTAAAGGGTTTTCCACGTGGAGAAACATGTCTTTTAAAAGCATTTATTCAGAAGAAGTCAGCACGCTCCGGACCACTGAAATTTTACACTTCATCAGCCTCGGTGTTGTAGTTACTGCTGTAAAACATTCCCCTCCCGTTAGAATTTCCCATTTGCCAAAAGATGTTCATATGCCACACACTCCTCTCAAACCAGTTTGCCACAGCACACTGACTGGTCTGAGGAGAGGGCAGAGCGAATCTTTGCCACTCAAAGCTAAATCCAGCATTCAGCCCGGTTTGTTCATGTAGATAGTTGTAAGAATGGGCCATTTTGCCATTCCACCCTTAGGCAGTCCCCATCGCTGGAGCCTTTAACATCCTCCCTCCCTATAACTGTCACATGAGATGAAGTGGGAGGATACAGGACAATATGGCTTGATGTTCTCCTACCAATCAATAGCCTCACAAGTATGCGCAAAAGTCATCTAACCAGAGAGTCACTGCTGTGTAGGAGGCATGGACAGAGTGCCAAATAGCAGATGCTTATTGAAGATTCTAATGATTTTAGCTGGAGAATGGATCCCCAGGTCCCTTAATTCTGCAGACTCTTCTTTTAGAAAATAGCAATAAATAAATCTTATGCTTTCCCTCTGTTCAAACTTATCTTTAGGGCTTTTCTGCCTCCCCGTGACATAAAATGATATGGTTCTACTACACAAAACAAGAACATTATGCATTATCTGCCCTCCTGTGTCCAGGACGCACTCGCTCAACCCAGAACTATCCTGTCACATCAGTAAAGTTAGTAACCTCAGGTGACCAAAGCATTAATACTTTATCTGAGTTGGCTGTGTATCACATCTACTGCCTACAGAAAACAATATAAGAAGTTTGTGTAAGAGGCAGGAAACCTGCAAGCATGACATACTAATACCCTCATCTAAATTATGAACAAAACATGCATGATGCAAAATATATATTTTAAATGACTTCTCTGCAGCAAATGGCAACAACCTTCCAAAAGGGAGCTATACAAACAGTCTGCAGCAGTCTCCTCGTTTCGAGCCCCGTGGCTCACTTGGTTGACAGAGATAGTTGCTGAGATTGCATAAAGATAGACGGTTAAAGAAAATTATGGAAGTAAATTTTCATTGAAAACATAACCTTTTCCATCTTGCCATAAATTCTACCCAGAGTATAAATCAGTATCGGTTACATGCCTTAAAACACCAGCTCCCCAGTTGGGAACACAGTGCCCTCCCCTTTGCACATTTAAAGGACATGGCACTATGAAGAGAGAGCAATAATTTCCCGAAGATTCATGAGCAAGGTAATTTGACATACTTGGTGCTGCCCAAGTTTAAGTTACTATAAATAAAAGGGGAAAGAGTTTGTCTGTGCTGCTGTGTGTGTGGTGCTGAGGCATTTGGAAGAGTCAGATGCTGTGGGAATTTACTTTGTATGCTCTGAAGCATCACATTTCACTGGGGTGCTTGACAACAGAAAAGTTTGCAAATGTTGTACGGTATTTGGAAGGAGCTTGGAGTCACTGCAAACATTTGAGAAGGTGACAGTAATGTCTTTAAAGGGCTTCTTGTTTTAGCAAGGGTATTTCTTATCATTTATATAGTAAAACCATTCTTTGCATGTCAGCAGAATGGACTGACTGTTGGCTGAAGACTGACTTTGAGGACTGCTTGGGTTTGGATTAGATCCAATCGAGTCCATGGGAGGAGGAGCGGTGGCGGGGGGAGGAGGGGAATTACACCAGGTTGCTTAATTAATCCGGATGCTTTTCTCACTATACCTTGAACTTCCTCAGAGGACAGGAACAAACTAGCTTGCTCAGAGTAAAATGAGTATAACATCAACGAAAAGCAAAAACAGGAAGAGGGGGATGGAATTTTTTAGAGTGGCGAGCCTGTATCTGAGGAAACAAAAATGTAAGGTAAAATCTTAGGAGTGCATGAACTGTGGGAGGTAGGCACACAAAGATGTGCAAACATCTCCACATGTATATGTGTAGCGATACACATTATGAACCTGCCTAAATGCAGTGAAGGATGAAGCCAAACCTTTACTATCACATTTTGCCCTCAGAAACTGTCAGATAGGGTGTTGTCGTGGGTTAAGCAGAGCAGAGTTAATTTTTTTTTTCCTTTTCCCTTCTCTTCATAAATAGCTAGTAAAGAAGCTATGTTTTGGATTCCTGCTCAGGAGAGAATTGATAAGAGAAGAACGTTTATAGTTATTGCTAGGATGTTGCATTTGTTCTCAAGGACATACATTCAGCCTTTTGGGGGGGAAGAGACAGTCTGGCTTCTAGCCTGGGATTTGCTTTTAGGTAAAGATTGAGAAGCAGACTGACCAATTATTCCATCCCATGCACGTCATACCCAGTATATTAGAAGAAAACTCTTCTAGGAGTACTGGCTTTCACTTCCGCATTCGTCTCGCTTTGGGGAGCCTGCGTTCGCTCTCCCTAGGCCTTTCCTCCCCCTCCCCCCACGGTCGCCGTTAGCTCTCGGCCCGGGACACTCGTTTATCTCCGTTCCGTGAGTTTTGGCATCCTCCCTCTCCCGCAGGATCGTTAGCTGTTTTTTTTCCCCTGCTTCGGTCAGCTCTCGGGTTGGGACGCTTGGGTTGTTATCTCCGTTCCGTGAGTGCCTCCGGGAGCGGTGCACCCCCTTTGCCCCCTTTTCCCCCTTTCTGGGGGAATCGTCTGTGAAGTTTCTGGGGATTATTAGCTGGCAACAGGCCGAGCCTTCTTGGGGGGGGGCAGTATCATTGTCAA
>WKFP01014996.1:497794-535811 GCA_011057875.1 Pterocles orientalis | reverse complement strand
TGGCTGGGAGTGGGCTGGGCCTTTGGCCATCAGGTGGGGAGGGGTAATATCACTGTGTATCACATTGCATCTTTGTATATAGTATTATTTCTAATATTATTGTAGTTTAGTTATTAAATTGTTCTTGTCTCAACCCACGAGTCCTCTTTGCCATTTACCTCTTTAATTCTCTCCCCTATCATTGGGTGGGGGCAGGGACTGTGTGAGCGGGTGTGTGTGGTTTGGCCCCCAGCCAAGGGCCAACCCATCACAGGTGTTTTGATCAGAATCATTAAGGTTGGAAAAGACCTCAAGGATCATCAAGTCCAACCATCAACCCAACACCACCCAACCCACTAACCCATGTCCTGAAGCACCACATCCACATGTTTCTTGAACCCCTCCAGGGATGGTGACTCCACCACTGCCCTGGGCAGCCTGTTCCAATGCCTCATCACTCTTCCCGTGAATAAATTTTTTCTAATATCGAGCCTAAACCTCCCCTGGTGCAACTTGAGGCCATTTCCTCTTGTCCCATCACTTGTTACTGTAGAGAAGAGCCCAGCACCCATCTCACTGCACCCTCCTTTCAGGCAGTTGTAGAGAGTGATGAGGTCTCCTCTCAGCCTCCTCTTCTCCAGACTGAACACCCCCAGCTCCCTCAGCTGCTCCTTGTCAGACCTGTTCTCCAGACCCTTCCCCAGCTCTGTTGCCCTTCTCTGGACCTGCTCCAGCACCTCAATTTCCTTCTTGTGGTGAGGGGCCCAACACTGACCCCAGGATTCAAGGTGCGGCCTCACCAGTGCCGAGTCCAGGGGCACAATCCCTGCCCTAGTCCTGCTGGCCACACTATTGCTGATACAGGCCAGGAAGCCGTTGGCCTTCTTGGCCACCTGGGCACACTGCTGGATCCTGTTCAGCTGGCTGTCAACCAGCACCCCCAGGTCCCTCTCTGCTGGGCAGCTTTCCAGCCACTCTCCCCCAAGCCTGTAGCATTGCAGGGGGTTGTTGTGACCAAAGTGCAGGACCCGGCACTTGGCTTTATTGAACCTCATACAACTGGCCTCAGCCCATTGGTCCAGCCTGTCCAGATCCCTCTGCAAAGCCTCCCTGCCCTCAAGGAGATCAACACACCCGCTCAGTTTGGTGTCATCAGCAAACTGACTGAGGGAGCATTCCATCCCCTCATCCAGGTCATTGATAAAGACGTTGAACAGGACAGGCCCCAAAACCCATCCCTGGGGAACACCACTGGTGACCGGCCACCATCTGGACTTAACTCCGTTCACCATGACTTTCTGGGCTTGGCCATCCAGCCAGTTTTTTATCCAGCAAAGGGTGTTCCTGTCTAAGCCACGAGCCACCAGCTTTTCTAGGAGAATGCTGTGGGACACGGTGTCGAAGGCCTTGCTAAAGTCCAAGTAGATGACATCCACGGCATTTCCCTCATCCACTAGATGGGTCACGTGGTCACAGAAGGAGATCAGGTTGGTCAAGCATGACCTTCCTTTCATGAACCCGTGCTGGCTGGGCTTGATTCCCTGGGTGTCCTGTACATGCTGTGTGAGCACACTCAAGATGAGCCGTTCCATGATCTTCCCTGGTACCGAGGTCAGGCTGACAGGCCTGTAGTTCCCCGGGTCCTCCTTACGGCCCTTCTTGTAGATGAGTGTCACATCGGCAAGTTTCCAGTCTTCTGGGACCTCCCCTGTTAGCCAGGACTGTTGGCAAAGAAGACATTAAGCACCTCAGCCTTTTCCTCATCCTTGGTGACAATGTTCCCTCCTGCATCCAACAAGGGATGGAGATTCTCCAAAGCTCTCCTTTTGTTGTTAATGTATTTGTAAAAACATTTTTTATTATCTTTTACCACTGCAGCCAGGTTGAGTTCTAGTTGGGCTTTTGCCTTCCTAATTTCAACTCTGCATGACCTGGCAAGATCCCTGTACTCTTTTTGGGCTGCCTGACCCTTCTTCCAGAGATTGTAGACTCTCCTTTTTTCCCTGAGTCCCAGGAAAAGCTCTCTGTTTAGCCAGCCTGGTCGTCTTCTCTGCCACTTTGTCTTTCTACAGATGGGGACAGCCTGTTCTGTGCTTTTAAAACCACTCTCTTGAGGAATGTCCAGCCTTCCTGGGCCGCCTTGCCCTTCAGGACAGTCTCCCAAGGGACTCTCCCAACCAGTGTCCTAAACAGCCTAAAGTCTGCCCTTCGGAAGTCCATGTCAGTGGTTTTACTGGCACCTCTCCTTACTTCACCAAGGATCGAGAACTCTATCATTTCATGGTCACTAAGCCCAAGACAGCCTCCAACCACCACATCTCCCACCAGTCCTGCTCTGTTTGTGAACAGCAGGTCAAGCAAGGCACCTCCCCTGGCAGGCTCGCTTTCCAGCTGTGTCAGGAAGTTATCTTCCACACACTCCAACCATCTCCTAGACTGCTTCCTCTCCGCTGTGTTGCATTTCCAGCAGATGTCTGGCCTGTTGAAGTCTCCCACAAGAACCAGGGGGAGCGATTACGAGACTTCTGCCAGCTGCTCATAGAATGCCTCATCTGCTTCCTCCTACTGGTGTTTTGATGGTCCAGGCCCTGCAGCTGCATCCCAAGGGGCTATGCAAATTCTCCCACAAAAAAAAGAATGGGGCTGATGGACAGCCAAAGTTATCCTTTCTTCTACTTTCCTGAGAGGGAGTTTCCTGTGGGAAGCCTGCTTCAAACCACCCAAAGGTGCCACAGAAGCTGGGAACTGGCTGCACAAAGCCTCTAAGATCAGCAAAGATTCAGGCAATCCGCTCTGCAGGGGCAGAAGCTTGGGATGATGAGTGATTTTCCCTTAAAATCACAGGAGAGGGGAGCTAGCTGCAAAAAGGAGATTTATGGCATTCCCATACATCTGCATGAGTAATTCCCATGGATTAAATCATCTGGCCATCAACAAGCAAAGCCCAGGACTTTTCTCTCTGAGTTACCGTGCTAGTGAAAGGACAATACTGCTCTGGAAAGCCAGCACTAGTCTAGCTAGAACTGTGCTCTTCCTGGAGCTTGATGTCACGTGTACACAGGTAACAGAGAATACGAGAACCTGGACCATCGCCAACCACACATTCTCATGGTTTCTAAAACCAGCTAATTAAAGCAACACTGCAGTGAGGGGTTCTGCAGTGAGGGGTCATATCCACTTTACAAAAGTCGCTGTTGTGACATGGTACTTCCAAGAACAAAAGGACAGGAAAAAAGCAGCACACCTTGTGTTTAGCCTGAAAACAGCCAGTCCAGATTAGGCATGAGGCAGATTATGAAGTACCATGCCCCTAATGCTGCATTGGTCTTCCCATCTATATTTGCGCTAGAGTAACAGTGGTGAGTGACAGCAAACCAGCATCAGAACAAGCTGGGAAAAACAAACAAACAAAAAACCCCCAAACAAACAAAAACAGGAACAATAGAATCACAGAATGGTTAGGGTTGGAAAGGACCTTAAAGATCATCAAGTTCTAACACCCCCACCATGGGCAGGGGCACCTTCCGCTAGCCCAGGTTGCTCAAAGCCTCAAGGAAGGTAACCTTCTAGTGTGTCTAATGTCAAAAGAAGTTGAACAGAGGAAATCTTTTAAAAGAAGAGCAAGAGTTCGCCTGTCGCCTCACTTTGCCCTCTCACCCTGAAAATGCATACCTAGAGGACTGCTCAAAACCACGCAGCTTTGGACCGCACTGTTCCCTTCACAGCAATTCACAGTGGGCAGCTGTGGATATCCCATGAACAGCTATAAAATGTGCATTTCAGAACCAAAAATATCAGCAAATTTAAGAGGATTTGAAATCACTTAGTTCCTGTCGTTCTTTTCTGCTGATTGCAGCCAAAGAACTAATGAATATGAGTGGAAAGTAGAGCGTGGGGTGCACAATGGCAGATCAAACGCAACCTTCTCTCTTGCAGTATCCTCCTCTGGGCAGGATGCCTTGCGCTTACATGGAAGAACTAAAATAACTAGCGTGGTGACATCTTTTGGCCAACAAATGAGGACAACAAAAGGATTCTGTGCTTGTGATGCCTTCCAGCCATTTCCTTCTCTGGGGCTGTGTGGGTTTCAGGTAGGTAGATATCAACCACCAGCACAGCAACAGGGATGGAAAAGGAACAGTGTCCCTTTCACACAGGCTGGCTGCCCGCATGTGGATGGTTTTGTGACTGGGGCCAGATTCTGCCCTATTTGGCTCTGTGAATTTTCCCCTCAGAGCCTGCACCGAAGCCTTCTCACTGCTAACGCATTCGAAAAACAAAGCCCCTGAAAAACATCACACCTGGAGCAGTAGGGAATTGCCAAGTCGTGATCATTCCTCTTCAAGGCTGGCAATTATTGTCAGTCCCCTTAAAATTTGTGAATAAGTTTGTCTGGAAATATTTGTGTAACTGTGAATTCAGCAGGATCAATTTCGATCATACACTGGCGTAAATTCATCGACTCGAGCGGAGTTGCTCCTGTTTTACAGTGAGGAGAGCCAGGACAAGCATTCCTTTCTTGCTTTCTCTTTCTTTCTTGCCTTTCTTTTTTCTGCTGTAAACATTGATCTTACCTGGAGTGTAGAACCATGAATTTTCCTCTATCTGCCCCAGGCTTGGTTGATTTTACTATTTTCACAACAAAGTCACTTTTAAAGTTATGAATAGCATCTCTTCCTGCAGTAACCCACCTTTCATTTTCACATCATTTGATAGAAACCTACAAAGTGGGCTTGGTAGTGGAAGACTCATTCCCCCCTCCTCCCCAGGGACACCTGAAGCACCTCTTTGTTAGCAAAGGTCCCACACCTATGGCTGCTGGGGGACACATTCAGGTCAGAAGCTTTAGTGCAACAGATCAACAGGGACAGTTCCCAGTATTGCAGGTCAGCTGGGGCCTTAGTGTAGACTTACTGCCTAAAAATGTTTTTAAAAACAGCATCCTGCACATGGATTTAGGTTTTTCTGACACTTTTAGAAATGGGGAAAAAAAGCCCTGTGCTGTTGGGATTTATAAAACTTGCATGTGACTATTGACCATGCTTTTTTCTGTCTTTCAGTCTTCCACTTATTCAGGACTGAATTTTTTTCCACACTTACTCAAACTTTTGCTCTACAGTATTGTTTTTATGTTTATATATTGTTACAGTGTGTTTAATCATAGTATCTGATTCTGCTGAAAACAAAATTTCTTCTTGCTCAGTATCCTGGGATTTTTCATCTTCTCTGACCTTTATTTAAATAAATTTTTTGAATCCCTTTTTTACCCTTAGGTTTTTTCATCTCTCCTTCATCCCTAGCTCCTTGTCTGCACATTGCGGGAGTGCTGTCAGTGTGACCCTAATGTGAGAGCTTGGTAGGAATTCTGGAAAAGTTTTGAGATGAGTCAGAATGACTTTGTCCAGCCTCAGTTCCAGTATTAACTAAATGCATTGAATGAACAGTGCCTTTCACGGTGAATAGATGAATGATCACCTTAGGAAACCCCTCTTTTACAAACGGAGGAGGACATGGTCCCCGGGGGCGCTTTGCTGTTTTTTAAAAAAGTGATATTTAACATTGCTACAAGCTAGTTGTTGTTTAAAAGGACTGATTAGCACAGTTGTTGTCCATCACAGTGTGCTGCGCTTTCGGTGTTAAAACATTAGCCAAGTGCTACCCTAAAACCATTAAACTACCTTCAGTTTCAATCAGTTTTTCTAACACAGCCTGATTAACAAAGTTCTGTTTACCCATATGGGATAAGGTGAGTGACCAGATGTTCTGATTTTAAAAGATCTGTTGGTGTCCCAGTGATTTCTGCTGGGACATTGAATTGTCCCAGATTTTCCTGCTGGGAGCTTGAGCAGCACAAAAGTTGCTTGCAAGGTAAAGCCCCTTTAGCCACTAAGGAGTTTGGAAAGAAGGATTAAAGGAGGATCCCCTCCGAGAGGGGAAGATTTGTCCACTGTGGCTCAGATTAATACATGAGTTATTATGAATATCTGTGCTGGTGTCCTTTGCGGGGGAGAAGCTACAGGAAAAAAAAAAAGAAAAAACAAAAAAAGAAAAAACCCCAACTCTGCAGCCTAGAGCAACTTAAGGACAAGAGGCTGCTTTTCCCTCCTGTAGATCTATTGCTTGTACTACATGCAGAACACTGAGGAATTCTTAATATACTTTGCTCCGTGGTGGTTTCGGTGTCTGTGTGTGTATAAGGGGTAAGGGAGGAGGGCAAAGGGGAAGGAAAAAGAGGGAGAGGGAGAGATAGAAAGAGAGAGGAAATCCTCTTTGTCCTGTGAAGTGCATCACACAGACCTCCGGTGTTGTAATGTAAAACCTCCAGGGTGGCTAGAATGACCATATGCTGTGAATGTGAGTGCTGTGCCTGTTTAAATGTAAATTCCCTCTGTATCAGAAGAAAAGAATATCTGTTTAATATGGAATGAAGGCGGTTTGGCAGGATATGCACTACTTCAGGTAAGCCAGAATAAACAGCAACATTGATTAAAAGGAGCCCCCCATTCTGCACCTGTCATATTCACCTCCTTTGCCACAAAGGCCTTGCCGGTTTATTTACCTGTAGAGCTTTTATAATATTTTGCTTTCTAAAGAGATTTGGAAGGCACCTGCCCCACCTTTGGCATTTCTTTAACAACAAAGCACTTCAGGCTCAAGTGCAGGAGCCCATTGTTCTGCTCCGCAGCATGGAAAAGAAGATGAATCCAGAAGCGCAGGATCCAAACAGAAATTATTATTGATTTAATCACATAATCAGCAGCAAACACTTCAGGCTAAGATAGCAAATCCATAACAGCCTGCCCACATAACCACCCTTACAAATTTACCAGCAAACCACTGCGCACACTTAGCAAACAAGAAGAGCAAGGGTCACCTTCACTTGGCGGCAAAATATTGACATTCCTAAAGCTTAAATATGTTTTGAGTTAAGTGTTATCAATCAGTGATAAGAGTTGAATGTCTGTTAAACATAACTACATTGGCAGAAGGATTATAGAATGCTTTCTTGCCATAATCTAGAAGCATCTTTCAGACAAAACTCTGCTTGAAATCAATTGTGCACAAGGAGCTGCCTGCTGAGAGCCATTCAGTGTCATACAAAAGGAGAGAGAGTCTCCCTGTGATCTTTAACCATAACCGGTTATCTAATGAGACCAGGGCTTTAATTTCTTTTCACATCAAACATAGAATCAATGCTCTGGATTCAACAATGTGTGTAAACAGGCCGTGAAGCCATCTCTTCAGCTGGCAGCCAATTCAGCCTTCCCAGCCCCCGGCGTATTTATTGCAGCGAATCCCCCTTTAGTTCCAGGTAACTGCTCCCATCACCTTGCTGCTGGCTCCCTCCTCGGGGGTGACAAGGCGAGCTCGCTATTGTCAGACACCTTCCTCTGGCTGCGTAAAACTTGGGGAGCTTGCTCTTGTAGCAACACTGGAAAAAGTATTTTCAGGCTTCTTTTCTGATCAGTTTAGCAATCCTGCCTTGGCTTTAACTATTCCTACAGGCAAATGGTGTTCCTGTCCACCTCCCCATCACACTTTGCCGTCAAACGGCCGGATGCTGCTTTCACTCAAACAAATACAAAACTGGAGTCACGTCACTGTAGTTTACTTTGGAATTACACTGGCATAACAGGTGACAACCTGGTGCGAAGAGTATAGAGCGAATGTCGGCTGGGAAAACCTAGTGACATTCCAGAGAGGATTAAAATGAGGTTCAGCAAACTGATTCATTCAGCCCTTGTCCTGCTCCAAGATATTTACATAGTGTGGGTTTTTTGTTCGCAAGGAGGGCATTTTATAGCATCAGTGTCTATTCCTAAAGATTTTTAAATTTTATTCTGCATATAGCAGAGCAAATAGTATGAAGACAGCCCCTCTGGATGCATGCCCTAAATAAAGAAAAGGACTTTCCCTAAATTTTATGTTGCTGCTACCTTGTGTCCTTACTGAGAGAAATGTGGATGGCCCTGTTGTGTGGATTTGATGAGTAGAGATGCAGTATACTAGCCTCTCTCCTGCGTTAGGCTGTGCTATCTCGCTGCCCCTGGGCTCTGACTGCTCCCTTACCCAGCCTCGCTGCCGCAGGAGATGTTGGCACCTCTGTGCTTTGTCGTGGCTGTCTCAAAGCACAGAAACTAAGATGCCATGAGCTTCAGCCATCAGTGGTCTGCTCGAACCCAAACTGGCTCAGCTATGACTCCGAGAGCTGCAGCTTCCACTCAGGACCACATAAAAACTTACCTGTCTCTGTATTTCCATGTAATAAGTTTCCAGTAACGCATGATGTTAAAATCACTCCTAAAAAATAAGGGAATACAGTAAAAAAATAATACTTGATTGCATACCTAGGAGTTTGCTTGGGAAAGCAGAGACTGGGAGTATCTGTACATACCAGAAGTGTTTGGGATGAATCACGTGTCAGCTATCTCATCGAAACCTGTCTTAGAAACTTCAAAGTGGGTCAAGTCTATGGACAGTTTAGCACTTCAAGAGTGATGCCCTTCAGACAGACTGCTACTGTATTGAGCTGCTTTGAACCTCGCTGGGCTCTGATTGCTGAAACTGATGTGAGGGTTCCGATTTTTTAGCCATTACTGTAAAAACACCAGCCCGTGGGGAGAGACTAAAGGAGGGGTGAACTCAGAGCTTCCTCCTTGCGTGTTCCCTCAAGCCCCAGGGCTCGTCTCCCTCGTCCAGGCTGCTTCAACCCCATCAATACTCCAGAATAGGGCAGGAGAAGAAGCCGAGATGTCTGACACTGAACTGTTTCAACTCAAGAGAAGTAGCAAGAGCAGTATAGTTCCTCTTTGGCTTAAGGGAAAAGAGGAGAAAGGGGAGAGGCAAGTGGGGGATTTAGAGGGATGGGAGAAAGAGTCAGTATGATGGAATGTGACCCGAAAAACTAAGCTCAGAAGCAATTGGGATCTTTGCCTCTTTTGTCAGTGCAGCTCCTAGCGTTATAGTAGTGGGAAGGCTCTTTCACGGGATGGTTCTACAAACAGAGTAACATCAGCTTAAATAGTGTAGACGAGAGGTGAGCAAATGATGGGGAAAAAATTGAGCTGACCCCTAGAAATGACAAAAAAGACCAAAACAAAACCCAAACCCCTGCATTTAGCAAGTGTTTCAGAATGGCTGTGGAGACACAGTTATTGAAAAGCAGAAATAATCTCAGTTGAGCTGTAACAAAAAAACCCCCTCCAAACACCTGAAAACAGTTTGTATCTTCATAAGCTCTTTCTTTTCAGAGAGGGGTAGATTTTAACGTGACGCCCTACTATAGTTTTAGCAAGCTAGCCACAAATAGTCTGGGATTTGTCTCAGATCCCTCCCATCACCAAACTTGTTTCAAAACAGAACTGGACAAAGCCCTAAGCAACGTGATCTAACTTTGAATTTACATCTGCTTTGGGCAGGAGGTTGCACTAGAGACATTCTAGAGTTTCCTCCTAACTCACGTCATTTTATGGTTCTATGATTTTACCCAGCAAAAATGTTGACTTCAAAAAGCAGGATTCTGCCTGCTGGAAGGACGATGCAGTACCAGCTACAGGGAAAGAAAGCTGCCCTTTGTTGCAGAGCTTTAAGGCCATCATTTAGAAAAAATTTAATAGTTCATAGCTGCTGAATCCTGAGTATCAGTGAAGGAAGATACATTAAGCATGGAGCTCAGAAGGTCTCATAGTGCTTAGGAAAATTGGTGCCCGAATGCATAAACATTGAAGTGATAGAATAGGGATCCCAGAATAGGGACAGTGTTGTTATCAGGTGACTTTAGGAGAAGCTTCATGGTGCCAGAAGCCTGAAAGACAAGTTAAGTGGGAGGGGAAAAAAGGAAGAATAAAATAATCTCGAAAAAATTGAAGAGCAGAGCAACAGGCTCTTTTCCCTGGAGTTGCAGTTCTAGAAGAAACAATGATCATGTTGGAAAACTTAAAGATGTCCTCGTGAGTTACTTTAGAATAGAAGCAAAAGGCTCCTTTGTGCATCTCTGACATATCTCCCAGCAGATTTTTACAGTAAAATCTTGAAAAGGAAGTAAAACTGGGTAATGCTACCCGGTTATAGAAATAACGCTGTATATTATAACAAAGCATTTTTCTATATATTCATTTCATTAAAAATCTTTTTTAATTGATTCTCTAATTAACACTAACAACCACAAAGACAATCACAAACAAATATAGACATAAATCAAATAGATGCTGTGTAAAAAACGGAACTTAATTTAGCTTGCCCATAGAAATCATTATGTGAGAACACCTGACATGGCTCATACCCAAGTGATAGAGAATCTGAAAGATAACTATTGGAAGAGAATGATGATACCAAAAAATAAATTTTAACCCAAACACAAATACACCAGCTACCTGTAAACTGATGTAATATGATGAAGGCCTGGCTTGATTACCTAAATATAGAGCTCTAAATCCATACTTAGGCATATTAATGAGAGTTTTATTTTTCAGATGTGTTAATCATTTATAATGCCCTTGATAAGGGAGGATCGAGCCTTAACTACACAAATACAGCACCAAAAATAACACTACATTCTCATGGGATAAATTAACATAGTTATTGAAAAGTGTACATAAAATGATATTAGCTGTTTGTCTTCCACCGGTGATTCTTTCTATGGTTTAGAAAACTGCTGTAATCTGATTTCCAGTGCTTAATGATGTTATGTGAGAAATGCCTCTGAAGAAGTCAACATTAACATTTCCTCTCTTAGTGCAGGAGATCTGGCCTCTTGTTTTCCTTCAGCTGAAGCAGATGGGGGAAAATAGTAGTAAATAAAACAATAATTCATCCTTAATACTTTGAAGAAATTTACTCTTACATTGTTGGTAAAAATCAGCATCCATTTATGCATGGAATGATCTGGCAGTACTCGGGCCTCTTAACTTTAAGGCTATATCATTATAACATATTATATTGTATACATTTATTTTTACTTCAAAAAATATTTTTACCATTATTCTAGCTTTCTCAAATGTCATATTATTTATGCTGAGAAAGAATACCTAGTGGTAGGAAACCAAGAATACCAAATGGCAAGTTCTAATGTCAAGTCAATCGTGAGGGTAAAGCTTATAAGACCTTGGGCAAATCTGTAATTTTTAAAATCTGTTCTCTTGTAGATGCTCAAAATTTTGTATATCATCCTCTGAGTATATTCATGATGATGGCCTGAATTTACTCAATTTCTCCAATTTTACAATTTCCTGCTGAAAAAACGGCAGCTTGGACTGAGCTTGTTTGGAACCTTTTTTTACAGTTAGCCTAAGTTCTGTCTGAAAATAGGTGTTAATATCTATTTCAGTTTTCACTGCTGTAAAATGAGGAGTTCATAGTGCTTACTTATTCACATGGGACGGTGCAAGAAGTTTAAAGAGAAAAAGTACCACACACACGAGCTCTGCTTCTGCAAACTAATGCACTTTGGATGATTGGTTAAAATACAAAGTGTTTTGAAACGGGAATTGTGAGTTATGAACGATGGCTCCAGCAGATGTTATCAGAATACAATACAAAAGAAATATTAGAAATTCCTTCATCTTGGTCAGCGGTCCAGGATATTTTGGGAGAATGAGAGTTTCTGAGGCTCTGCCTACTGAGTAGCCTGACAGCAAGCAGGAAGGCTGGTGAAGCGTGTCAGCAGCCACGTTAGTGTTGCCTCTGTAAATCCACCCGTGCATAACTACAGGTGTAAGGCTATTGCCTGTCGTGCACTTACAATTTCAATGCTCAGTATACCGGCAGAAAATGTGCAAACAGATGGTCAGTATATGAGACCAAAGTCTGTGCCTGAGGGACTGCACCCCCTGGGAGGAACTCACACTGGAGCAGTTGGTAAAGAACTGCAGCCCATGGTAAGGACTCATGTTGGAGCAGTTCATGGAGGACTGTCTCCTGTGGGAGGGACCCCACGCTGGATCAGGGGAAGAGTGTGGGGAGCCCTCCCTCTGTGGAGGAAGTAGCAGCAGAAACAACGTGTGATGAACTGACTACAACCCTCATTCCCTATTCCCTGCGCTGCTAGTGGGGTGGAAGCGGAGAAATCAGGAGTAAAGTTAAGCCCAGGAAGGAGGGAGGGGTGGGAGGAATGTGTTTTAAAATTTGGTTTTATTTCTTGTTATCCTGCTCTGATTTGATTGATAACAAATTAATTTCCCCAAGTTGCATCTGTTTTGCCCATGACGGTAATTGCTCAGTGATCTCCCTGTCCTTATGTCAACCCATGAGTCTTTTGTTATATTTTCTCTCCCCTGTCCAGATGAGGAGGGGAGTGACAGAGTGGCTTTGGTGGGCACCTGGAGTCCAGCCAGGGTCAACCTATCACAAACATACAGATCTCTTACCTACATGTCTCAACTTTTTGCATGTCTGCATGTATGCTTCGTGATTAACTAACGTAAAGCCACTGTATAAATATATATGCTTTGTTCCCAAATGCACATCACAAAGGAATAAGATTCAAATTTGAAGATATTTGCCTACAAACCATCCATGCTTAGGAACAGGTTAGGGAAAGACTTTTTTCCTTGCATTTGCCAAAATTAATCAAAAAGTATCTCCAAAAGCTTTCAGATTTGGTCATTTGCTGAGCCAAGGTATGCCATCTTTGGGGAATAGAGAAAGACATAAAAAAAGGCAATCCCACAGGATGGAAAGGGGTAGTGATACCATCACCAGGGCAGCTGAAGTTTCCTGTCTGTGATAAACTGGGTCAAGCTGGAATTTTTGTTTTGAAGTAGAGAGAGAATCTACATATCCCTCTCCTTCTTCTCACGGAGCATGCTTAGTTCTCTGTAAATTCTTAGAATTGCCAATTTTGATCAATCCTTCCCTAACAACAAGACAAGATGAAACAAATTAAACCAAACATTGCAAAGATGGCTTATCATGCAAAACTAACAAAAAAATAATCTCTGGTGTTAACAGTAAAGCTACTTTAAAGTGATAAACCAGAGAAAGTACCAAAAACTTAAAAAAAAAAGGTCAGGAAACACTGGAGCACCACTGTTAGCATTACTGTTCTATTGAAAACACGAGCAAATAGTCCACTTGACTTAGTTTTTTCCTCAATCCTCTTAAAACTTTTAGTTCTCAAACTTCTCAGGGAAAGGAAAAAAATCTAACTCATAAACAAAGCCCTAAACCTAGCATTTGTCATTTTGTAATGACTAATTTCCTTTTCAAAACAAATTTTTATTTACATGCTTAAAGTTGAAAAAGTAGGCTAAAAACTGCTTCCCTGACCTGCTGTTGCATTAATAAGTCACGCTACTACTTTAAATAAGAAGCATCAAGAAAACTGAAAATCAGTCAAAATGTTAGTGAGAAATATTCAAAATCAATACTATGTAAGGGTTCGGTTGTAGTGGGCTTCTGATCCTCAATACCCCCAGCTCCAAAACCCTAATGGACGAAGTCGGGTTTCTCCTGATGTTTTCTGCCAGAGGTTCCAGGTGAGACCATGATCCCCATCTGCTGTATAGTGTACGTTTTGCACAGCTGGTCCTGTCCAGGCAGGCCCAAGAGCTACTGCACGAACCGTCTCCTGTTTGATGTGCTCAAAGGCTTGTTGTTGCTTGCGACTCCACTCGAAACAGTTCTTCTTTCGAGTTACTCAATAGAGAGGGCTCACAAGCTGACTATAACCTGGAATATGCATTCTCCAGAAGCCCACAAGGCCTAGGAAAGCTTGTGTTTCCTTCTTGTTAGCTGGTGGAGACATAGCTGCTATCTTGCTGATGACATCTGTGGACACATGACAGCATCCATCCTGCCATTTTATTCCCAAGAACTGGATCTCCTGGGCAGGTCCCTTGACCTTGCTTTTCTTCATAGTGGAACCTGCTCCCTTCTCAAGAACTTCCTCTGCTTTGTTGCCCCACACAGTGATGTCGTTGACCTATTGTAGATGTTCAGGGGCATCACCCTTCTCCAGTGTAGTCTGGATTAGTCCATGACAAATAGTGGAGCTGTGCTTCCTCTCCTGGGGCAGTTGATTACAGGTGTACTGGACATCCCTCCATGTGAAAGCAAACTGTGGCCTGCACTCAGCTGCCAAAGGAATTGATAAAAACACATTGGCAATAGCAATGGTGGCATACCACTTAGCTTCCTTTGACTCTAGTTCATACTGAAGCTCCAGCATGTCTGGTACTGCAGCACTAATTGGCGGCATCACCTCATGCAGGCCATGATAGTCTACTGTCATCCTCCACCTCCACCTTCCATCAGACTTCTGCACCGGCCATATGGGACTATTAAAGGGTAAGAGGGTCTTGCTGATGACTCCTTGGCTCTCCAGTTGATGAATCAGTTCATGGATGGGAGCCAGGGAATCTCGGTTTGTGTGGTATTGCCACCGGTGCACCGCTCTGGTAGCAATTGGCACCTGCTGTTCTTCAACTCGCAGCAATCCCACAGTGAAGGGGTCTTCTGAGAGGCCAGGAAGGGTAGATAGCTGTTTGATCTTCTCGGTGTTCACAGTGGCTACACCAAAAGCCCATCAGTACCCCTTTGTGTCCAAGTACCCTCTCCTGAGGTAGTCCATACCAACTATACAAGGGGCTTCTGGGCCAGTCACAATGGGGTGCTTCTGCCGCTTGCCCTCTGTTAGGCTCAACTCAGCCTCCAACCTGGACAGTTCTTGTCATCCCCCTGTCACTCCGGAGATCCAGATGGGCTCTGTGCCCCTATACCCAGAAGTCAGCAGTGTACACCGGGCACCAGTATCTACTAGAGCCTTATACTTTTGTGGGTTCAATGTGCCAGGCCATCGAATCCACACAGTCCAATACACTCAATCATCCCTTTCCTCCTCCTGGCCGAAGGCAAGGACCCTCTATTGCTGTTCGTCATTAAAGTATTCACTGTCTGATCTTTGCAGTGCCACACCAGAAGTCCCCTCACCAGGGTCAAGGGGGGTGATCTCAGTTCTTCCACGTCTGGGGGACTCTTGATTGCCTTCTTTGGTTGCTGCAGCAACTATGCTGATGTCCTTCTTGGGTGACCTCCTCTTGGCAGGTGTCTTCCCTCTCAGCTCACGTACACAGGCTTCCAATTTAAAGGTGGGTTCACCATCCCACTTCCTCGTGTCTTCCTCCTGGTCAAGCAGGGAGAACCAGAGTGTGCCACTCAGCATGTGCCTGGGGCTCCCTTTCTCTCTGACAGAGGCAGGAAAGGATTGTTTTTTTGGGGTGCTCCTGGCAGCCAAGGTGCTGGTCCGTAGAGATGAGGAGGTGCAGAGATTTTCTTCGAAATTTTGAAGCCAGGAAGACACTCTCTCCACAGTTGGTGTATCCATATCCAGGCAATACATCGCTGCCAAGCTGTTAGCATATGACTCTGGGGCACCTTGAATCACATGGCCTGGGTACACGGGACATCCTCTGGATCCATGGAGACCTGATCATCGTCTAGATCACTGTAGATAACTTCCACCACTGCTAATTCTCTCGG
Organism: Pterocles orientalis; assembly: GCA_011057875.1. NCBI lineage: Eukaryota > Metazoa > Chordata > Aves > Pterocliformes > Pteroclidae > Pterocles > Pterocles orientalis. The sequence goes on along the minus strand of WKFP01014996.1, from coordinate 520,355 downwards.
GTATTGAATGCCTTCATCTGCAGCATTTCACTTTGCTGGGGAGCTTGCAAGGTCTTCCTTGAATGGATATCTTGCCTTCACACCTGAGAGGACCTGTCTCCAGAGACTGCAAATTGCTGCCTCTCTTCCAATCTCTCAATTTTCCGGTTTCTAGCAAGGAATGCCAGCTGCTGGGCTTCTCTACCTTCCAGCTGCTGACTGTCAGCCCCATTATCCCAGCATCAAAGCAGCCAGGAAGCAATCCGCTAACCTTGCTGATGGCCATCATCTTTCTGCAGGTCTCGAAGTTGTGATGAAGTCAGGGACTGGGTGGTTTCTGCTTCCTGTCTGATTTCTCTCACTCCTTCCTCCCCTCTCCTTCTCAAAGCGCTGGGTCCTAGATCAAACTCTTCCTCTTCTTCCTCCTCCCTTACTAAACAATGATATGGACCTGCTGATCTCCTTGTCCACTGCTTCTTCTTTACTACTGGGGCAATTACTGTAGGTATTACTGTCTCAGCCCTGATCTCAACCATGGTGTCTTCAGATGCAGTTTGGGTTCCTGCCTCCACCACAGTCCTCTGAGAATGCTGAACTGCAGCTCGATAGGCACGGGCCAGGCCCCAGTACAATCCTAAGAGCTGTTGACTTTCACTGGGTTATGAAAGGCACACTTGTGTCAGGTGGCGTGTCAGTTTGCCAGGGTTGCTCGCTTGTTCAGGTGGGAAGTCCCAGGCTATAGGAGGTGATAACCCTGCCCAAATCCTTCCACATGCCCTGCCACCCGGGGACCGGCTGCTTCAGGGCACATCTTGGTATTTCTTCACCCAAAAATTGCCTTCCGTTACACCAAGATGAGACCAGACTCCACAAAACCCATAGTATACTGATAATATTAATTAGTAGTATTATATAGCTTACATAGGGGTGAACAAGGACCTTGGGAGACTCCGTTATAAAGCCACCCAACTCAATCCCAGGTAGGGAGAGGAAGATGTAATCCTTCCTTGCCCCATGTTGGGCATCAAAGGGACTGTGGTGAGTTAACCTTGGCTGGATGCCAGGTGCCCACCAGGCCTCTGTGTCACTCCTGCTTCAGAAAAATAAAGGGGGACAATAAGATGAAAAACTCATGGGTCAAGATAAAAGCAGTTTAATTAAACCAAAGGCCAAGACCATGCACAGAAACAAAAGGTAAACAAAGGTGTTATTCTCTACTTCCCCTCAGTAAGCAATGTCCAGCCACTTCCCAGGAAAGCAGAGCTTCAGTATGTGTAGCAGCTGCTCCTGGGAACAAATGCAGTAACAAACACCACCCTCCTGCTCCCTGCCCTTGGCTTTTACAGCTGAGCTGGTGTCACATGGTATGGAACGGCCAATCCGGGTCAGCTGTCCCAGCTCCGCCCCCCTCCGAGGATGTGTTATAGACACCCTGCTACCTGCCAGTGCAACACTTGGCATTATGGGGGCTACTATAGTGGTGCTAACTCTATCTCAGCCAGACCCAGTACATGTTTTCTTAAGATGTAAGCTAGGACAAGTAGCAGCTTTTGAAGATTAGCATGAAAGGGTTAGAATTTAACTTTCAATCTGTATTGTGTCTGTGGATTTTAGTAAGGTTCATTAAAATTTATTAAAAGTGATCTTCAGCATTTTCTTTTAAAAGGCTCATGAGACCCCTGGGACTCAAAGATACTATCATTATCAATTTTATCAGTCCAACAGACTTTGTACAAGAAACTTGGACAGCACATAAATAAAGAGAAATGAAGATGACTATCTCTGCTTCAGTTTTGCAAAGTGGGTAGAAGTAGTTAGAGCTAGTGAATCTGTTTATAGCAAATAGCTTGATTAATTTAGCCTTCTAGCTTGCTTCTAAATTGTTCTCAGATGGACTCTCATATTTATAGAATTGTTTCTTCTTCAAAATTGTTAAACAAAAAATGTTCTCTGATGTTACCACTTGTGATCTGTTTATGAACCATGTGTATCAACTCTGTCTTAGTTACTACTTGCTACTGGCTACTTTTGTATGTAATATGGGTTTGGTTACATGGATTTCTGAAAAATTTCTCCCAAGTTCACACAATCTTTACTCACATACTCTTCAGATTTTTCACATTTGGGAGAAATTCTTTGAATAAATATTTGTTTGTGCAAGAGTTCATGCAGAACAAAATTAAAGAAGTCATGAATATTGATAGCAACAAATCTGTTGGTTTTATTTTAACAATTGCCTGCATTTTTTGTTTTGTTTTACAGTATTAATTCAGCTGCAGTAGACAGGAATATGGCACGCTTCCTGTGTTGGCAAGACTGCAAGAGCTGAGGGAAAGCAGCTTACCTGTCTCTGAAATATTTCAGGACCTTCAGCTAGTTTAAAGCTCAACCCGGGCAGGTTCTAAATGATTTCTACAAAATACTGAGCACAACACTGGCACTGGCTCTTCTTTGAAGCTATGGATAGTCAGTGCCTTCCAGGAGATGCTTCATGGCAATTTGTTTTCTATTAACATTTACAAACACATCCTTGGTTGACAGAATGTTGTCAGAATGTGAATGGCTTGTAAACACTTGTTGAAAGATATGTGTTAACGTGGAGGTTTGCAGGCATATGGGAGCGGTGGCTTCTTAGCAATGTGCAGGATCAGACCCTAACACCACTCATTTTCAGCCACATTTTATGAACACGGATACAGTGACTATGTCCTTATGAAGCGGATCAGAGAATGCCTTCACAGCTTTAATCCACAAACAACACTTGTGGAGGCATTTGGAGGTGGGATGCCAAGATCTGCACAGGAACTCCTCCCAAAATCAAAGGGATTTGGTTATGACGTGAGAGGGCATGCTACAGTCTGTCTTCTTATTATCAGTGTTTCCTATGATAGCTTAATATATTTGAGAGAAGTCTATCATCAGTTTGTTTAGGATGAGGGAAGAAAAAGGTGATCCATGCACATAAGACATCTCATGGTTGAGGGACAGAGATGGAAAAAAAAATTACTATAGAAACTGCTAGATGGTATACAAAGGTAAGCCCCTTTCTAATATTTTTGCATTAACAGAGCATATTCTTCAAATATACCTATTGAACTAATTTAATTTCATTTGTAAAAATGTAGCTCTCCCTGAAATTGTCAGTGATATGATAAAGCTAATTAAGACATGCATGGTGTTAACAGTTTCATTAGAGGAGATAATATTGCACAAGAAAAATAAGAAATCATTATGATGAATGCCTCAACATTACATTACATGTTAATGAAGTGTAAATGATCTAATTATTTTTGAAAGAATACAGATTCGATTAAACTGTCGGAATTAAATTGGAAAGGACAGCCTATTGTACTTTTTATGTACAGACAAGTTAGCGTTAATTAGGCACAATCTACAGGAACAAATGAGGCACAACCCTCGGTGAACAATCATGTATCCGTTGCTCAAGGCAGGTTTCATAAAGAAATATATTAGGGGAAAAATTGTAAGTCAATTAAATACAGTGCTTTAGCAGTGGGAGGGAAAATGAGCAGAACCTCTGTTCCCTCCCCCTACATTTTGAGTGTTTATAATGCAATCACTCTGCCAGTTCTGCTCCATCACTAATTTCATAAATACTAATTTTGCTGATGAGACATTTTGATTGGTTTGCCATCTACTTTCCACAAATTACTTTCTGGAGGTAACATGTATTTTTGGGTGGAAATCTTTTTCTTTGGGCTCTGACCTAAGGTCAGATAAGAGAAAAATTAAGCTAGTAGGCCATGTAGGTGAGGAAGCAGATGTCACTCAACCACTAGTTGACCTCACCTGGCTGTTTCTGAGGGAGGGATAGTTATGTGAAATTTAGAAATCTGAATATATTGGTTTGGGTTTTTTTCTGTCACGTGATTAACAGTCATTGGAAAAAAATTTAGGAAGCCTTTGACCTCAGCTGTCACTCAGAGCCCAAATCAAACCTCATTTTAGTTTCTTTAAGCTACTTGTCATTTTCTCTCCATTTCAAAAGCCCTCTATAGAACCTCTTGCCACTGCAAACATGGCATTAAAATGATTTGAAGGAAAAAAAAATCTACTAGGTTAGCTCAAGCTGATTGAAGAGTCCTGGAGAACTCAAACACACCGGTGAGGTTCCTGTATATCTGGGTGTGTCATTACAATGGCATCGAGCTTCAAGGCTTCCTCGCCTTGCACAATGAAGAAATAGAGGCACACCAGCCTACTCACTCTTCATCTAGTTAAGAGAAAAGTGAAAAAAAAAAATCTGCTGATAATGCTGTCAGTCAACCACGCCCAAAATCCAGCTGACCCTTATAAAGCCAGTCTGTAAAGCAGAGCTGAATGAGTCCTTAGTGCATATAAACTAACGCTGCTATAGGTATTGTTACCAGCAAAACTTGCTTGTAGGACATTTGTAGAGTGTCTACTGGGACTTATTCAGTGTGCAGGAAAGAAGCCATAACCTTTCCCATCCTTTTTCTCCCCTACTCTCTCTCCACTCCCTCCTTTGTTTTTTTTTTTTTAAATTAACCCCTTTTTTTTCCACTTTCACACAAAGTGCATCTCAGTGCCAGAGAAGGCAACGTATGTAACTCTCATCTGCTGTTTTTACTACGTAGTCTTTTAATGGGATGTAAAATTTTTAATCCTTAAAGGGTGGGGCCCAAGACAAAAGTCTTGTCATACTCAGGTCTGAGCCCACTTCACTACCCTTGCACCCACCTTGCTGGGGAAGAATGCAAAGCAAGGCTAGTATGTGTGGTACTCATCCATTCCTCTGTCACAGGTTTCCTAGTTATTTCTCCCAAATCAGAAGGTTTGAAGTGTGCCAAGCACCAGAAAATTCTACTGATTTGGAAATCTTTGGTGGATTTCAATTTCATGACAGCTTTTCTTGCTCTGTTGTTGAACGTATCTTTGCAGCGTACACAGCATCCTGTGACAAGCTGTTCCGCAGCTTTACAAACTGCATTTTTTATGCCATCCGATGCAGGCCCATACCCATGTATTATACACTAGAAATTTGTTTGTGGCAAAGGGTATCAAGAATAGTTTTACTCCCAAAAAGTTATGTAACACAAATGATATTATATGATTAATTGCAAAATTACTCAGGAATTTTACTTCTATGGAAAAAATCCTATTAAAAAGGTAAATGAGTTATTATTTGTGTTCCTGATCTTTCAGTTGGATCTCACTGCTGTGAAAGGATCAGGCCCTTCTTCCTTTCAGCCATTTCCCAGCCCAGGCTACCAAGAGGCCACTTGGACAGCTGCTGAATAGCTGGAGAACATCCTCCTGTTTTGCCATTTCTGAGAATACGTATGTTATGAAAGCAGAGCATTGTGCAGACCCAGATGGACCACTCCCTGGAAGTTGTGTGGATGAGCGACGAAGCACACTGTTGCACTGAGAAGTCTTTCTGAGCAGTTCAGATGCATTTCGTGGCTTTGGCTCTGCTTGCTATGTCAAGGCTAAGCTCCTCAACCTGACTGCATAAAGAGAGGCAGGACCTACCTTTCTGCAGAGTTAAAATACCATTATGTTATTGACTTTTTCCATCTGAATTTAGTTATTTCATAAAATACTATAGAATCAAAAAGGATAATAATGGATAAAAACTACAGACAGAAACCTTTATTGGAACCCTCAGCACTAATATATATAATCTGGGCTATAAAATATAAAATACAGTATTTTGTTAGTAGCTTATAAAGATATTGACAATTCTCTTGTTACCCCAAGTAGATTCATAGGATAATCAACTTCAGGTAATACTTATTATTAATCTTTTATGTTATATATTCACAATTCAGCTTTTTCAAATTTATTTTGCTTGTAATTATCTCTCTGCTCTATATAACAGAACAAAAAGCTGTCACAAAATTTGATGCGGGATAGTTAACAATATTTTCTGCACAACTCCTACTGAGTCCACCCAAATGCCAAATTAACCCCTTTTACTAATAGCAGAATGCAATAGCACTGCACAATTCAGATCAGACGTTCTCTTCCAGAATGCAATACCTCAGGAAGGACACCAACGCAATTGGTGAGAAACAAGCCACCAAACAAAGGTCAAATCCTGGGTTCAGTGTAAACAGCAGGCAAGCCAGCCTTCCTCACACCAGCTCAGAGACAACAAAAGGGTCACAGCGGTATACCCAGTGTTAGAGGCAGATGTATTTTCTATAGTGTCTTCTCCCTACAAGCCATCGCTCAGGATTACACAGAGCTGCACCGCCACTGGATGATCCTGCAGGTGACCACCCACAGCACCTGCCTTCCAGGCAATGGCATCATCCAGTCTCACATGTCGCCACACAACCATCAAGGCTGACACCAAACCAGATATCTGTTTCACAGCCTCCCTCCTCTGCTGGCTGTGCTACTTGCTGGTTTCCGGTGTAAATGTATTCATAGGCGGGATATGCCCACTGGTTCTGTGTCAACATTGTCCTTAAGCTTAAAGAACTGTTCCTCTGCTAGTGTTTACCTTTCTGATCCATTTACAGAGACAGTTATTTCCCTGCTCAGGTTTGTTTTGCCTGGCTAAACATAGTTGGCTTTTTTCAGTTGCTTTCTGTAAGTGGGAATCTCCATTCTCCCAGTGACATGATGATCCTTCCCTGTGCGTCTTCTAGGCTGAACTCGTTTGTTTCAGACAGGGATGACCACAACTGAATGTGGTATTCTTGACAAAGTCTTGCTGATATAATAATAACAGCTTTTAATAATGTTTCTAGAAACACATTTATTAACTTTGATTTTCCATTAATATTTCTCACATCCGTTTTTGGACTTTTATCTCATCAATGGCTAGATGTTCTCAAAAATGGTGGGAAAAAAGGGCTAAAAGTCAAAGAAAAAAGAACAGAGCAACAAAAGCACCTGAAACGCACATTGTGTGGATGTCAGAATCTTAGAATCAGCTGTTCCTAATATGCTTTATTAGATGTTAATGTAGACATAGCCTAAGGCATTCAAACTTTAGCAAAGGCTAAAGATATCTGAGATAATGTTTCACTTTCGATTACTAGTTTCTAGTGGGCTAGTTTCTGTAAAGCCCATCAAGTGTTCACCTAATTCCTGCCCCGTCCATCCTCAGATTCTGCCGTGAAGGTCTAGATGCTGTAAATGGCATCACACCTTTTTGTATCTAAGCCTGAGTGTCACTGAGCAGAAAGGAAATAAAAATTCTGAGCAGAAGATTAGGTCAGTTTATAGTCCAGAGGTTTCGGATTATGGAAGACAAATTAAATCCAGTATTACTTTAGCTCTTCCTTCATTTTAATGGTCCTAATCATTGAAGTTGCTCTTTGGCCCTTTTGTAAAAAGCATTTTCTCTGCTTAAACCGTTGTACTTGAGGAGTGAGAAAGACTGCCTCTCAGATAAAGAAATGCAAATTTGTGTAAGTGCAAATTTGATGGAGGATAGTATAGAATTTTCTTTGTACGTACCTGATATCACCTACAGGCAGGATGAAGGAGAAGATGGAGAAATTTTCCATTTTTATTTATAAAGATCCAAGTACACATTCTGTAATTTCAACATTGTACTAACATTGTCAGTTTCACAATTTCCATTTGGTAGATTTGAGTTTTTTTAAACTCTTCCTCTAAATATTTAATCTTAACTCTTTTTCTTTTATTGTGTATCATGCTGGCAATGGTAATCAAATTTATTGTCATAGTTATTTGAAATATAATATGAGCTGACTGACCCAAAAGACTAAGTTAAATGTTTCAGATTAATTTTATTAATCCAATATATTCATTCATTCCCTGGATGAAACTAATAATGCTAACTATGCATTATTGTATAAATGTGGTGTTATATTAACAAATAAAATACTAAAGAAACGTTATGTAAAACTACTCATAATATCAGGATTCATCCAACAGCTTTGAACAACATTTTAAAATTCGATACAAATAATTTAGCTAATTTTTCAAGTTTTCTAAGGGAGTATCCTACATCTGGGAGGACAGAAAATAACCTGCAGCTAAGTCACACTTGGAACCTTGGTTCCTTAAAAGAATGGTGTTCTTCATAGTGAATGGTGTTCATCATAGGAAAAAAGGTATTTTTTAGCTAGGTCACTGTTTGTTTCCATGGATAAATTCAGTACTTACTAGTACAAGGGAAGTGAGCAATTTGAGCCTACACCATACCTTAAACATTATGCACATTGAGATGATGAATATGACATTTTACTTTTTACATATAATACTGTAAAAGAAAAAAATCCAGCAACAGTAAGTCAACAACATGTACACCTATTCGAATGGAGCTGTATATATTAGTTTCATGCTACTAACAGAAACTTCTGGTAATTTAAGGTAAGAAATCAACTTCTTTCACATACATGTAGGCAGCTCTACTAGATTTTAAATGAATAATTCGAATCTACTAAATGTAACACGGAACATACTATTTTTACGTTTTCTAGATATGAATTGTCATCATGCAGTGCAACATTTTTGAAGGGTCTGAAATAGTCTGATCTCTCAGTACGTTTATATTTATTGCTGTTGTCCTGTTTAATACAAATTGCAGGACTGACTATACAAGTTTTTGCACCTGTTTAAGCAATGACTTGTATGAAATCTGGTCTTGCTAGGAACTCTCATCTTTCTTTATTTTTTAAGATAGTGTGATTAATTTAATGAGACAGTATGATTTAAATTAATCATAATATAATAACAATCATAATCATAATAATCATATTTAACAAGGTAGTATGATTAATTTAATGAGTACTCTGATAGCCAGGGTGATTTGCAGCTTCTCCATTGTCTGAGAAGTGTTTTGTTGGAAGATTGTACATGCCACAGCCAAAAGCTATGTTTCCTTGAAAAAACATGAGCTATCATCTTTAAAGCAGACTTAAAGAACCTAATGAGTAGAATATGAAGGGAATATGCATCAGGTTCTTTCATCCAGGGTAAATTTTTTGCATCATTTTTGTATTCTAACAATTCCCATTAATGAAGTGTAGAATCCACAGGCACCACTAATGTGATATGGAAGCATAAGTCACTTAAAGCATTGTAACATATTTGATTAAACAATACAAGAACTTTGCATGTAGTAGGAAGTAGTGACCATCCCACTTGATGTGCACTAGTGTTCCAGTTCCTCCTCACTGCCTCAATTTTCTCTGCAGTGACGGCACAGCCACATTTTGCAGGAAACCAACTTGCTTTCCTCCCACATTTGTCAAAAGGAATCAAACTCCTGTGGGCCCTTTGCTAGAATGGACAATTTCAGCAGCTGTGGTGACAATGACCTGGACTGGATTTATGGTGCATTAAGAGACTGCTGCAGCCATGGCAGTGGACTTAGGGCAGCCATTTAACTCAACTACAGGGACCGAGATCCCAAGGTGAACATTTTGTTGTGTCTACAAAATATCTCCATGATACACACGTTGTAATCTTTCTCAGCTTGGAGACTTCTAATAGGGTTAGCAGTAAAACTCTAATAAGATGATGGCCCTGTATGGTTTGTACTTTGAATCCCTTGAGAGCTTTTTACTTATCTGTAAGACAGTCCTGCAAGTTGAATTTTGAAAACTTCCATTGTGGTAATGATTCACCACGAACTATGATGCTGTTATATATCCATGGTAAGCTTTTAATATAGCAGTCTCCAACTAAATAGATTTTCTCAATGGAAAACAGATTTATTTTTAACTTTATGTCTTCTTATACTGTAATTTGATAACTATAATGTCAATAGGTTAATCATATTGATGAAGTGCCCAGAGAGACTGTATTTAACACCGCTTACCCTGTGGAAAATAACCTGATTTACTGGAAACCTTTTCACCTTTAGTGACAGGGGAATAACTGTTAGTTTGGCCCTGTGTTCAAACATATAATTCCATAGGCAGGTATGTAACCCAAAGGCAATATTACCACTGAAGGATTGATCTGAATGAATAAGCTTTAAAAAGGGGGAGGGGAGAGAAAAGACAGAGAGAAAGAGGGGAGAGACAAAGAGAGAGTGCTACTGCAGGCTCGTATGTACTTGGGATCTTTCTTTCTATATAAAGTTCACTTTCAGATTGTTGTTTGGGCAAATTATTTCTTTTATGGAATCAAGATAATTGTTAGCTCCTCTTTAAGTTTTCTGAAGTCATGGATGCTAGCAGAGATTTTTTTTTAAAGACCTGCACAAAACAAATGAAATCTTACTCAGTGCATATACACAGACTAACAAACAACTTCCTTTAGAAAAACAAAGGATCACCAGTAAACTTCTTTCTTCTGAAACATACAGCTGCCAACATTTTGTTCTATATTTTTGCCGTGTATCTGGAGATTTTGAAGAGGTCAAACAGAATGCAAAGGCAGCCTTCATTGCACCAGTCCACTGTCTGTCTACGAATGTCTGCCCTGCAGCAGAAGTCATCCTAAAGTCTGCTCTTCCCATGCTCACCAAAATACATGATTACGGGAGCTGGGATAGCAGCAAAATACCAGCCATTAGACTACAGGAGTACCAGTGACTGAAAAGGTTGCTATGGAGTGTCTGCCTTGTGGAAGGAAGTCATACTTCAGAATAAATTTATTCTTCATTACCTAAGACACACTTTCTCTGGGAGACGGACCACCTTTGTAATCCAGCATACATCACTGAATTGTCAGGCACCAGCAAAATGCTTGCTCTGACAAATAAAACTAAAGAACCTGAAGTGAAGTAATGAGTGTACCCAAGACAGAGAAGCAAATTACTTTTCCTAATAAGGCACTTAATTACTCTAAAAATTTTTCTCAAACTGCTTTTGTATCTCATGTGTCTTTTGCTGAGGAAATGAAAATCAACACAAATAACATTAAGAGAACAGACAATACAGAAATTCCTGTTCAGAGCTGTAGCAGACGCCTCCTGTTCTGCAGAAGATCATCACCTGGTGATGGTGGGAATGTTGGCAGTGCAATATCATTTAATGTAGCTAAAGGAAGAGCATATTTGAGACATCTGCAGCTCCATTGTTTCCTCAGTCTGCAAAAAAAAGGCAGAGGAGCTGTGGGGGGCAGCATTGCCAAGTGCACCCACTGGTGCTATCTGTGCAATTTTTATTTCAGCATAATTGAAAGAAGAAACTATGACTCATGCAGTTAAATATAAGGAAAGGACAGCGTGAGTACACAGAAATAATCATGGTGTTTTGAGTTTCAGCTGAAAGAAGAGAACTATCTATTGCCAATCCTTATGATAAGAATCATTTTTTTTTTTGCAATATTCCTTCAGTAACCTCAGTTATGGAAGTAATGCAAAACCATGTGAGAAGTTCTACTTTGTTTCATCTGTAGCAGCTTTGCAGATCTATTATGGAAAATATGAGCCCTGAAGAAGGCAAATAATGAAATAACCAAGAAAATTATTTCATCTTCCAAGTCTTATTATTTTTGCTTCAGCCTCAGAATTTTGAAAGACCTTGTGAATGTCTGGGTGTGGGCAGGAAATCTGTAGATAAAGAAAACAAGACAGAGGTAGATGTAACACCACTCAAACCAAAAAAAAGATTTTCAAATATGACAAAGCATGTGAGGTATGCGTTAGGCCTGGAGACCCTGGTCAAGTGTTTGCTATCCACGGCACAAAGCACTTTATTTTCATGGAAGAAAAAACAGTGCCTCAAAGAATCACAGAATCACAGAATGTTAGGGATTGGAAGGGACCTCGAAAGATCATCCAGTCCGATCCCCCTGCTGGAACAGGAACACCTAGATCAGATCGCACAGGAACGCATCCGGGCGGGCTTTGAATGTCTCCAGAGAAGGAGACTCCACAACCTCTCTGGGCAGCCTGTTCCAGGGCTCTGTCATCCTCACTGTGAAGAAGTTTTATCTCACATTCAAGTGGAACCTCCTATGTTCCAGCTTGAACCCATTGCCCCTTGTCCTATCACTGGATGTCACAGAGAAGAGCCTGGCTCCATCCTCCTGACACTCACCCTTCACATATTTATAAACGTTAATAAGGTCACCTCTCAGTCTCCTCTTTTCCAAGCTAAAGAGACCCAGCTCCCTCAGCCTTTCCTCAGCAGGGAGATGCTCTATTCCCTTCATCATCTTCGTGGCTCTGCGCTGGACTCTTTCCAGCAGTTCCCTGTCACTCTTGAACTGAGGGGCCCAGAACTGGACTCAATATTCCAGATGAGGTCTCACCAGGGCAGAGTAGAGGGGGAGGAGAACCTCTCTTGACCTACTGACCACCCCCCTTCTGCTACACCCCAGGGTGCCATTGGCCTTCTTGGCCATGAGGGCACAGTGCTGGCTCATGGTCATCCTGCTGTCTACCAGGACCCCCAGGTCCCTCTCCCCTACACTACTCTCCAACAGGTCAGTACCCAACTTATACTGGTACCTGGAGTTGTTCTTGTCCAGATGCAAGACTCTACACTTGCTCTTGTTAAATTGCATTAAATTTTTCCCCTCCCAAATCTCCAGCCTGTCTAGGTCTCGCTGAATGGAAGCACAGCCTTCTGGCGTGTCAGCGACTCCTCCCAGTTTCGTATCATCAGCAAACTTGCTGAGGGTGCACTCTACTCCCTCATCCAAGTCGTTGATGAATATATTGAACAGCACAGGTCCCAATACCGAACCCTGGGGGACTCCACTAGATACAGGCCTCCAACTAGACTCCATCCCATTCACCACAACTCTCTGGCTTCTTTTCTCCAGCCAGTTCACAATCCATCTCACTACCCGAGTAGTTTACCATCTAACTGTACAACAAGAACCTAACAGGGTGTAACCCAAATGATGGAGGAGAAACACAAAGTAATACTGAGGTAGTCATGGACAGTGTAAGCAACTATGGTCCAGCATGACTGTCACACACTTAATTCTTAGGATGTTGGAATTTTGTTCTGACTTATATCAGCTTTGTTTTTATCACAGTCCCTATTTCCTGACACCTGTCAGATTACTCGATAAATAACCACAACACTAGCTGTACTTTAGGGCAAACATGGGTGTATGTAAAATAAGTTTGGGAATGGATTTTCATATTTTTAACTCTCACTGAGTGTAGCCCTTCGTCAGAAGCTAATTTGATGAAGCAAGGTCTGCACGTGCCCAGTGGTGCCCTCAGCATGCACCTCTACCTAATAACTAGTAGGAACAAAGAACAACTTGTTACTTGCATAATGGATTAGGGCTTTATTTTTCTAAACTAGCCCAATATCCACAAATCCTCATTTTTTAACAAATCATTTGATAGGGTAAAATTCAGTATAGATTTCTGACTATTCTGAAAGTGATTCAGTTTTCACTTGGTGGCAGATGGACACTGTTTCATGGCTTTGATAGTTGGTCTACAGTTGCCCTCTTGAAACTCCTAGTATCGCCTCTGTTATTTGCCCAGATCAGTTACCAAATTGCAGAGAGCTTTGGGGCAAACAGCACACCCCAAGGCCAAGTGCGGAGAGCACCAAAGAGGAGACATCACCTTTTTCAGATGCCTTAGGAGGAACTTGAATTTATTTTCCAATCCTTGGGTTCAGTGTCATGGTTCTAGCCAGCAGCCCCTCTCCAGTCCACAAACCTGCCCAGTTCTGCCTCTCAGCAGGAAGGGGCATAGTCAGTCTGCAAGGCAGAAGATGAATTTCCTTCTCTCCTGAGAGGATTTTCTGGTGAGGAAACACAGGGTTTTTGCATTCTGCTGAGTTTTTCTTAAAAAGTAGTAACATCTGAGGAGCAGGTTCAAAAAGGAGCTGTGTTAAATGGGGGCTATAATTTCTGAAGTGGTGTTTTTTTTTCAAAGATCCTCAGCTGGCAAAGGTGGACTGGTAATTGCAAAGCTGAAGGAGGAAAGAATAAAATCTGGTTTAGGATAAAAGGACAGAAATCTCCAGTCACTAGTTTTTAGAAATCTCTAGAGTCATCATCTATGTCCAGTTCAAAGGAGGCTGACAAATGTAAGCTTTTGCTACTATTAGAGAACCCATGGCCAGGCAGGTCTGCACTTTACTGTCAGTATCCGTGATTCTCTAGAATCTGTCCTCTCAAGAGGAGGCTTACAGTGAAAAAATTGCAGGCAAAACTTGAGGTTTTATTGCTTATGTAGTTAATAACTTCATGGAAACTTAAAAATCCGGAAAATTGTTAGACGGTATGACTAGTAGTACACTTTAAGAAGTACTTTAAGAGGTGTTTGTTTGTCTAGTGCTTGTGAAAATTTGATTTTTTTTGAAAAGGAGGAAGTGTGCTGTGTTAAATTGATCCATCCCTGCTGTGCTGATAGATACCTTGTCTCTTGCTACTGATTGTGGTAGTTGTGGATCTTCAGTAGGGCTTGACAAACTATTTACAGTGAAATTAAAAATTCTGAAAAATGCAAGAAATTTGGATCCCATCTTATGTTTATAATAATAGCCTTATTTCACAAATTACAAAATGTCATTTAGCTTTTAACCTTCAAAATAAATACCAAAACCCAAGTAGAAACAAGCTTAGTGACACCCACAGGCATCAGTACTGTTGCAGACAGATACTTTGTGGCGTGAGATATTTGGTGTCCTAAAATGTAAAAGTTAATCAAATTCCAAATATTTTAACGGCTAATGCTATGATTTAAAAGTCCTAGTGTTTAACTACTGATTAATTCAAAAGAAGGTTTGTTAAATTAAACTTGTGACACGATGCCAACTATACTCTGTATTATTTCATACTACTATATATTCCATGGCGTCCCACAGATGCTATTGTCTTCTGGATAGCAGGCAAGTCTTCATCCAGTAGCCTGCTAGATATGATATATAACTTGTTTTCTTGCAGTGCAGGTATGTGGTAGGCATACTGACCATTTGGGAAAGCCACAAGTTTCGGGAAGATGGGAAACCCTGTGGCCTGGGGTTGAGTCAAGAGTACTGAAAGTGAAGGAGAGACAGCAGACGACATAATGCCACATCAAAATTTGTTTGTTGATGGTGGTCACTTTGCAGAAGGGCCCAGTGCTATGGATTCCTTTGGAAAGTTTCAAGGGTTTGCTGAAGAGCATCTGCCAGTGGAGGACACAAGACGAAAAAGGAGGGGGAGGGACTGTTCCCTACAGAGAAGGAACAGCAGATGGAAAGATCATGATGCAATTAATCTGAAGCAAATGTGCTAGTGTAACCCCATCCTGAAGTACAACTGAAAGAAGAAGAGGTTGAAACTACCTCTGAATAAATTCAATTCCGTACTGCTGTCCTGTGTGCTTTGATTTCAGCCAAATCATCTTCCTTTTGTAAGATGTGCATAGACAACTATAGACAGCGCCCAGGTGTCATGGTGAACACTCATGTGGTTTGCTGAACCCGGCTGAAATCTTCATGCTACATTTTATATGGTTGAATAAGTGAATTCAGCATAATTAATTTTGGAAAGTATTTCAGGTGTTATATAGCACTTGAGAGTACAAGATGAGAAGCAGAACACAGCAAGTCCTGGCCTCAATGCATTTTTAATTTCCTCATTGGCTGATGGAGAGGAAACCCCGCTTACTGCCATGGCTGCTGTCCTGTCAGATGGTGTTTCATTACAATCCACGCAGGCTGTGGTATGCCAGCAACGATGGCGGAATCCTCTTGGCAACTTTGGGTGAAGGGCAGGAGTGGTAGTGTTCTGTCACATCACCTTTGGCAACTGGAGGCACTTCATTCCCATCAATAACAAAGGTACAGAAGGCAACAGCAACATTTAGTCAGGCAGCATCCTCCACAGGTGCAACAGCCATCCATCTCCGTGTTTGGCATAGGGAGTGCTTGTGTGAAAAAGAGACCCACTAAACACAAGCATATTCATGCTTCAATCTTTGTTCAATAACGGTTTTATTTTACTTACTATGAGTCACAGTTGGCTCTTCAAAGGACTGTTGCTATTACCTGTAAACCTTTAGAACAATTTTTTTTCTGGGAAAATATTTACTGATGGCTGTTTTATCAGAAATGTCACTAGAATAAAATAATTTTCCACCACATGAGTTGGCTAAAATACAGGCATGGTGACAGAAGCCAATAATTCAATGTAAGATATTGATGGTCACACACAACACTTTCCATTTTGAAAAGCAACATCATTCTGTGAGGTGCACGAACAGTCCATCCATCATCCGTAGCGCATTAGGGATCCCTGCTATGTCACAGAATCTCTTTTTGATGTGCTATCACTGTTGTTGGCTACATGGCAAATTACTGTATTTAGTGTACTGCCTGGCCAAAGCAGCTGTTGATGTGAAAACTGGGATGTTATTTCCTCCTCAGTCCCTGCTAGGTTACAGATAAACGTTTGGAGAGCACAAGTGACAGAGCAAAACAACTGCCGGGCATAACAGCACAGAACATGAACACTGAGTCATACAAGGACCCGCACAACATGTTCCACAAGTTAGCACACACTTAATTGCCTTTTAATTTCCTGCGGAGTTTTCAGGTGTATCCAGCAGTGCCACTTGCAGCATCTCATGAAAGCTTCTGGCCACTACAGAAGAGGCAGCTTTGTTTATGAGCACAACACTTCTAGTCTGCTATTGCCTTTACTTCTCTCTTTCTCCTTTTTGCTAACCATGGCTCCAACGACCTGCTGCTGTGTTTGATTTGTTTTCTGGCATCCTCCCACCCAACTGCAGTGATCAATTTTTCACACTTAAGAGAAGTGGCTGCTTCCTTATCTAGAGTACTCAAATATGCTTATTGTAAAGGGAAGCATCTGTTCTGATTCAGGCACAACGATTCTGATTTATCAGGAGCTGTTCAGCTACCCTTACCTTTACGTTTTTACAAGCACAGACATTAATCCAGTTCCTCTTCTCTCCTCGTGCCATACTCTTTCCAGCTGCTCAGCAGGCACAGCCTCAGAGCTTCTGCCACTTTTTTTGGTCTGTCTGTTCTTCCATGTTACCAACCAAGCAGTACCTCTCTGCCAAGCACCACAAGGATGTGCTGCTGCAGGAAAACAGTCAGCTCAGCGTGGTGGAAAGCCGTGGCCATGAGATACCAACAAGGGAAGAGGTCCTAACCTTGTTATACGTATGTAACAAGGATGTGCATAACTAATGAACTGATGTGTTTCGATCCAGCAGAACTTCCTCCTTTCCCCTATCTCAACATGCTTCTTATATTTACCTTTACTCAAACTGGTTGATATATTTTACAGTGGTCTGTTTCCATTTCAGAAAAGACTAGGATTTCCTCAAAGACTCATTTTTGGGTAGGTTACATAATTCTCTTCCTGAAGGTGCTATGAACAGCTTTGTGGAAGATTAAGAACTGAATCAAAGATGTATTTAATGAAAAAATCTCCTACAAAAATTTTCAGTAAATGTCTTGCATTAAGTTATTTGAGGGAAAACATTTCTTCGTTCAACCCTAATACAAACATCTTGCTTTTAATCTGTTATCCGTCTGTTCTTTTCTGCTGGTGGTAAAGGAAAAAAAAAATAGTGACTTTAAAATGTAGATTTCTCTTTATCTGCTGAGTACTTCAGCTCATTAAATTCTCAGAGGGATAAAGTTAGAAACATATTTTCATTTTAATGCTTCTCTTCTTTACCCTTTCTGCAATCGTTTTATTTTAAAAAACTGGCAGCCTATGGAATTCGAACTCTCTCACAGGAGAATCCCACAGTTTCTCCCATGGATGAATACATCCAGTGCTAGATCATGCAGTTATTAAGTCCAGTATGAAGAACCTGGTCCAGTGAACTTGCGTGTTACAAGCTGGGGTATATTTCAGATGGACTTCTGCTGAAAATTGCACTATTGAACCCTTTGACACATATAAAGTGACGGCTTATCCATAAATGTCTCTTTCTTAAAACTTTCCAGGACAACAGAAACAAGTAGATAAATCTCAAGTCACCACAGCACTTCTTATTTACTACTCTTGCATTTAATAGAAATTAGAAGGAGGAAGGTAGCATAGTCCTGATGCTCTGCAGTGAGAACTCTCCTGTCCAGCTGAAGTTGCCTGGAGGTCAGAGAGGCTTGGCACTTAGGTAAACTGGACCCAGCATGAGAAGGACCCTGAATCACTTCTTCATCATTATCGACTCCCCAAAGTGTTGTAGTACAGGTAAGGCACGGCTGGTTGCTCCTTTTAGTCAACAGTCAAGGAACATATACACTTTATGAGGCACAGTTTGCAACCTCTTAGTGAGTTTCCGATCTATTAGTAAGGCACAGGGATATGCACGATCTTTATTTATTCAGGTAAGAAAAAAACATGCCTGAAAGACCAGTCAGCTGGCCAGAGGTGAAACAGAGTACCTGGCAGGCTATGCCTTTTCTCCAGTGGTGCTATGACCTTGGTGGTGCTTTGGGGTGGTGCTCTGGGTTGTTGGTTTTTTTTTTTTTAAAGGGTAATGATACTTACAAACAAGCAGGGAGTATGAATCATAACTTTCATGCAAGCAAAGAAGTCTCTGGGTTTAGAAGAAGACATGCAGTAATTCATATCAAGGCAGGAGATGAAAAAGCTCAAATATTTCCTGTTCAAAGACTTCTGTTTCTTCCTCTCCTAGTGTATCCTCCTCTCCCCAGGCACTGCTATGACCCAGTGTGGCAGTGTTCTTTATTTTAGCAGAAGAACTAATTTTAAAACCCAAATCTCCTGCACATTTTTCTTCCCTCTTATTCTTCCATCTTCCAAATGCACATTTGATATCATTAGGTACACTTTCTTTTCATCAGAACATATACAGAAAGTAACAACGTACAGAGATACTATCTTAATCCTGAGGCTAGTTCTGCCATGTTATTTCCTCAGGGTTTATTTGCCTGACTGTGGTGCCACGCTAATACCTGGTGTGTTACGGCAGTTTGCTTTGTTTCTCTCTCAAGCATTTCTCATCTCAGGATGCAACAGTTCTGCTTTTCTTCCATTTTTTTATCCTTCTTGTGAAAAACATAGATAACACTTTACTGTTTGTGTTTTGGGGTTTGCTTTTATTCTTGTGGACATAATATATCAAAGATTGTAGGATACCTATAATCTTCAGCCCATAAGCATACCCAAAAATAGGTAAACAAACTGCAGCAAAATGATAATTTACACTACTTTCACCCTTGGGCTTTTTTGCCTATTCCATTTCCACCTCCTTTATGTCTTCCTAAGTTTTATTTACCCCACGAGTAACGTCGTATTTGACAGCTGAACAAGGAGGAAAACTTCTTACCCATGAATTCGTTCCTCTTTCCAAAAAGGCAACATTGTTGGTGCAACCAGACTTCTTGTATGCAGAGTAAAAATTAAGAACAATTGATATTCTGACTTCTGTGAATGAATTTTGCAGCTTTTGCTCTAAGATTTCATTGGGAAAGGAAGGAGCTTCCCTGTTCCCATGAAAGCTGTGCATCCTCACGTGAAAGTTGCTCAAGTCTTTATTTTTGCAACAGTAAGTGTATGACAAATCCACTTGCATGATAATATTATGATAGATGAAACATGATATAATAATAATACTTTTGAAAATCATCAAATACATGCAGTATGCTGGAAGTACTACTGCTGCTGATTGTGTGGGAAGTGTCTGTGTGTACACCGTCAAAATTTTCTAGTTCCTGAATATGCAATGCAAATACTCAAGGCATCAATTAAAAAATTCTACCAGACAGTAAACGGAAGAGCAGCAAAATAAATCTAGAACCATGCCGATGCTGTGTGTGATGCACAGCACTACAGTCACATATTGGTTACACTGGAATGGCAACAGTCCTTCTCCGAGATCATGTCATAAAAGAATTTCACTTCCAGAAAGCCACAGTGGGATTGACAAAACATGTGGCCAAGGTTCAAGCTGCCCTCCCAGATCACTTCTAGTGGGAATTTTAAAAGGTTTGTTGGGTTGACTTTCTTCTGTCTCTTTTCTCAATGTGCTTTATCCTACCTCCTCTCTTCTATCAAGAAATTATTGTTTTAAAGAAGGGAATCAAGAGCTAAAGAAAACCTCCCACTTTTGCAAAGGTCTTCGACTGATGGGACTAAAGTGATGCTAGCAAGAAGTGGGATACCCTTAAAAACAGTTCTAATGCAGCCCAGGTTGCTGTGCCTGGTTTAACCCCGCCCGTTGTTCATTTTGACTCCCTAAATGCTTATCCTTTTTTCAGGCCTGACTAAGTTTTCTCAAGAAACGCTTCACGTGTTTTTCAGGTACCAGAAGAAGATTGCCACCAGCTACCTCATCAATATCCAGTAATTGTCTTCCACAGTAGCTCCAAAGCATTTCCTGTCACTCTGAGAAGACCTCGCAGGTATGAAGAGAAAAAGCATTATTTAGGACAGTATCATTTCCTCTAGACACGCACATTTTTAGCCAACTGAAGACACACTGCTCTAAAGTGCTAATCTGGGCATGATTCTTGTTGGAAGCAATCAAGCAATATACTTTAATGGACAGCCTCTGGAAGAGAAGGCTATCCCTATTTTGGTCACAGAGGTTATAAGATTAATGCAAAGTACAAAAAAATACTCCAGACCTACAGAAGTATAGGCTGACCTGCAACAGAGAAGCCAACAAGAGTAAAAAGTAAGAGGTTGCTTTTCTAGGAACTTCTGTGGTCCTACAACTTTGTCAGTCTTTTTAGTATGGTGTACACATCCGGGCTGAAAAATATGCAATTATTTTGTACCCAGGTGAGTTTGTAAAACTGGATGTAATTTGGTCTATTTGGGGAGGGCTAAATCCCAAGGCTTGGGGACTAGAAGATTGCAGCTTGTGCAAAGTCACAGAAGAGCAGATGCAGAGCAACGATTTCTGATCAGTTCCTCAGCTGAAAGACAGCAATAGCTAGTGGAGGTTTGGGGCTCTGCATTATACTGGAGAGAGGGTAAAGATGCACTGCAAGCCTGGAGGAGAGAAGGCTCCGGGGGGAACTTCTTGCAGCCTTCCAGGACCTGAAGAGGGCTACAGGAGAGAGGGAGAGGGACTTTTTAGAGGGGCAGGTAGTGACAGGATGAGGCGCAATAGATTTAAATTGGAAGAGGGCAGATTTAGACTAGATCTTAGAAAGAAATTCTTTACTGTGCGGGGGGTGAGGCAGTGGCCCAGGTTGCCCAGAGAAACTGTGGATGCCCCATCCCTGGAGGGGTTCAAGGCCAGGCTGGATGAGGCTTTGAGCAACCTGGGCTAGTGGGAGGTGTCCCTGCCTATGGAAAGCCGGTGGAACTAGATGGTCTTTAAGGTTCTTTCCTACCCAAACCATTCTGTGATTCTATGATTTGCCAGTTGGGCTTCTTTTCCTTACGCAGAGGAACAGCACAAGTCCCACCATGTCTGTAGTTTTCTGATACAACAGAGAGGGCAGGATCCATCCTAAACTCATTAAAAGCTTGCACTGACTGTCATACCAAGTTAGGGATGAATTGCTCATTACAGAATTCATAAACACAAATGGTGTAAATGTTAAATTATATATTAGTTATCTATCCAAATTTTTCCAGTAATTCTCCACCAGAGAAGGTAAAGAGGTGGGGTCTAGTTAGATCTAGCTCTTGTGTGCAGAAAACCCCAGAAAGGCTTTGAGTTAAACCACTTGCATCTCTTCTCATGCCCTTGAAATATATAATTTTGGGAGCTGTAGTTGAGGTTCCTCGTGTCCTTTTCTACCAGCTAGGAGATCAACCTACACTGCACCATAGCCTGTGTTTTTTGCACAGCCGCTACACCACTGTTCATCTGGGAAATTCGTTCATTGGAAGATAGGAATGGCAGAAGGCATCCAAACCTGGTCTAGTGGAGGGTGTCCTCCCTGCCCATGGCAGGGGGGGTTGGAACTTGATGATCTTTAAGGTCCTTTCCAACCCAAACCGTTCTATGATTCTGTGATTCTATTATAAACCCTTAAACCGCTAACACCCGGTGAAATTTCCAAACCAACATTTTTGCTATTTGAATATAAAATTTTGATCTAGCATTAAATCTTTTGCTTTCCAGGTGTTTGGTTTTCATACAAGATAGCAGATTTCTTGACAGAAAAAAAAAATTTCCAGTGAAAAGTTATCCAGTGGTAAAACGATTTCTCAACCTCAAAAAAAAATGCATGGTGAATTTCTAATAAAACCTTGATCAACAGCAACGGGGCTTTGCCAGCAAGGTGGCCTTGGTCTAGCCTAAACAACACTTTACTACAGAGCTGAATTCCTTCTGCCTTAGCTGTCTGAGGCTGCTATGGTCCAGCTTCTGGACCTTGTCCTTTCCCTTCCTTCCTCCAAGAGTTTCTGGGAATGCAGGGAATGCAATTGTCTGCACCTTACGATGATTTTGCTGAATGGTGGTAGAAGAGCTTTGGCTCTCCTCATGAAAGAGACGTAATAAGACCAGAGGACAGAGCTAGGACTTTATGACCACCTTTCTTTTCTGATACCTCTCGTGAATCTGGCTGGTGCCACAGTACATTGCTTGCTAAGGTGAAATCCTGGCTCTGTGAAAGGAAATGGCAAAACTCCGTAACTCCACTTCATCCTGAGCATATAGCCCATGAGTCAGGAAAGAGCAAGTTTACCCATGCCAGTCCCCCCACATCCCAGTCAGATGTTTAACATGGAATATCTGGCATTTCCTTCTGCTGCCGTGTTTATTATCAGA